>ML801439.1:42238-74214 GCA_009831015.1 Picea engelmannii | reverse complement strand
GTTGATGTTCTGGAAATAATTTGTATTATGAAAGTTAGAGACTTATTTCTTGATGAGGATGGTGGCACTACTTTGGTTATATTGAATTGGAAATGGGAAGGAAATGGCATAGCTATGGTAGTGGCCCTTTCCTTTCAGGGAGGATCTCACCCATACATGTTGATGTAAAGTCTGGTTGGAAGGGGTGGGGTCTGTCTGGTGGGTCTCATGGATTGGGGGCGGCTCGGGTAGTAGAATTTATCTGTGGTATTAGTCTATTTTTAGGATTGAAAGAGGGTGATGGGAATCAGAGTTAGGTGTGTCTTCCTATGTGGTGGTTTCACATCCATTTCAGTACACAAGTGAGAGGTGGGGATATTTCTTGGAGTGGTCTGAATTGTGGTCCTCATCGTTGTCGGTGTTGGGATTTTAGTATGGATAGAGGATTTGGTAAGGAGGGAAAGCAAGGAAGAACAAGGGGAAGGAGGGAGGTGGTAATTCATCCTCCTCACGGGCTCGGGTAGCAGGGACTAGGGATAAACAAGAAGTGGATTGAGTAAAAAATTGGTATGAGAAGAAGTGCTCTTCTAGGTCCAAGGAGGAGGCGGAGGAAGTGGAGGAAGTAGTTATTTATAAGCGGGTTTCAATCCCGTATGTTAAAATTTTGGAGGAGGTGTGAGAGTGGGTGGATGAGCCAGTCTATTCCCGGACTAGGGATACAAAATATTTTTGGATTGTTGAGACATATTGGTTGGTTAATACTTTGGTGGCCTAAGCACTGGAGAAGTCCAAGGAAGATCAACAAAAAATTCTCCACACCCTCAGAATGTTTGAAGGTAAATTTGAAGTTGTATGCAGTACAATGTTTGGAGTATGGATTGTTGTCTCATATGCGACAGGTGAGAAGGGAAAATGAAAGTAGGGGGAAGGGTCTACCAGTTTAGTGGCGACACATGCTAACCCAATTAAGATTGATAAAGACCTTCAACAACCTAAGTAGACACAAGACGAGGCTAGGAACATTGAGCTAGTTTTGGAGGTGGTAGAGGAGGAGTCCACACCTCCTCCAAGCACTGGATAATGGGTTTGATTATATCTATGTTTGTTAATTATACATATAGCATGAATAACCATAAATTGTTATGCTCAAAAGTCTATTTTTGTGCTCCTTCAGTCAAGGAAAAAACCAATGATACAAAAAATAATTGATATTAATCTATGGTTGGGGATTTTGTTTCCTCTATAGGTAGGTCCCAACCATGGGGATGGATCTAGGAATCTTTTTGTATATAATAGACATTTGATTGATATGTTTTTTTCACTAAATAATAATAAATGATAATGATAAAAATAAGTATTTTTTAAAATAATTATAATTATAATAAATAAAATAATATAAATCCTTTTTAACTTTTATCTTTAAATATCAATAAATTATTTTTGAATTTTGTTTTCCTTAATTCAAAATTAAAATGTAACTATGCTAATATATGATGATGATGATGATGATGATTAACGTCCACTAGGATCGAATTGGTCTATCAGACCTTAAGAGGGTAAGGGATTACTTGCAATTCTTTAGAATTTTGTTTTTATGATCGAAAAGCATCAAGAGAAGTTGTCCAAGATCACCATAGTTTTGTTGAGTTAAAAGGTTAAGAAAGTTGGTAGTGTGACAAATATTTTGAAATTGAGATATAATCTGCATATAGGCTAGACAATCTAAGAGAAAGTGCTTTTCATCTTCAACCTTCTTAGTGACACACTCTTTCATCCCATGGCATTTTAGAAATTGACCAACGCCCAGTTTCACTATGGAGCTCATGAGAATTTGTTCTTATCTTAGCATTGCTTATTTTTTTCTTTACACTTGTCAAAACAAATAGATAATTTTGATCTTCTAGATTAGGGTTGATTACATCCTTATAATACCTCAATTTTCTTTTTTCCTCTAACTCTTTATCACACCACATTTTCTCCTTAAAATTTGATTTGATGATATTTTTAATAGTATCCTTATTCTGCAAAATGGTGTCTTCCATGATTCCCCATTAACTTAGCCAATACTGGGCATATTTATGCCATCCTCGCTTAAGTTGATGGTGGTTATCACTGGATTTTGAAACAATTTTAGGAAGCCTCTTGTCTTCCATGGTGTTTAACTTGTTCTTATACATTAGGTATCTAGTCATAGTCGTGCTCTCAATGGGGGAAAGGCTTGCATCTTAGAGGAGGATGGGATAGGGCATATTTCCTTTAATTTTGAGATTATAGGTTATAAAATTATTTTGTATTTGCTATATCTTTCTCTAGAATTCACGAGAGATATTACATCCTCAAACTTCACATCCATAAAAAATAACAAACGTAACAAGAGTCTCAAAAAAAAGTTTCTTCTTATCCCATATCCAAAAATTAATAAATTTACAATTTTTTCCAAACCCATATAATAATAAATACTATATTCATATGCTAAAAAATATTTCCTTTAAACATTTTGTAAGCTGTAAGCGATAGAAAATAAAAAGTGAGACACCATCGTGCTCACAATGATAAAAACACTTTCACGGGTCGTTACCAAAATATTTGGACTTGATGTTTCCTTTTTTTAAATCCTTCAGAAAGATGCCAAAACATCCACCACGACAAAAGAGAGTGTCATCGCTGACTTCATCACTGAATGGACGTCATAGTAATGGGATGCGTGTATTCCATTCTTTCAATTTCTTGTTTAATAAGTAAACAAATTTTATATTTAAAAGTTTAATTAAACAAAATAAATTAGTTTATATACATATTGATTTATAAATAATACGTGGCCATAGAATGTTCCAATCTACCGAGATGATGTATCGGATGATGTCAACGTAGGTGGGAAATTCAGAAGGTTATGTCATTAATTAGTTTTGCTTTTCATCCATTTAAAATTTACCAAACTTTTAAAACCTTCTTTTTCGGGAAAACGATAAAGCACAAAGCACAAGACCTTCTTTTTATCCTCGAAAGAGGGTGATGAGAACGAGATTTAGGTGTGGCTTCCTCTATGGTGATTTCACATCCTTTTCAGTGCACAAATGGGAGGTGGAGTTAGTTCTTGGAGTGGTCTAAATTGTGGTCCTCAATATTGTTGGTGTTGGGATTTCAATATGGCTAGAGGAGAGGGTAAGGGGGAGCAAGGAAGAACAAGGGGAAAGTGGGGGTTGGTAATGCATCCTCTTCATGGGCTTGGATAACAGGGACCAGGGGTGAACAAGAAGTGGACCAAGCAGAACAACGGTATGAAGAGAAGTTCTATGCTAAGGCCAAGGAGGAGGTGGAGGTAGTGGTTATTGCTAAGAGGGTTTCGATCACAAATGCTAAAATTCTGGAGGAGTTGCAAGAGTGGGTGGATGACCTAGTCTATTCCTGGACTAGGGATACAAATTATTTTCAGATTGTTAAGACAAATTGGTTGGTTAAGACTCTGGTGGCCCAAGAGCTAGAGAAGGCCAAGAAAGATCAACAAGAAATTCTCCACACTCTCAAAAATTTTGAAGGTAAATTTGCAGTTGTATGCAGTACGATGTTTGGAGTCTGGATTGTTGTCTCACAGGTAACAGGTGCGGAGGGAAAAGGAAAGTAGTGGGAAGGGTCTACCAGTTCAATGGGGACACTTACTAACCCAATTGAGATCGATAAGAACCTTCAACAACTTGAGTAGGAACAAGATGAGGTTAGGTACATTGAGTTGATTCTGGAGGCGAAAAGAAGGAGTCATCACCTCCTCCAAACATTGGATAATGAGTTTGAGTATATCTATGTTTTTTAATTATATAGATAGCATGAATAACCATACATTGTTATTTTTGAAAGTCTATTTTTGTGCTCCTTTGATCAAGGAAAAAAACAATGATACACAAAACATTGATGATAATCCATGGTTTGGGATTTGGTTTCCTCTATAAGCAAGTCTCAAACAGGGGGATGGATGTATGACTCTTTTTGTATATAATAGATAGTTGATTGATGTGTTTTTAGATTAAATAATAATAACAATAAAAGATAATGATAAAAATAAGTTTATATTTTTTTTAAATAATTATAATTATAATAAAATAAAATAATATAAATCCATGTTAACTTTTATCTTTAAATATCAATTAATTATGTTTGAATTTTTTTTCTTAATTCAAAATTAAAATAGAACTATGTTAATATATATAATTATGTTGAAGACGTTCTTTTAAGGGGAGGTTTTTTAGAGGCCTTTGTCGTCTATCCAGAGACTCTAAGAACTTGCCATATGTTCATCATCAATGGATGAATCTTCTCTCCCCACATGCCTTCTCCTTCACCAACTCCATACTACTCCTGCTCAATAGTTGGAGGCTTTTAGGTTTCAACTATCTATTCAACCTACCTCGGAACTAGGCATACATTTCCCCTTACCCCACGAGGAATAGTCAATTACATTCCCTCAATTTCTCCTTATGGGAAATGGAAATAGTGGCATCCTATGGGGAACGTTACTGGGAGCTCGATATGAGCCTGAATTTGCCAACTGATTTGTATGATTTTAAGGTTGAGGATGCATTGGCCAGAAGGATTGTGGCCGAGGGCGGAGGATGGTCAACTTGGGCAAATGAAAATACAATTTATTTTCAAAATTAAGCTGAGTATGGATGGTGGAGCATCTACAAACTGAAGCTCCCTTCAAACCCACAAACAATTCAAGAACCCATTAAACTAGTGTGGATAACTCCTCCATCCATACATGCCTTCAATCTACGCACCTCTGTAATAGGGGATTGGATTGTTGATTCTTCAACTATTCTTGCATTTTTCTTGGTGCAACTTTGGATTTTTCTTTCTTCTACTGGCTTTTGTTGATGATTGCAGCTATGTGAGACATTCTCCAACTTACAAACCTGAGAGATGTTGATCATTACAGTTATACGAGATATTCTCCAGCTTACAAACCTAAGAGAAAGCCCCTGAGAGGGGTGTGTGGTTCCTATTTGAGATAGAGCTTGAACGTAGTGATGACCTCCTCCTTATAGAGAGTTGAGAAGAAATCCAGATGATTCTCCTGTGTAACACAATGAGAAAGGTGATCTGCAAAGTTGGACGTGCCTGTGGCTGAGCACAAGGTGAATGTGTGAAATCCCAAAGTGTTGGATGCGTCCTCATGTGAACAGAAATGAAGATGATGTATTAGCCTCCTCTTAACAGAAGAGTTGACGAGAAACTCCATATGACTCTCCTGTGTAATGCACAGGGAAAGAAGATCTGTTGAGTGGACATGCATGTGGACGAGAACAGCTGAACGTGATCCTAGTGGCTAAGCACTAGTGAAGAAGTGGTTCTTCTATGTAATGCAGTGAGCCAGAGATATGGACATCCCTATGGATGTGCCCCTAGTGGATGAGCACTAGTGGGTGTATAAGATCCCTTGCTATATTGTTCAAGAGTCAGACCTGCCTGTAACCCTAATTGTAATGTAAAGGGTACAGGTCGGCCCCACCTTAATGTGACTAGTAATTAATGTAAAAGATAATTAATCTGGTTAATATTAATTATATTATAAGTTAATGAGGTCGGCCCTGTTGTGCCAATAGACGCTTATGTTGACAGGTTTAGTTTAGTATAAGTAAAGGTAAATTCCCCATTGAGGACACACATATTTCAAGTGAGTTTGGAAATTTTAGCAAGTACACCTTCTTGGGAAAAGTGTGCACCTCTCTTGGGCGCTAGTCTTCTAGGGTTTGAGCACCCTCTTGTGTGCTAGGTTTTCTTGGTGGTGAAGGTATTTCTCTTGAAGACTATAGCAAACGATTTGGCTGGGTTTTATTCCCTTGTTGAGAAGGGTTTCCCAGGATACTTCTTGTGATCTTGTGCATGGTGCTTCTTCTTGTGATCTTGGTTGTTGCAACATTAATGATTATGGACAAATGCAAAAATGGAATGATCTTCATTCTTAACCTTGCTCATTGAAAAATCAACATGGTATCAAAGCATAGGTATTGAAAGAGCCCATTGCAAAAGCATATACCAAGTCTCCTCTCCTTTTTGCAAAACTGTACCGCCCTCCTAAGGTTTCCAGAAAATTTTGTACGACCCTCCTTTCTGTGGTGTTCTAGCCCTCAATACTTGGATGTTGGGGATATTTTTTGCATAGAATAGTACGGACTCCTCCATCGCATCTCCAGAATCTCTTAAAATCAAATTCTGAGAATTTTGAGTTTTTGGTCCTAGGGTTTCTAGGTGCCGAAATTTCCTGCAGAAACTTAATCTTAGATTTATGAATAAACGTTTTTCTTAAATCAACAAACATCTTTGTGACACTATCAAGTTGATTGTTGGCAATCATAAGTCCAAGCATAATCCAAGGTTACTAATTCATCCTAATCATTAGGTTTTAAAAATCCAGTTGGCGAGAGTTTGAAGAAACCAATCGAATGAAGAACAGAGCCTTAGTAGAAGATAGGCTTGATGGAGCAAGAAACTTCAGCTCCTGGAAATCAAGGCTTCATGTCACCCTTGAAGAAGATGACCCTTGGATGAGGTAACTAAAAACCTTATCAGACACAGCTACAGATGTAGAGAATAAGATAAGAAAGGAAGAAGATGTCAAAGCAAGAAAATTAATCATCTACTTAGTAAGAGATTATCTCTTACCTCGTATTGCCAACCTAAAGACAACTTATGATATGTATGTAGCATTAAAAAAAATGTTTGAAAGTGACAACACCCTCAGAGCTCTTACCTTGAAGAGCTAACTTCAAAGTACCAATATGATGAAAGGTGACACAGTTGTCATCTTCTTTATGAAGATATCAAAGATTAAAGAACAATTAGAGACCATTGGAGAAATCATGTATGGTAGAGAACTTGTCTTAACCACTCTCAACAACCTTCCAAAAACGTGGGAGCCTTTTCTTCATAGTATCAGTGGAAGAGAAGCTCTACCAACCTTTGATCGTCTATGGACAAATTATACTCAAGAAGAACTTAGACTTAGAAATAGAGGAGTGGAAGATTCCTCAGAAGAAAATCATGCTCTTGCACTTCATACAAAGAAAGGAGGAAAATTCAAAAGAAATTTCAGGAAAACATTTATAGATGAAAAGCATTCATCAAATCCAGGTTATCAAAGAAGAGATGTTTCAGAAATTCAGTGCTTCAGGTGTGACAAATATGGACACTATGCAAGAAATTGTACAACCAGGAAGAAGGGAAGACAATATGCTTCTACCACCGACATTGATCCAGATCCACCTCAAAAGAATGAAGAGAAGAGAGAGGAAAAGTACTTCCTCTAAAAACTAAAGCATGACCACAAACTAGGTAAATCAATTGATTTCTAATTTTATAGTTGATTGCATTTTTTTTAATAAATGAAGGATATTATCCCTAGTATGGGAGCCCTCGAAGACTTGGACCATTATCCCTGGTATGGGAGTCCAAACCATATTTAATTGATTATTATGCGAGACAAGTAGAGATGTTGTCCTTAAAGAAGATATACCTATTCAACAAACCTAGAGAATCTGAGATGGAGATTCACAGTGAGACATTACCTTCTTCCCCTTCAGTAGTTCAGAGGGAGATAGACATTTTTACAACTAATCTAGTTGCTCCAGTTGATATAACCAGAGATATTACAATGGGGCATAAAAGGCATGCCCAAGATCTACAAAATTCTATTAGAAGACAGAGAGACACACAAGTCCCTCAAGGGACACCTTGAGAAAGAAAAAGAGTTTTGAAAACTATCCTTCAATCACGAGCAATTTTCATTGAAGAAAAAAGAGAAATTAATATGGCAAGATGCCATAATACCAGTATATCTTAAAGAATGATGTATAAGATATTATTCGGAAACCAAAAGGGAAGTCTGTGAAAACTTCCAAGTATAGAAAACGTCCAGTTGACAGGGAGTGTCAAGAAATACAAAACTGGAGGACTCTCACAAACAGAGGGATTTGTCTATGATGAGACACTTGATTCAATGAGACCATTACACTACCATCCATGATCTGGAAACAATAGCAGATGAATGAATTCATGATGAGTTTAAATATCAACAAAGATTATTGTTGATCCAAAACCCATATTATTACAATGTTGGTGACACGAGCCTAATTTTGATGACTTGTTCAGAAAGCCTTGTTGTTGGATACAAGTAATCCCTGACTTCTGAATTTGAGATGAAGAATTTGAGTATGATGCACTAATTCTTGGGACAAGAAGTATGACAGAAGACCAATGAGATTTTCCTGAGCCAAGGAAAATATACAATGATAATATTAAAGAAGTTCAGTATGACAGAATGCAAAATCCACCGTGATAGATTTAAAGAAAAAGATTGATGATGATTCAGACGAGATCGATCCACAGTTGATTGGATCACTGATGTATCTGGTTAACACCAGACTTTATTCATGCCATGCAGTGAATGTGCTTAGTCATTTCATGAGTCAACTAAGACAAACTCACTAGACAAACAACAAAAACATGTATTGAGATATATACGAGGCACAGTTGGATATGGCCTGAGATATGCCTCCAGTGTGAACTTGAGTTTGCAGAATGTGTCGATTCAAATTAAGCAGAAAGTACAGTGGACTAGAAGAGCACATCCGGTTTTTG
The DNA here is from genome assembly GCA_009831015.1 of Picea engelmannii. Taxonomy (NCBI): domain Eukaryota; kingdom Viridiplantae; phylum Streptophyta; class Pinopsida; order Pinales; family Pinaceae; genus Picea; species Picea engelmannii. The sequence goes on along the minus strand of ML801439.1, from coordinate 65,604 downwards.
TTCTACCATGAAGTTTTCCATGGTTTCCTGATGCAGCAGGAAACAAAACTCTGTGACCTTGAGTACCACAGAGGCAGAGCATATAGCATCAAGCATGTGAAGCAATGTGGTTTCACAAGCTTTTGACAGTTTTACTTGACCATGAGATGGATCCTATGATGATAACCAAGAGACGTGTGTAAATCTCCTTGAGAACCCAGTGTTTCCTAATGGATCGAAAAACGATGAGATGAAGTATCCTTATATCAGAGATATGATGCAAAAGAAAATCGTACACATGCAGTACCTTCCTACACATGAGTATATTACATACATCTTCACCAAACTAACTTGGTGAAGAATGCCTCCCTAGTTGAGAGGGAGTGTTGATGACTCCAGCCAAGAAAAAGTTCAAAGTACATATGTGTGAGACTTGGCATGATGAATAATGCCTCCCTAGCTGAGAGGGAGTGTTGATGATTGCAGCCATGTGAGACATTCTCCAACTTACAAACTTGAGAGATGTTGATCATTGCAGCTATGTGAGATATTCTCTAGCTTACAAAACTGAGAGAAATCCCCTAAGAGGGGTGTGTGGTTCCTATCTAAGACAGAGTTGGAATGTAGTGATGACATCCTCCTTACAGAGAGTTGATAACAACTCCAGATGATTCTCCTATGTAACACAATGAGAAAGGTGATCTGCAGAGTTGGACGTGCATGTGGTTGAGCACAAGGTGAACGTGTGAAATCCCAAAGTGTTGGTTGCATCTTCTTGTGAACAGAAATGAAGATGATGTATTAGCCTCTTCTGAGCAGAAGAGTTGACGAGAAACTCTAGATGAATCTCCTGTGTAATGCAGTGGGAAAGAGGATATGTTGAGTGGACGTGTCTGTGGATGAGAACAGGTGAACGTGATCCTAGTGGTTGAGCACTAGTGAATAAGTGGTTCTTCTATGTAATGCAGTGAGCCAAAGATATGGACATCCCTATGGATGTGCCCCTAGTGGATGAGCACTAGTGGGTGTATAATATCCCTTGCTATATTTTTCAAGAGTTAGACCTGACTGTAACCCTAATTGTAATGTAAAGGGTACAGGTCGGCCCCACCTTAATGTGACTAGTAATTAATGTAAAAGATAATTAATTTGGTTAATATTAATTATATTATAATCTACTGAGGTCGGCCCTGTTGTGCCAATAGACACTTTTGTTGACAAGTTTAGTTTAGTATAAGTAAAGGTAAATTCCCCATTTAGGACACACATATTTCAAGTGAGTTTGGAAATTTCAGCAAGTACACCTTCTTGGGAAAAGTGCGCACCTCTCTTGGGCGCTAGTCTTCTAGGATTTGAACACCCTCTTGTGTGATAGGTTTTCTTGGTGGTGAAGGTCTTTCTCTTGAAGAATATAGCAAAGGATTTGGTTGGGTTTTCTTCCTTTGTTGAGAAGAGTTTCCTAGAATATTTCTTGTGTTCTTGTGCATGGTGATTCTTCTTGTGATATTGGTTGTTGCAACATTAATGGTTATGGTTAAATGATAAAAATGGAATGAAATTCATGCTTAACCTTGCTCATTGAAAAATCAACAATTTGTTGCAGCAGATTCACATTTTGATGATATATCTCTTTCTCTTGGGTTTATAATTCCTACAAGGTCCCTTCCCTTCCTTCTCCTCATCCATCCTACAATTATGCAACTCCTCCACCATCTATGAAGAAGAAACATCATCATGTCCATCCCCCACCCCACCTGTGAAGGAGAGACCTCAACCCATTCACCACCAGTTCTCCCCTCTGTCGCCTTTCTATCCTCCTCAAAATCCCAAGTCCAATCATACCCCACCACCTTTTAAATCCTCTCCTAAGAAGCATTACAAACCTACACCCCCTCCCCACCACCTCTACCCTCATCCTCTACTCCATCATGTTTATAAACATATTTCTTCGCCCCTACCACTAACTCTTGCTCCTCACCACTACCACCATCATCACCTCACACACTCTCTATCACCTCAAAAGGCTGCCCCACATCCTTCTCCTCCATATCAAAAGGTTATTCCTTCTCCACCCATTCACCATCCCTATCCTACTCACAAGCCAGCCTCGCCTCATAGTGTTTTGCACATGAAGTTTTTTCTACCACATCCCAAAATCATAATCCCCACTCCTTCACCACTCCATAAACCTAAATTCCCACCACCACCCAAATCAAGTCATGCTTACAAGGTCCCTCCTCCGCCTCTTACAATGGATCCCTAAATTCTAGCTCCCATTGTAAAACTGCATCCCCCTTCTCCTTCTCTAGTCTACAAATTCCTCGCACCTCCTAAACATGCTTACCCTCACTATTAGACTCTTCAACTAGTAAAACATGTATGCATTTTCACTTTAGTTTTCTTTGCTAATTTCTTTGCACATTACATGTATTTGAATTTCCTATTGCTTGTTTTATAAGACAGATCTATGTTCATTATTTTTTATGTTACTCTTTGTGAATCACAAATAGATAGAGTATGAGAGCAACTTTGTGCAAGAGGCCGCATAGATTTTGTTATAACCAAGAGTTGAAATTGTTGTTTGAAAAGATGAAAGTTATGTACAAGTATACGTTTCCATGCCATTTTGAGTTTCTTTGTATTCTTTTGCTTAGGAAGAAGAGACAATGTATCAGTTGTGTTATGTGATGTTACATCTGCTAACGTGTTGGATATCTATTGTTGTTATTATTAAAATGTCAAGAAAGTCTTCACTGTGTTGTCCTCTTGACCTTGCCCTTTTGTGTTTGAAATTTGAATGCCAATATTTGATGATGTTGAGGAGAAATGAAGTTTCATACTATGTTAGTCACTCCATTCAAATAGATTGGAAAATGATAAGACAATATAAATGCAATTTGAATACTTAGTTTATAAAGAGTAAATTGCATGCAATGTTTCTATGAAAGAAGCCATGATATTTTTCCATGTTAAATGGATTATTGTTCTCGTAAAAGCGTTAGAAACCATAAGGGATTTTATGTTCTCTATGATCTTGTAGGGGGGAGGCTCTTGAAAGACAAATTGAAGCTTTTAAACTGGGGAGCTATTGGTCATAGGATTTGCAAGTTGAGAGATTCCTATCATCCCTACACATATTACCCTTGTAAAGGTAGAGTTGTTATTCTACACCTTTCAAAAATGTTAAGGACATATGACAAGACTTGTCTTGAAGTTTGCTATATAGAGTGGAAATGCAGTCTTGATTGATAGATGCTTCTTTTTCTTGTTCTTAACTTGGTGCGTTCTGGATTTTTCTCGTTTATTAGTATTCAATTACACTATACAAGACTATTCCACAACACGTTTTTTATTCTACTTGTATTTTTGGGAAAATAATTATGTGAGTATTTAAACTCAAAACGTCGATCCTTATCAATAGAGGTTTTTCTAGTATTTGATATTTAATGGAATCTATGTTGACACTCAATATTGCTTCACAACTAGATGGTGTGTATGGACTCCATTGGGAAAGCTACAAAATTCATGAACCAAACATTTTGGTAGATTCCATGCAAGAGCTTCTCTCATGGTTAGCGAAAGGCTTGATACATAGTAACATGTCTCATACATTCAGGGTGTGAGAGGTACTTTGTTCAATCTTCTACTCATAATGCATGAGGTTTTGCAGTGTTTTTGAAAGTAATTTCTTATCCCTTTGTGCTCGATATTTGTTGCATTGTCTATTTACTTGTTAAGAGTTACTTATTTCTTCTTCCAATTGGGTCCTCTATTCTAAGGCGATTTTTCTACAACTAGTTATATTGAAGCAAAATTTAATAACAATATTTCAAAAAATATATGTTGCACTCTTATAGAAAATTTACTTGATCATGCAAACATCTTTGGTAATGTGTGTATAAAGTTGAAAATGTTATTTTTTGATGGGTTAGGACCATACTCAAAACTCCAAAGCCCCTAGAGGCTAGGCCTTAGAGTCCATAGTCAGATAATATAAACAAATATTTGGAGCTGAAAATGTTATCTATTGTTGGGTTAGTATTCTGCTCAAATACACCCATGCCTTAGGGTCCATAGAAATTGGTTAATGCATGGAGATCCATAATGCATAATGAAAACTCTATTTATTGTATAGCCCGAACAACCCTTGATGATCCATTGTGCAAGCCTTGTTTCTTTGCTTTCGATTTCCAATATTGCGTAAGAGAGGCACCTGCTCAGAACAGAAGGATAAGAATTATGTTATGTTAAATTGGCACTGCTTTGCTTGTTGTTTTAGCTGATTGCTTTGTGATAAAATCATGAGGATGGGTGGGTTTTGCACAGGCTTTGCCCAAGGTTTGAACACAATGCAATTATAACATACCCATTTTGAGTTTTTCATGACCATTCTCGATGCCCACTGCCTCCTCACTTGCAAAGCTTTTTTACTTACTTATTTTTTTAATTATTTTCCATGAATTCTTAAGGTTAAAGATTTGCATGGCCATGTTGTCTGTGGATTTTTATTCTTATAAGTTAGTGATTTTGATTTTTTTATAAGTTAGTGATTTTGATTTTTTTATTCAATCTCTTCCATTTGTTTTTCTAATTAGTTTTATATTTGTGGGTTTTTATTATTCTAGTTTGTTGTGTATTTTGGTCATTTTGTGGTTTGTTTTTGTTTAGTTCGAATTCCATGATCTGGTTTTAGTGTACTATGTTTTTGTTGTGTTTTTCCTTAAATTTGCAATGTAAGGGAGAGAGGTATGTGAATATTTTATGGTAGTCATCACAATGTTCCCAAGGGCATAGAATATATGACAACATTTCGAATATTGTTTTTAGCAACTCCTTTACGGCATTTGAATTCTGAATCTTATAAATATAAATACAATGATTCGGATTTAAGCAACGGTATCCGAGAAATAATGACGATGGAAAATGTTGGATTTTCCAAAGGGCCAGAGACAATATAGTAAGATTTAACATGTATCTCAATGTTGGATTTTCCAAAGGGCCAGAGACAATATAGTAAGATTTAACATGTATCTCAACCATTTTTCCTCTTATTAGTCCCTTCCTCCGGATAGGTACTATAGTTTTTGCTTTGTTGTCAACCATCGTTGACCACCTATTACTAGGTGCATTTTGGTGTATTAAATCGTGCATTTTAGTATGAAAACTTTTCAATCACACAATGCCTTATGTAATTTATTATTAATTTGTTTGTTTACTCATTTTCCCATATTTTTGTATGTTCTAAACTCAAAAACTTCAAATTTTCATTGGTTGAACATGGTTGATGGGACTAAATACGCCCTGGAGGGATATTTTTTCCCATTAATTGCCAAACATTTAAATTAATTTTAGAAGAAAAGAGTAAAAAATAATTATATTAAATATATTTTATTTCACTCATATTTATAATTTTAAAAAGTTAAATTTATTGATTAAAAGTGTAATCTATACACTTTGGAAATTATAATTATGAAATAAGAAAATAGATATCCCAGTATTAAATATTTTATAATTTATTCATACTAACATTTTCTCAATTATAATCCAAAGAAACTAAATGTAGTGATTGGAAATCTAATATATACACTTAAACTTAATTACATAATACAAACATTTTTTAGAATTATTATTACTCCATTAGAATTGTAATTATTAAGAGCATTGGAAATTTCAGTAAAAATTTGGTGTCATAGAATTGAAATGGATAAAAAACAAAGAAAGAAGTCATCAATTTTTATTAGGAAATTATATTCTTGATGTAGGATTGGCATTCCTTTATTGAGAAAATAATCAAAATAAAAACATGTGTTGATAATAATACTTATATTTGCAAGAAGTTATAGATAAATATATATCAAAAGAGTTTTAAGAATGAAATTTTTATGAAATGACAATCTCTCTTCATGTGGAAAGTCACTATTATTAAAAAGCATTTGCCCTCATGTGGAAAGTCACTATTATTAAGAAAGAAACATGTGTGTAAGGCATGAATCCCTCTACTATTTGGAACAAATGTGGTTTAAATGAAAATGGTAAGTTTAAATAAAATGGTAATGAATGAATTATATATATTTAATTTAAAATTTGTAATTTACATTCTCCCCCTTCTTCTCTTTTGACCTCTATGCAAAAATGCAAGATAGCACATTTGTTGCAATGAGAAAAAAAGAAGAAACACCCTTACATGCTTTGTCATTATAACCCATAACTCTGTGATATGTACTTCATCTCTTTTTCCTTCATATCCTTATGGATTCATATGGTTTCTTATAATGCCTTTTCAAATACTGCACTTAGTGGAAGCAAGGTTATATGGTTTCAGGTTGTAACCCATTTTTACTCTACTCATATGACTAAATTTACTCCATCTCTTTGTCCTTCATATGTCATGGATGCTTTTTGTTTCTTAATATATTTAGCACACATTTTCATGTTCTTTTTTATTCCTTACAAATTTTCAACTCACTTTTCATATTTCCTACATTTCTTCAATCCTTCTGTACCACTATAGCCTTCATATACTTATTTTACATTGATTTAAGATGAAAAACGCATAACATAAGGTTAAGGTTAAGCTTGCAATTTGTACACATTTCTTTAATGCTCATTGGTTTTCTTCTTTCTTCCACGGCTTTTATATCAAATACCATTAATATAAAAAACAACCATTACTTAGGCATTCTCATTCACCCTCTTAAGGATATGCTAGTTAATATATTTTCATGTTTATTTTTAGTAAGAAATTGATATATAAATAGTTAAAAAAAATTATGAATAGTTGCTTGTTTATTCCATGTTTGAAGTGAAAATTGCAAGTCAAATTAGAAAATGAAAGGAAGAAAATTAACATTTCTTTTTATGCATAAATAATAAAAACTATAAGTTTGAGAGGAAAGTAGTTAAAAAATTGTTAATAAAAATTATAAGTTTGAGAGGAAAGTAGTTAAAAAATTGTTATAAAGCAAGTTGTAATTTTTTCAATTTAATCAAATTTTCACAAATTTGAAAAAGAGTTTATAATAAGTTAAAACTTCACCATCACAGCATAGTTTATAATAAGTTAAAACTCCATCATCACAACATTTGCATTCTATTAACCCTTTAATCTTTACAGCTTGCGTAACCAAATTGAATAATACTATTTAGTATGAATACAAAATAAATACTTTCACTATTTTTTATTGTTCAAAATCTATTTTTAAACTTCATTTTGTAGAATCTTTAATCTACAACTTATAAACGGCACGTCCCGCATATTCCACGCGCGATTTCTTGACGTTTCTATTTTAAAAACCTTAAGAAATATGCCAAAACATCCACAGGGCAAAAGAGAGTGTCATCGCCGACTTTATCACTGAATGGACGTTATAGTAATGGAAAGCATCCCATTCTTTCAATTTCTTGTTTAATACGTAACATATTTTATTTTTAAAAGTTTAATTGAACAAAATAAATTAATTATATATATATTTTGTAAAGAATACGTGGCCATAGAATGTTCCAATCTATCGAGATGATGTATCGGATTATGTCAACGTAGGTGGGAAATTCAGAAGGTTATGTCGTTAATTAGTTATGCCTTTCGATTAATGACATAATTAGTTATGCTTTTCATCCATTTAAAATTCACCAAACTTTTAAAACCTTCTTTTCCGGGAAAACATTGGATAGGTACGGCTTTTTCCTATTTTGTGAATTTGCTTTTGACGTACGTGGACATGTGTAAGAAAATGTTTCTTATGAATAATTATTATATATCTCCTCTTATCAGAAATTTCTATATATTGCCCTTTAGAAGAATATCCTCATTGGTCCATGACAAGTACTAGAGGATGATATAGACTTCTTTTTTGGTGCATATGCACGATATATTTTAATTTTTATTTTGTTGGATGAATCCCACTTTAACCTATCTTTTCTATGATACATCATTTATCTAGAAAAAACTTACTCAATCATTTAACGTCAAATCCAATAAACCATTTACTATAAATAAAATTTAAATGTTAATATCACTATATCAGATTTCGTTATAATTTTATTCGATAAAATGGATTTATGCTTTTCTCTTTATTAAAGATTTTTTATAATTATTATCATTTTTTTAATTATTATCTATGTTGCACGAGAGTGTCCCTAAAAAAATATCCAAATATTTTATGTAGATTTCAGAGATTTTCTCGACATATGTCTTCAGTGTTGACAATCATGGAAATCAATAATTGGACATTATTTTTGTATTGTTATATGTATTACATATGACATATGTAATATGTATTATATGTAATACATATAACACTTTGTAAATCTATTGTAAAAGTTGCAACTCAAAACATAGGTTTTGTATCATGGGTTTTGATTTGGGTTTTTGGTGATTTAAATATTGTATTTCAGCAACAATGTTACAACAAGCAAAGTTTCCATGTCAAAAACACACGAAATACAGCATTTCAAAGGGCTAATCCTTGTGGTTATTACTCTTGTTCTTCTCATTTTTATGGTCATCTCAGCTTTTTTATATCATACATGGGTTCCAGTAGTCATTCAAATCTAATGCTTCCACCATCCCATCCTCAAGCATTGTGAAAACAATCAGAGAGTAGTTACTTCGATTGGGTACTAAATGTTTGGATAAATTCCTATTCAATCACCTTCTTAATCTGAAATATGAATCTAATCTCTTTATAGAACCAAAGTGTTTTATAGTGGTTTTCAACACAACCATAAAAATCTGCAAAACCTATTGAGAAGGGAATGCCTTTTATGTTTTAACATAATCATCATTAACTAGAAATATAAGGAAGGAAAACCACTATAGAGACAATTCTCACTTAAGTTTCTTAAAGCTAAAGTGCATTTTTCTCAAGGTTCTGATTAAGCGTCTCCGAACCCTTATACTTACGAAGCTCTCCATCCTTTCATTTCCATGAAGTTCAACTATGACTAGTTAGGCTATTATTTTTCATTATTTCTTTTCCAGAAAAAGCATTTATGATTAATTAGACTATTTGTCTTCCATTATGTTTCGCACCTGTTGAATATACCTATATCAGGCATTTAAAATGAGTCATGTAATTTGTATGGTTATATATATATATATATATATATATATATATATATATATCCGCACACATAGCTATTTCCTATTGTGTAATCATTCCAACAATAATTTAATTCGATAGAACAAATTGCCCAGAATTAAGAGATAATCCACAAGGAGATGCCTGTACACATAGGTATGTAAAAGTTTTAAACTCCATAATTACTTCCGGGATAACATTTGCACAAATCTTATATCAAAAAGATAAAATAACCGGATATACATATGAGACATTGATCTGATGATGATCTCTAGTATAATATAATGAAATAGTATTCTATTTAACACATCTATGCTTTCCAATAAATTACCAAATCTCGATTTCCTTCCGGTAAAGACACTAAAATAGTTTTTTCTCGATAGCTAACAATTCAAACTCTAGGGGTTTACCCTACATTTCATTTCATTCCTTCAGAATTATATAAAATAGAGTACTCCATTCATTCTTAAGCAAATGCAATTCGATCAGTCAATAATTCATCATGACATGCAAGCAGAGAAGGAAAGGTTTACATATCTGGAACAGTTCGCGGAAAGACAAAGGGAACAACCACATTCCTCCCAATCGTAGAATAGGGCAGCCAAAGTCACTTGCCCGATTCACCCCCTAGCCTGACCATGAATCCATGAGGGCGAACTTGGAAACGCCTCCTCAACACTATCCTTCAATTTCCAACAGTTATCCTCTTGCCTCACACTTACTCAACAATGCTCATAACATCAAGGAAAATCCGTTTCAGCGGGCTCCTCTTGCCTCACACTCAATCCGTAGTGTTCATAACAGGAAGGAGAGCTCAAAATCTTTCCCAGCATACTTGGCAGTGTCCTGCCTCCTCTCATATGCTATTTATCAATTTTGCCCAGGTTTTATTTNCTTTCTAAATCCCTCATTTTTCAGGGGTTGCCAATGGCCAAATCTCTGATTTTCCACTTGTAATAACCAACCCAGAGGTAGTTCCAACATGTTCCCCACTCATGGAGTCATGGTCAGCTGATTTTAACATGGTTGTTCCATTTGTCCTCCTGCAATTAATATAAATATTATGTTTTTATACAAGTTTCATAGTCAAATAGTTAGTTGAGTCCAATCAGATCTCTGCCCAATAGTCACAATAATTAATTACAAATATCAAATTCGAAATTCGGAATTGCCATAAATGGCAAAAATTTTCCAAATTCGAATTTACTAAAAACGGAAATAAATTTCCAGCAAATTTAAATTCCAAAAAATATTTTATTTTGGGGGGATATCACAGAGCTAATTAGCATTACATACCATTCTAATGTCATCACTCATTCTTGGGGATGACATCCACAGTGGATGTCATCAGTTGAGTGGTAAATTACTCTTTGACATTCATTTCACATGTTTAATTTGTATGTAGTTAAGTATCGAGCTAGTGTTTTAGATGTATTTACATGATGAGTTACCAAATGATAGAGTCAAGTTAACAATATCTGTTTAGAGAGTTTAGAGTATACTTAGGTCAATTTTGGCACATGTTGGTTAATGAAAGCAAGCGAGTATATCACAATAATGGTTTTTTTTTAATCAATAATCTGTATTGTATGGTGTATTATCACTATCACACAATTTTTTCCAAAGTAGGGAAAAATCCTACAATACTCAAGGCTATCAGTTTAGCCTCTATTGATACAATCTCAAGACCCCAACGTGCAATTGCAGCATCATGTGTAGACAAAACCTTGCCACTTGAAATAACCCACTAGTGGTCCATAAGGGGGTAGACTTCCACTTTTTCCATACAACTGTGGGTCCTACGTTGTTAACTTTTTTTTGTACATTTGATAAAGACAAGCTCTTAGCCAATCAAAAGTAGTTTTAGGTTATACTCCATGACCCAAAGATGGTTTCAACCTAAGTATCCATAAGAAGGTTAGTATCATGTATTGCTATCATTGAGGCTACAACAATGGGGTCGTGAGTCTTTAAGTATCGTCTAACCTTAATCCCATAAAAGAAACTAGATACTACCTCAATTGCAACTTAACCTCTTACCTGAAAAACTATCAAACAAATAACAATAAAATATTACAACATCTCCTTTATACTTTTTTTAACCTAATATTATTTTCTCAAATCTTATATATTATAGTTAACTTGTTATTTTCTCATATATTACATTGAACTTGTTATTTTATATTTAAATATATTTTTATATTTTTTTTACAGCCCGAGTAAGTCTAATGGTTAAGAACACATGTTTCCTCCTAAGAGATTACAAGTTCAAATCCAAAGGGCGTAGGGTATGCATTCCTCTGTAAACTTTACCAATCAAATCCCTAAGGAGAGGGAATCTTTGTCTTGACCATAACCTTAAAATTAGATTATTATTATTACACCGAAGGTGTTTTTAAGGGGGTGGTTATGTCCAAGCCTTCGTTGTCTTTCCGTAGCCACTTGGAACCTGCCCCGTGTCCAATTGCCATTCTCCCTGGATTTTCCACCTAACCTGTTACCATTCGCGAGAAATTATGTTTGTGTTTTGTTGTGTTATGTTTGTGTATGTGATTGTTCTTTGTTCTATTATGTCCGTGTATGTGAACCTTGAGAGAGGAAGAAACCCTAGCACTTTACAGCCATAGGCGAGCATGGAACAACATTACGTGAGCCAACATTATGGAGATATATCTCATGGTGAGTATTGGGATTTCTTTAATCGTAGTGTTTTTTCCTCTTCTTGATTTGTCCATTGAGGCCCTAATGTTAAATTTTAATCACACAGAGTTCTGGAATGGAATCTGTCGAATGATGATCCAGCAGGCCTTGGGAGGCAATGGAACACTCATCTGTTAAATTTCTTTCCACTGGTCTGCGCGCGACGCTGAACAGGTACATATTCTATGTTTTACTGCATAGTTTATTCTTTGAGAAAATGATCATGATAGTTTATTATGCCTTTGTATGACTCTCAAGCCGCACCTGGATAAGAATTTATTCCTGACATCTTGACCCTCATGCCCCCACATCTTAAAGGACTTGCAACTTGTACTGATTAAATCAGGTCAAGCATTTGGATGATTAGCCACTCCTTCTATTTTTAAAACCCGTTGAATGATTGAACTCGTGTATCTCCCTGGAATTGATCTAGAATACTTATTTCTTTGGGTTAGAATTGACAATTTCTTCTTTTATGTTATTAGGTATATGAAAGGAGACATCGATGAGCATGTGTTCTTGTCTAGTGAATTTTGTGTGACTTCTAGAGGTTTGGGTATCGATTCTTATTCAATGTTGAGTTCATCGGTGGATAGTGGATGGTGTTCCTTGATGCCTTCGAAAATGAGCCCATTCAGTTCGCAGTCCAGCTTCCCTACTGATGCCGCTACAAAACAACAACATTCCTTTTTGACCAGCAGGTTTGGAGGTGTGCAGGATTAGCCTATTAATGTTAAAATTGAACAGAAGCCTCTGCGAGAGGGAGAAGTGTTGTTAAATCCTCCATGGCAAGTTGGTTTAGAGATGTCAGAGAGAGGATGGTAGAAGAGGAAAAATGGTAGGGCAAATTTGACTTGTGGGAGGACTATGGACGAAACAATGGCAAGTAGGGGTCCCGAGGCATTCAGGGATCTTGAGAGAAGAATGGTAATAGGAAAGAGCCAATAGGAACAAATGGGGGAGCATGCCAAAGTCAACCAGACTAGGGTAATTTTGAGAGGAGGGTTGTTTGTCTCGAGGGCAGGAGCCCTCTTGACCAACGGAACTGGTGGGCTTCGAAATAGAGGGAAACAAGAATCAAAAGGCAACAAACAACAACAGTTAGGACTCTCAATTCACCATTGGAAAGTGAGACTGATGAGGATAATGAGAGACTCTCAAACAACAAGAATGACCTAGTTGGAGTTCACTAAATGGTCGTTCTGGAGTTCACTAAATGGACATTCAACCCTACTTTATTGATTTTTAGTCCTAGAAAAATGATTAGGCTGTATGTAATCATAGGAGCTATTTCATAAGCATGGTAAGAAAAAGATCGAATTCCTGGCCATCTTTCTCACCCTTGTAAATGGGGTATTTTGTAAAGCTTTTGAATTTTTGTATTTTGTCAAACCTCAGGGAGGATGAGGCTCAATAGTTAAAGTTAGTAAACTTTACTGCAATCAAATTTTGGTAAATATGCTATTTTTTTTATATAGTAGACAGGAAAGCACTTAGTCAGATATGCAAATCCTTTCCCCCTATAACCATTTGTATATTTGAATTTTTGTCACATAAAATATTTTTTTACATGCCAAAAAATGCTACTGAAATGCTTTTGTAACACCCTGTTTCCCCCAGTCTGTAAAAATAACTATATTGGCCAAGAACTATGGCAAACTCAAAGATGTGAATGTTTGATTTGACAGACCTTTGTATAAAAGGTCGATGAATGTAAATTATGTTATGATTATGTGTTGCATGACTGTTGGGAGGGGGGATGTGCTAAAAGAGACCATGATGGCTAATGAGAGGTGGTGGAAGGGACCTGGAATGGTTGTGTTAACTTCCATCGAACCAATACCGTACTAGTTTTTACTTGCTCAAAGACTAAAGAAACTCTCTGACGCTGGAATGAATTACTCGCCAGGATGGTAGGTGGGGAGGCTTCTCAAGAGTTAATGAGGGGATGGGGGCGAACCGCCCATCCGTAGAAGCTCTCAGACCTGAACACGGATTGGGGAATTCATGCTACACACAATCTTGTAGAAAAAGGCAAGAAAGGAAGTGTGGGGGAAAAGAGAGGAGAGAACACGCGTGACAAGGATCGCTGAAGAAAAATCGGAGGAACTCTGGAAATATGGGGGAGTTCTGAACATAGGAGAAGGAGAGTAACCTTCGTCCTTGACTTCCGTTGAGCTGGAAGTAGGAGACTGAATCTTAAAGCATCATGGTCTAGCTTGGGGGTGGCTAGTGGTAAATCCATCTGGAGTCACTGAGCCTACGGTTGGGTGGAAATGAGCACCCCTCTCAGCAGTCGCGTCACGTCTGGTGTTTCTGATAAGTGTTATGTCTTGTATTTTGAATTGAATATCACGAACGCATGCTCATGTTTATACGCTCATAAATGGTTTCTGTATAGAAGTGTTTGCCTTGTGTTTTGATTGGAAATAATGGATGCATGCTTATACTTATATGACCATAATTGGTTTATGTATAGAATGAATAAGTTCAGAATACGATTCCGTTCCCTTGAGATTTGTCCCATCTACTTGACTCACGCTATGTCTTGGTTTGATTTCCTGAAGGCACCTCCTCCCGGGAAGTTTCCTCGCATTCTAGAGCCGAAGTGAGTTCCTTGAAAAGACTACCGTTATAGTAAACCCACGAGTTTACTTTACCCCTGTCACATAGTTCATAGCTCAGTGAATTAGGAAGGCTTTTCAGTCAGGTCACCAAGCCTAGGGATAATTACCCAAGAACCCTTTGAAGGATCATGTGATATGAGTCTGGAAACCTTGTACAAGAAAGAGTAGTTCTCTAAGGTTTTGAAGTCATGGGAGTTCGAAGCTCCGAGAGGTTGAATCTCGTGATTCAAGCTCAAAAAGGACAGCAAGTCCAGTTATCGAAAGAGAATACCCCATCATTTGGTAGATGAACAGTTGGAATCCTTTCGGAAATACCCCAGATCGGTCAAGACCGATGGATCTAGAGGAGGAGCACATGCGTTAACACCTCGACCCCTTCAGCCTTCGCAAGTAGCGATGGGATCCAGGACCGTAGATCCAAGGATCTGTTGGAGCTCTATTGACCGTCGATCTTAACCTTTGCATAGGCAGGAGAGTGGACTCGACAAATGTCCTGAAAGTCCCGAAGTATTCAGAACCGTCCATCGGCACAGGACACGTGGCATTCGGGTAGCATTTCGTTGACTCGCGACTTGGAGTGGTCAAAGGGTAGGACTCCATGAACTCACGATTCATGAAATCATGATGTGATCGTGGTCGTTGATCCATGAGTGATCTGGACCATTGGTTTAGCGTGAATAAGTTTCAATGTTTCGGCACCCGGGAAACCAAAGGAAAAGAACCCTCGTTTCCGCCAGTCGCGAAATCCCAGTATACGAAACCTCGAATCGGTTTAGCGTGAATAAGTTTCGGCGTTTCAGTACCTAGGAAACCAAAGGGCAAGATCCCTCGTTTTCGCCAGTCGTGAAATCCCGGTATACGAAACCCCGAATCGATTTAGCGTGAATAAGTTTCGGCGTTTCGACACCCGGGAAACCAAAGGGAAAGACCCCTCGTTTTCGCCAGTCGTGAAATCCCAGTATATGAAACCCCGAATCGGTTTAGCGTGAATAAGTTTCGGTGTTTCGGCACCCGAGAAACCAAAGGGCAAGACCCCTCGTTTTCTCCAGTCGTGAAATCCCAGTATACGAAACCCCAAATCGGATTAGCGTGAATAAGTTTCGGCGTTTCGGCACCCGAGAAACCAAAGGGCAAGACCCCTCGTTTTCGCCAGTCGCGAAATCCTGGTATACGAAGCCCCGAATCGATTTAGCGTGAATAAGTTTCAGCGTTTCGACACCCGGGAAACCAAAGGGAAAGACCCCTCATTTTCGCAAGTCGCGAAATCCCGGTACATGAAACCCCGACGCGCTCTGTGGATGAGCCCTAGGTCACAAGACAGGGTCATGTGGTAGGAAGGAGGAGTCTTGAAAGGATTTGGACCATCCATTTGTAGAGAACGTGTGGCGAAGATCTAAAGCCATCGGGGTTCTGGACATCAGAGGAATAAGAGTGAAGACCCCGCCAGAAATCCCGAAAGGTAGAATGTCGAGATTTAATCAGGGCCATTGATCAAGTCGACGATCTGGACCGTAGATCCAGATGATACTGGGCTTTCGGGTTTTGGGGATTGAAGGAACAAGGGTTCCTTGCAACAAAAAATCTCGAAAGTATGTTCACAGAGGTGGTCACATGGAGGAGGATAAGGGAAGGGATGGTCTACGCTAGGCCCCGTAGAAATTCAGGGATTCTGTCCCTCGAAGAAAAGACAAAAAAAAGAAGAAAATCTTGGTTGCCGTAGTGGGTGTGTGACAGATTCTTAGTCATAAACATTGTCACAGTCTTCCATCGTGTGGATTGCAGATGCATATTGATTTCGTTGCAGATGATAGATGATTATAAAATGATTTTTATTGAAATTGAATCTTCTACAAAATATTCATAAAAAGAAATGACAATATGTTCAACCCATAGAGATCAATATATGTAAATGGACAACAAAGAGCCAAGTACCATATGGAAATTTCAAGGTTTATAATAGCATGTATCTCCCTCATGAAAATGTAGTACTTAATAGTGCCTCTAATTGCAGGCTTAGAAACAAAGAACTCGAAAAAAATTAATTTTGATTTGCATTTTTTCATAACCCCGTTATATTGGTCTATTGAACCAGATTAGCAATTATTGTAATGATGATACTCTATGGTCGAATATTCTTGTCATTATATTCCCTAATTTGATGAGATCCTGCCATGATTAGTTTTTACATTGTGTTGTTGTTTTGTCAGCGAACTTCTTACTTGATATACAAATTGTGGTTAATTGGGCAATGCAACAGGGTACCTTGAACGTTCTTCATCTTCCAATTTGATTTTATTATATATGTGAACCAAATGGAAGTAACTCAACAAAGAAATATATTCATTCCGATATTGAGACCCAGACCACTTTTCACAATTAGGCCTGTAATAAAAACATGTAGTCACAACACTAAAATCGACCCATGTTGGGTAGTGCCACCCACCAAGCACTAGACGAAATCTGTTTCATTCCCTCTAAACATTTATAAAAGCACCACCAATGAGAAGTTGTTCCTTATTTACTCTCATTTGATCTCATGATCCAGTCTTGATAAAACCACTATGAAAGCTAAATGGTAGACATAACTGGCTTTCAGGTCATACACAACATTCATTCGGTGAATTTTTTATGCCCGTTATTGAAAAAAATATTCAGAATGTTGGAAATTATGCTTTGCCAAAGATGTTGGAGAATGCATATTCGACATTATAGAATTTAAAAATGCATAAAATGGAAGTCTCATTAAGACATGTTTTATGATAGTACCAAGAGATGCAATCCACAACCCAGGTAGAAACAATGTGTTTATGTGTGTATAACGGTCAGCTTAGGCATAAGTATTGTTCATATACACTAATTTATTTTTAACATGCATTGAGGCTAAGGTGGCTGACCTAACACTCATATGAAGTTGTGAACAATAAACATTATATACTAGCACTGATCCATGTAAACCTGGGTTTGATATGCACTTCGACATTACAGAGGTCAAGGTTTCATATCTTGAATTCCAACATTTGTTACATTGGCCATTTGTGTTAATTTGACCTTCAAACCTTCAAGCTTCGCAACCTCAAGATGCATATCAAACCTGGGTTTAGATAGGTATATGCTAGTGTCCATATTCAATGTACCCAATTCACTATTTAGATTGAAAGCTATGTTACACACAAATTGTTGATGGATTCTCATCTCCCCACCCACACTGTAAACATAAGCTTCATATTATTTTATACATTAGCACAAATCCATCTTAATTTTTGGGATCATTAACTCCTACTTGTCTTATGGAATAACGTGTAATATGAGTGGGTTGTGGTAATTATTGTATTGGGCATTGTGATGTAGAGTTTTTCTTTATGTGAGTAGCCTTCTTATACCTCGTGCCTTGTGAGGGAGCAAGAAACTCCCATGGAATGGTGACATGTTAAACCCTCAACGATTGTTATTTGATCTTTCTGGTGGGATACAACGTTCGGTCAGACACAACCCAACTCTTTTTCAACGACAAGTGATGAGAAAAATGAAAAGATATGAGCAGAGTCGAGAACAATGAAAAGATATGAGCATAGTCAAGTCTGTTTCCATAAAAAAACACCTTACACAGCCTACAAAAAACACCTTACATAGCCTACAAAGAAAGTAAGTGGGTGCTTTATAATTAAAGGAAGAATAATTCAATAGGGTAACCAGTGTTTGTACATATCGTCTCAGCCCACTCAGTCACAGGGAAGTCCACACAATCGCCTGAAGAAACTATATAATACAAAAATAAATGTACAGAGATAAGAGCTCCAGGCATCCAATGACAATACATTAGGCATCCAGTAACAATACATTGTACATGGGTCATGATCAAGGCAGGAGACTGAGACTAGATCTTCACTTTTTATCCTTCAATCCTCCACAGACAAAAAGGTATGCAACAAAGTGCAGTGGCATAGGCTGCCCCTTTACACATGGCCAACAAGAGCTTCGAGGCCCCTTCCACGTCCAGGCTACCTACCTTATTTCTTCCTGACCGAAAGGTATTATGGTTTCTTACACGATTGCAACTTGGATTCTCATTCCTGAATAATAACCTTAGTTTAGTTATGGTCTAAAAAATTGCAGATAAATTCAATATTTTCGTAGTCAACTACGAAGTTATAACCTAAATTTCAATAATTTTGAGAAAAAAAATGAGAATTAAGCAATCCATTTGAGAAAAAAAAGAAGAGAATTAAGCAATCCGTCAATATTAAAAGGTAGAAAAATAAAACAAAGATGTCATTTTTAATTGAAGATTTATGAAGAATTTAGTAAAATTAACATGAATAAATGTGAGTTATTCTGTGGGATCTTCCATAGTCTCTCATATGCTTAGTTAATGTATCTTCATTCTTTTCCACTTCTCTCTTAAAAAATCACGATCACATATATACAATAGGCATGATTGAAATTATAGTATCGTTGCAAATAATTTACCAACCTTTTCACTTAGGTATTTCAAAGTTATAATATCATTGCAAATATTTTATGAACTTTTTCACTTCGATTTTTCCTTCCCCTACTTCAGACATATGCTAGTTATTATTATTATTTGACATTCCAATTGAAATAAAAACCCAAATATAAGACCTTATCTCTAGAAAGAGAGTAAGTGATAAGAGAAATTGCTCCTATTACATCAAAATGTATAACATGGTACACAAAACCTGAAAACTATACTACTATTAAAAGACATCTTCGACGTAATTACACTATACACTTGTCTTTAGTGGTTGGATATTATCTTCCGTGCACCTTACGCTTGACATGTCTCACAACCACAAACCTTTCGGCCTATTTTTGTTTTTTCCTATGGTATTGAAAAAAGGTACTTTTTAATATGAAATATGCACCCAAATGGCCCCACCCTCAAAAGCATTATAATCTTCCATGCACCTTACACTTGGCATGTCTCTCCACCACAACCACAAGCTTTGATCTGGACCTATTTTTGTTAATAACCTAATTTTTTTAATGTGAAAGATATATCGAAATTGCTTATAAACGTGCATTGACTTATACTTTTAACCTTTTTATAAATATAATATAAAATTTAAAATGAAATAAAGGTTGAAATTCATATCAAAATATTATAAATAAATATTACAATATAATGACTTTTTAAGTTTTTTTAGCATCATATATTATCATTTTTAAGTTTGAAAATGTATAACATATGTTATTTACAAATAAATTAGGGGGTCAAATTTGGTCATTATATTAATTTTTCATTTTTTTTTTTTAAATTGTTTTATCCATTTTTTTTAAGATTTATCCAAATACTATAAAATAAAATTAATCTATTTTAAAAATCATCCAAAAAATTCTATAAAATATGTGAGTATTAACAATTTAAATATTTAAAAAAAAAATTGGCTTTTTTTTATAGATGAAATTTTAAGAATTAATAAGATTTGTTTTACATTTTAAAATAAGAATGGATTCTTAAATTTTTTCATAATTATATATGATATAAATTAATATTTCTTTTTACATCCAATTACTATCTTTTTTATATGCATTTTTTTTTTATGGAGTTTGTGTTGATTGAAGTCATTTTTTTTCTTTTACATCCAATTTGTATCACTTATATGTGTGGTTTTGTGTAAATATCATTTGCCCTCAAACATAAAAGGGGTGAGAGAAAAATAAGGAGAAGACCCCAAAAAACAAAAAATAACACAAGTATAATATAAAAATGCTATAAAGGTAAAAAAAATTATGTGTCTCCTTCCCAAGATCATGCATTCCATCGCATCATATTAATATACAATGGTTCAAGATAGTCATGATTTAATTTTTATTTATTTATTTATTTTTATTAATGATAGGATAATTATAATTGTTATTGTGATTTAGTTCATTGGATCGATATGCCCTCTACAACTTTATATGGGAAAGATGTCCATGTAACCTAACTCTTTAAAATACTAATAATAANATATATAAAAGAGGTAGTAATACATTATAAAATATATTAATATACTAAAAGATATATTAATATTTTTAATATTTTAATATTAATGTATTGAATCAACATAGATTCATCTTAACCATGGATCTATTCCTATCTAGGGTTAAGATGGATCTATGATGGTAATTATTTATTTACTTATCTTGTAATAATAAATTTAAGTTAATATTCATATTTATTTTTTGTATTTTACTTTGGATATAAATTGTAAAATAAATATCATTACTACTTAAATTGTTAATCTCACGGTGTAAAAGCATTGTAAAGTAAATATCATTCTCAACTTAAAATTTTAACTTAACCTTATAATTAACCTTATAATTAAAAAACATGAATCTTATTTTAGATGTTTGGTAGTGGAGTCAAAATTATAGGATCTAATAGAGAGAAAGGAAAAATTGAGTTGTTTTCCAAAATTCAATAGATTTTGTTTTTCATTGTTGTGTGAAACAAATAATATCATCTAAACAACATAATTGATAAACTTATGAGCATAAGCCACACACTCTTTTACATAAGTGACACCCTTAACATAGCTAACATACTACACACATAAAAGATGCACTTGTGCATGTAAGCAATGTACTCATGCACATAAGCAACTTACCTAACATAAGAGATTGAGGTATGATGACCATAGTTGGACTCAGATTGTGGATTACAAGCACATTGTGTTCCACATAAGGCTTTACTTTGAGCATGGACATCATGCCCGAAGGCAAAGGGTCTTAAGTTCGCCAACAAAAGTTATCATACTCCTTGGTGGAAAGAACTTAGAGGATGCACCCAACAAGGTGGAGCCTTCTAAACCTTTTGCCGAGATCCTTGGTGTTACATCCCCTCCTACTTTAGAGCCTCTTGTTATTTCTCTATTTGACATGTAAAATCCTCCATTGCTCCTTTTGAAGAAGCAAAGGCTTATTCTGGTTGTCGACAACATGTTTCGTCAACTTTGGCAACAATGTGGCCTTCTTTTGAATTAGGAAAAATGAGGCATGATTTCAACTCTTTCAATCAAGACGACATTGCAACTACTGAGGTTCTCGAAGAGAATAACACACAATTAGTGATAATTAATGGCCTTGGTGTCAAGAAGACATTGCAACTACTGAGATTCTTAAAGAAAATAGCACACAATTAGTGATAATTGATAGCCTTGGTGTCCTCAAATAGTGCAAAGATTGGACATATGTCAAGAAGAGGAAACAAAAGAAATGTAAGAAAGGTGGAGCATTAGCTCTTGTAAACTTTTAATAACTAGGCTTGTGACCAACGTTTGTTATTGATTATGGAGACTGCATCTGCAATTCACATTTTAGTTTGACTTAACATGGATCATGTATTTTTTTATTTGCAAGTCAAAGAGATTTGACTTTACATTAATTCAATTTTATTTTATAAAATTTTATAAAAATTTTAAATTTAAAAAAAAACTATTTATTAAATAGAATTAAAAAAAGATAGAAAAAAAATATCAACTATTTTTTAAATTTTAATTATTGTATTTTTTAATTGATCAAAAAATTACAAAAAGTTATAAAGGGAGATAAATGGTTTAAATAGTAAATTTATTTTTCTTCTTTAATAAGTTAAAGATGAGAGATAAATGGTTTAAATAGTAAATTTATTTTTCTTCTTTAATAAGTTAAAGATGAGAGATAAATGATTTAAATACTTAAAAAAAATTTTCTTTGATATGTTATTTTTAACTTTTTATTATGTTTAAATATATATATAAAAAATCACAACCAAGCTAGACACCAAATTGATGTAATGATTTAATTTTTATGTAATAGTTTAAATGGATCTAAGAATCTAAAACATGTATTTTTTTAACTAACATATTTCTATATTAACTTACTCATTAATATTAATAAAATGTAATTAAATAAAATGAAATTGAAAATAACAAAATGTACACTAAATTGAAATGAAATAAGAAAATGCACATTAAATTGAATGAAATAAACATATGAGAGACTCTTTTGCATTAGGTAACCCGGATCCCTTATCTCAGAGGTTGTGGAAATGGATCTTTACTAAAACAAAAGCGCGGGTGTTCCTCGAAATTTCATAACAGAAGAAGAGAGGAAATTTCATATAGCCCCACAAGGGGTTCGGATTTTACCCTGCTTCTGTCATCAGATCAAAATTCAACTGGTAGGCTCGTCTAGCATGCCAGTGCCCAACCATTCTAATCTTGGCCTGCTTCTCTGCTTCATAAGAGTTCTGCCGGCATGCTTTCCTAGCATAGCTCGAAATTTCATAACAGAAGAAAAGTGGAAATTTCATATCGCTCCACAGGGATTCAGATCTTACCCTGCTTCTCTGCTTCATCAGAATCAGAATTCAACTTGTAGGCACAGGGATTCAGATCTTACCCTGCTTCTCTGCTTCATCAGAATTCAACTGGTAGGCTCCTGTAGCATACCAGTGCCCAACCATTCTAATCTTGCCCTGCTTGTCTGCTTCACAAGAGTTCTGCCAGCATGCTTTCCTAGCATAACTTGAAATTTCATAACAGAAGAAGAGAGGAAACAGGAGTTCAGATCTTACCCTGCTTCTCTGCTTCATTAGAATTCAACTGGTAGGCTCCTGTAGCATACCAGTGCCCAACCATTCTAATCTTGCCCTGGGGTTCAGATCTTACCCTGCTTCTCTGCTTCACCATAATTCAACTGGTAGGCTCCTGTAGCATACCAGTGCCCAACCATTCTAATCTTTCCCTGCTTGTCTGCTTCACAAGAGTTCTGCCAGCATGCTCTCCTAGCATAACTTGAAATTTCATAACAGAAGAAGGGAGGAAACAGGGGTTCAGATCTTACCCTGCTTATCTGCTTCACCATAATTCAACTGGTAGGCTCCTGTAGCATACCAGTGCCCAACCATTCTAATCTTTCCCTGCTTGTCTGCTTCACAAGAGTTCTGCCAGCATGCTTTCCTAGCATAACTTGAAATTTCATAACAGAAGAAGGG
>ML801439.1:15229-34533 GCA_009831015.1 Picea engelmannii | reverse complement strand
AAAACACCATGGGATGAAAGAGTGTGTCACCTTTGTGACACTAAGAAGGTTGAAGATGAAAAGCACTTTCTCTTAGATTGTCCAGCCTATACCCATATTAGATCTCATTTTCAAAATATTGATCACACTACCAACCTTCCTAACCTCTTAACTCAACAAAAGTATGGTGATCTTGGAAAGCTTCTCTTAATGTTTTTCGAGCACAGAAACAAAATTCTAAAGAATCACAAGTAATCACTTACCCTCTTAAGGTCCGATAGACCAATTAGGTCTTAGTGGACGTTAATCATCATCATCATCATCAATATAATTTTTCAAATTAAATTTTTTAGTTTTTTAATATTGTAATTTTTTTTAAACTTAAATTAAAAAATAAACATAATTTTTTCAAAATCAAAATTAATAACCTTTAACTTAAATAATAGTTTAATTACTTTACTATGATTCATACGATAACATAATTTTTCAAAATTAATTTTTTATTAGTTTAATATTATTCATATGACAATATAATTTTTCATGTAATGAACATATTTTTATATAATTTTTCATGTAATGAACATATTCTTATAGTCTAATATATCATTATCAAGATAGACATGGATGATAGTATTTCTTGCTTATTTTTGGAAGAAAAATTTCTAGGTTAGGGTTCAATTTGGCTCATTTCCCATGGTCCAAAGCTTCTACAATGTCACACATTCAATTTAACCTTTTGTCTTTCACTAACTTTGTGATGCTATAACATGACAATATGCATTTTTTTTTTTTGTAAGTTAGGTTGTGTATTAAATTTTGATAAAATTACAGATGCCTAAGAGTTATCTGACAACCTGGCATTAGTGCCCAGTGTTATCTCCTCAAATAAATCAATTGAGATTTTTCATTTTAGGTGATAGGATGTCTTTAAAAAGGTACTCTTTAAAATTTTAAAAAGCTCAATTTTCAAAGCTTTACGCATCTAATAAAGTTTAAATAAACGTTTGTTTAGTTTTTATTTGATCTAATTCAAAGCTCAGGTTTCAGTGGCTTAGACAAACATTTCGATTGTTCATTAGCCACCGAAAGCCTTAGCTTTCAGAAGCTTAAAGAAAGGAATCCAGGGCCATTTTAGCCACCGAAATCGCTGAAGCGGGGAAAGACCCAACACGTCCTATCACACGTTTCAACCGATAGGTTCGACGTTTCTATGATTGCACAAGCCGCTGAAAAGACTAGAGAAAGAACCGTTCACGATCGAAAGTTGATCCCTTTGTGATATAAGCGAATCTTTCCAGATCGTTATATCATTAAGCCATGCGCTTACATACCCTCCATTTATTTCAGTTATCCGCCATGACTGCTGCAAATCATCAATCGTTCTACCGCACCCCTTGTAATTAGTGCCACGTTCTAAATCTCACCCCAGTTATCTCATTTCTATCACAACCGAGCCGATTTTCGCTAATTCTACACGGTGTAACTCTCCCCCGAAATCTGCTCCTTCGATCACAGGTGTGCGAAGACATTGTGGCCAATGAAGAAATGAACGTCAACCCTGAGGAAGGAGCTCAATGACGTCGGTTACCTGGAATCACACCCGAAGGTATGTCAAATGTTCAAGGATGCAGGGTGTTACAATTTTTGCAAAAAATTACAGAGTTCTCATCAGTAGGTGGCAGAGGCCTTTGCCCTCAATTTCGATGGAAAGAAAGCAATCATCGGCCAGGATGAATTCGAGATAGATGAAGCCCTCATAGCTGAAGTGACAGAGATTCCTACGACTGGAGAGAAATGGTTTAAAACTATTGTTATTAAGAATGTTGAATTCAGGACTTATTTAAAACCAGAACACAGGGGTTTGATATGGAAGAAAGATATTCCTGTATCTTTCCTTGAAGAGAAATGACAACAGTTATTAAAAGCCATAATGGTTTATATAACTTGTGAAGGGTGATACAACAGGGTGATGATTTACCATTTTAAACTTATAAACCATTTGACTAGTAGAAACCCACTCGATCTGCCCTATTTCCTCCATCGAAGCTTATCCAAGATGGCTCATCAAGTCAAGGCCAAACCTAATCAAGTTGTAGGTAGATTATCCCACCATAGTCTAATCAAACTTTTGGTTTGTGAGATGTTGCAAAGAAGAGGTAAAGAGTGGAATTACTTCTTATTCTGGAATGATTTCCAGACTGAGGTTCATCCAGAGGACAAAAAAAGTCCTCATTCCAAGAAGTCTTCCACTCCCAGAAGTGGAAAGAGGAGGAGAAGAGCTATCTCTCCAGCCCCAGTCAATCAACCCTCTCCTTCCTCTAAGCTTGTCAAAACTAAGAATAAATTAAATTTCAACAGTGAAGAAGAAAAGGCTAAAGAATTCCCAGTGAAGAAAAACATTCTTAACCTTCCTTACACAGACTCAGAGGATGAAGAGCACCAGATTGAAACAGGGCATGAGGATTCAGTTACCACAGGGTGTGAAAATTATGTTTTTGTGGATATATACACATCAAGTTATGAGAACCTTCCATCACCTACACCTCAAGAAGAACAAGAACCACAAATTGCAGATGCCTCATCTAGCAAACGAGTGAAGCAGAGTAAATCAAAAGAAATCAAGAAGCTTAAGATGAAGCTAGCCGAGCAAGAAGTGCTAGAAAGGGTAATAAAAACCAGGTATGAAACTCTCTCAAAAAACTTTGCAGAAAGCAACTCAACTTTGGAAATATTAGCTCATGAAAGCATAAAGGACAAGAGAAAGAAGGACAAGATTGTAAAAAACTACAACAACTTTTGGAGAGTAGCTCAAGGTTTGAACAAAAAGGTCAAGGCTTTGAGGAAAAAATCCATGTCTTCAAAACACCAGACTTAGACACATGCTTCTCTTGAGACCCTTGTAGAGGTGGCAGTTCATTGCAATGAACCAGAGGCAGCCAATAGCCCTACAAATTTTGAGCAAGATGCAGAAGCCTAAAAAGATCCGTCCTAAGGTGTTTTTGAGTTAAGACAAGGGTATTTTTGAAATTTTGATAATCTCAGGTTTCGGTGGCTTAGGCGAACATATCGATTGTTCATTAGTCATCGAAAGCAGAACTTTCGGTAGCTAATCGGCCTGAATTCTATCTACTCTAGCTACCGAAAGCATTGATAAGGAAGAAAGCTAATGTTTTTACACAGGTCCAAGTTTTCCTTGTTCAAAAGCCTCGGAAATGGTTCCAATCGATGGAAGATAATTAATGACATCTTTATCAAGAGTTTGTTTTGGTTTTGGAGATGCTCTACAGGACAGAAAGGTAAACAACGATTAGCTATTTTCAAGGATATAAGACTATTTGACTGTCAACAGGTGTCATGTTTGACTCCTCCCATATCACATGAGATCCAGCAGCCTCGGAAGGCTCACTACACCTGCCAAGAATATGAAGAACATAAAGATCAGTTGAGAATTTGAATTGATCTAGTTTATAGGATCTTTATTTACTTTCTTGGGCCAGTCACTGATTTTCTATTTTTGGCAAAATTCGATCCAATAATCTAGGAACTGGAAACTGTTTGTAAAAGGCTATAAAGCCAAGAACATTTGATGAACAGAGGGTTCGATTTTGAGTTCTATAATCCACTGTTATTGTAAAAAGACACTTTCTTTAATATATTAAGCCTGCAAGCTTCTTTCATTTTTTATTATTAGACTCTCCTTCATCTTTGTCTATGCATATGAGTTGAAATCATTCTTTTGTCTGTGTTTAATGGTCCCATGGTAATTGTCATCTTACTTTTGACTGTTAAGCAAGAATCATAAGCATCCTTGTCTAGTTTGTTAACCCATCATATATATTGCCTATGTATGTTCTGGTTAACTAATTGGTTTTCTTATCCATTTGATTTACAAACCTATATGATAATAGCTTCTGAAGGCCTTGTATTGTATGAATATAGCTAGATTGTCTTGAAGATACAATCCAGTGATTAAGATATTCATCTTGATCCAAACCCACACCCATTATTGAGAAAATAGTTACAAAAAGGTTAAGTTACCAGGCATCTCTGAGATACAATCTAGGAGATTTTCCTGGAGTGATAACAAATTGGCGTCATTGTCGGGGAGAGGATACTGAATCTTAGCTTCTTTGGGAGACGACAAGATCCAACTTTGATGATAGACAAAGTTTGGACACATTTTGGGTTGTAACCATCTATTTGGCGACTCCATTGGAACAAAGTGGCTCCGAGAAGGGCTCATACCAGGGAAAACCAAGAAAGACCACTGGCAACACCAGTTCCAGATCCTGAGAAGATCATAAGAAGTGGAAAATCTTTGCAAAGACAAACTTCCAGATCTGCAAGAGCATCTAATCCAGGTATTTCAAGAAACACTTCTACTTTTGTATCTAGAGAACCTCTTGTCGAATCCCCTTCTGCTGAAACTTCTAGTTCTCATAAAATTGAGATTGTGTCAGAAATATTGAAGGGTGATGAGCCTTCAATTTCCTCTGATGTTATAGATTCTATTTCTGAGCATGTTACCATATCCAATTTAAGAGAAGAAGTTGTAGAATCCCTCCAAGAAAAGGACTCTTCCTCTTCTTTGAATTCTTCACCAACTAAGCCTATAGAGGGTTTTTCCCATACTCATACCAGTCTGCCCGTTCTTGAAGATATTTTACAAGATCTTTCTTATAAGGGTGAAGAAAACTTGGCCTTACTGCTCGATCAATTTTATAGAGCTTCTTATTTTCCACCTTATTAAATAAATTTTGCCCAGGGTAGTCATCCTACCAGTGCTTCTCCTTCTTTCCTCAGTAAAATCAGACAACCATTGTCCATAGTCTCACCTATCCCATCTCAACCATCATCTTCTGAAGCTTCTTCCTCTGCATCAACCTCCAAGATTTCCATGGCTGTCCCTCTGAAAAAAATGGAACAAATCTTAGCCAACATGTATGCCCCTCTTGTGTTGCCCAATCCCCTATCAGCCATGCCGACAAGAGATTATCAGAAATATATGCTGAAGTTTACCGGATCCGGGGATTATACTGCTAAAGAACATATAGAAGCTTTCTATGCTTATGTTGAGAACATTAACATTTCAGAGGAAGATGTCTGGACCAGAATTTTTGTGCAGAGCTTGGATGGCCAAGCCAAGAAGTGGTTCAAGGAATTGCCAGCAAATTCAGTGGCAGGCATTGAGCAGTTAGATGAGGTATTTTTGAAACACTGGGGAGAAATAAGAGATCTCTTGTATTACATTTCTGAATTCGTAAATCTAAGAAGAGAAAATGGGGAATCGGTCTCAGACTTCACCAAACGATTTAATAAGATGCTCGGCAAGATTCTTGCAGAGATCAAGCTGACTGATGCATCAACAAAGATCACTTACTCTTCTACCTTTGATCTAGAATTTTGCTTAATCCTTAGAGAGAGAAGATCAACCACACTCGCTTTAATGCAAGATGCTGCTCTTGAGGTTGAATCTAGCATTATGGCATCTCAGAAACTTAAAGGAAAATTTGAGAGAAAGAAGTTGTATGTTGATCCTCCTTCTTCTTCAAATACCAAAATGGAAAAGATGGCCAAGATATTAGATAACTTGACCTTGGAAATGTCAAAACTGAAAATTTAGAGTCAACAACCAGCAAGAAGTAAAGAGCCTAACGCTTATGTTCCCAGGAATCCCAATGTGTTCCCTTACAGAAGGAACAACCAGCAGGTTCAGATCCTTCAGAGAGACAAGAATGCAGCTGATGACCAAAGAATCAGGGCCCCCTTCCAAAATTCAATGCTAGAAGAAGAACAAGAGCTATCTCATGACGAAGTTGAAGAAGAAGATGACATCAATTGCTTTGGGGATGAAATCGATTCTTCCTTTTTGACACAAGTAGATTATGAGGAAGCCCATATTGACGAGCAAATTCATGAGGCAAGCATTGAAGAATATTTTTATCAGACAGATGATCAACCAGGTTACAATTTAAGATCTAAGACTGCTGCTCCAAAGCCATTGCTTGCTGCTCCCGGGAAAAAGAAAGAAGTTGCTGCCAAGAAACCTGCAGCTCCTGTAAAGCAGACTTCCACTCCTGCAAAATAGCAGCAGAAGCAATTGCAACCCCAAGCCAAAGAACAAGTCACCCTCAGAGCTCCTCCTAATGAGGTAAAACCTTCCGATATATTATCATACTCTTTTAATTTCGAATCAGAAATTCAGAAGGTAAAAATACCTATGCCATTGACCGAACTTATGAATAATGATATTTTCAAGTCTGCTATCCTGAAGTCCCTTCAACCAAAGACTCCTCTAGATGCTAATTACGTAAACCTTCAAGATGACAAGCCCACAGTGACTATAGGACCTATGGTAGAAGACCAAGATGACTCTTGTCCACCCTTCTAAATATACCTAAATATCCATGACAAGATCCTTCACAACTGCTTGCTTGACTCAGGAGCGTCACACAATCTTATGCCTAAAGCATTGATGGATGAACTTGGGCTTGACGTCACAAAACCTTACCATGATCTCTTCTCTTTCGATTCTAGGAAAGTCAGATGCCTCGGCCTCATAAAAGACCTTGTTGTAAACCTTGCCCAACTGCCAATGAGAAACATGGTAATGGATGTTGTAGTGGCTAATATCCCACCCAAGTTCGACCTCCTCTTGTCACGTTCATGAAGAAAAAGACTGGGGGGTACCTTGCAGATGGATCTTTCATATGCCATAGTCCCGGTATTTGGAGGAGAGCTAAAGAGACTTTACAGAGAGAATCAACTTGCCTACATCATTAGTGATGGAAAAAATTATGTAAACCATCCCATTTATGCTTTAGACACAGACTTTGGATCATGCATTCTGCAAATAGATGATTCTCAGCCAGCTCGTTTTCATCTCACAAAGCCTACTTATTAGCAGACTGATGGAGAGAGTACTCCCGTGTGGACCATGTTCTTTGATGGTGCCAGTACCAAAGACTCAGCAGGTGCAGGTGTAGTTTTGATTTCTCCTTCGAAAGAGGCTATGCATTTGTCTTTTAAGCTTGATTTAAAAACTACTAACAATATAACAGAGTATGAGGCTTTGCTATTGGGATTACATTGTGCCAAGGGGATGGGAATCAAAGGACTAAAAGTGTTTGGAGACATGGATCTCATCATATAGCAAGTGAACAGTACTTTCCAAGTAAAACATGTCAGATTGAAAGCCTACAGGGATAAGGTATGGAAAATCAGGGACTCTTTTTCCATTTTTGACATTTCTTATGTACCCAGAGCTATGAATCATCTTGTTGATTCCCTTGCTATCTCAGCCAGTATGTTTATTCCTCCCATGCCTCCCAGACTGAATTATGAAATCCAAGTCAAATATAGACCATCCTTGCCCGACAATATCAAATATTGGAAAGTTTTTGAAGATGACGATGAGCTTAGTAGATTTCTCCAGGTGGTAGATGAATTTTCTGATATGCATATTGACTAGAAAAAACAAAATGAAGAGGAATCCAAGAATCCTAAGCTAAAAATAAAAATGGGTCAACATGATATCGTTCAGCTGCCCAACAATTATATACCTCGGGGTTTGGTGCCTCTTGAGAAGCTTTTCGATCATAACAATGTCCCCTACAAACCTGATAAGAAGGAGAAGGATCCTGTTGTCCATGAGCATAATATAGGAAGCCAAAATCATCCTAAATCCATAAATCTGTCCACTGAATTAACTGTTGATCAGAGGTCTGAATATTGCAGCATTATGAAGGAATTCGTTGATGTTTTTTCTTGGAAATACAACGATCTGAAAACCTATGATCCTGAGGTCATTCAACATAATATTCCCCTTGAGAAAGACACCATCCCTTTCAAACAGAAACTGAGACATATCAGTCCTCTCCTATTTCCTGTAGTTGAAAGAGAAATCAAAAGGCTCCTTGATGCCAAAATTATAATCCCTTTGAGATACTCTAAATGGATTGAAAATCTAGTGGTAGTGAGAAAGAAAAATGGTGAGATCAGGTTATGTGTTGACTTTAGAAACCTAAATAAATGCTCAAAGAAAGACAACTATCCCCTGCCCAAGATGGAACATTTGCTGCAAAGAATTTCAGGGGCCACTGTCATGTCTTTCCTAGACGGCTTCTCAGGCTATAATCAGATTTCTATACATCCTAATGACTAAGAAAAAACAACCTTTACTACTCCTTGGGGTACCTTCATGTACGTCAATATGTCATTCGGGCTAATGAATGCCAGGGCCACTTTTCAGAGGGCCATGGACATAGATTTCGTGGGAGAAAAGGACAATTTTGTCCTCATCTATCTTGATGAAATCACAGTTTATTCTAGCAGTCATGAAGATCATCTAAAGCATCTGAAAAGAGTATTTTTGAAATGCAGATGGTTCAGGATTTCGTTGAACCCCAAAAAATCTCAATTTTCTCTCAAGAAGGGCAAGCTCCTAGGCCACATCGTTTCAGCAGAAGGTGTGAAAATTGATCCAGCTCGGGTGGAAGCGATTCAAAGGTTGTCCATACCAAGGTCAAAGAAGGATATTCAATCTCTACTTGGTAAGATAAATTTTGTTAGAAGATTTATTCCAAATTTCACTGAGTTAGTGAAACACATAACTTCTATGCTAAAAAAAGGATATGAGATAAAGTGGACAGACAATGCAAGAAGTTCATTTTAGGATATCAAACAGGCTATCATGGAATCCCCCACTCTAATCAGTCCGGATTACACCAAGAACTTCTATATTTTCTCCTTTGCTTCCTATGACACGGTGGCAGCAATCTTGTTACAAAAAGATGATGAAAATCTTGATCACTCGGTGGCCTTTTTCAGCAAAACACTCAGAGACGCTGAACTAAGGTATGATCCTATAGAAAAACAATCTTATGCTCTCATTAAGTCATTAAAATCTTTCAGAATTTATATCCTCCATGCAAAGGTTATCACCTATGTTCCTTCAGCTTCTGTGAAGGATGTCTTGACTCAGCCTGATATTGATGGAAAGAGAGCTAAATGGATCGCAAAGCTAATCGAGTTCGACATAGAAGTGAAGCCCACTAAGCTGGTAAAAGGCCAAGGCCTTGCCAAGCTTTTGATGGAAGAGAACTATGATCTTTTGGACATAAACTTCATTGGGGAAAGTTCAACAATTTTGCAGACAGGGGTAGCAGTGGAAGGACAACATAACAACCAACAGGTGGTCGAGAATTTGTTTTCATGTGAGTGGTATTCAGGTATTGTTCATTTTTTATAGAAGTTGGAAGTTCCTCCTGAACTTGGCATGACTCAAGCCCGAGCCCTTAAGCTCAAAGCAATTAAATTTTTCATTAATAATAATCTTTTGTATTGGAAAGATCCTGCTGGTTTACTACTAAGATGTTTAGACAAAGAAGAGTCAATTGAAGTCATACATCAGTTTCATTCAAGTATTTGTGGAGTCCATCATTACTGGAAGACCACAGCTCATAAGATTTTAAGGGCTGGGTATTATTGGCTTTTTCTTTTTTCAGATGTGTGCACCTTTGTGAAATCTTGTGATAAATGTCAAAGATTCACAGGAAAACAACCACTAAAATCTCTGCCCCTGAGACCTATTGTAGTGAATGGTCCTTTTCAGTAGAGGGGTTTATATTTTATAGGCGATATTAATCCTTCATCTAGTGGTCAGCATAAATGGATCTTGATAACCACTGACTATTTTACAAAATGGATAGAGGCAATCCCCACTAGAAATTCCACTCATCAGGTCGTCATGAAATTTCTCTATGAGAACATCCTGAGAAGATTCGGTTGCCCAAAAAGGCTAGTGATAGATAATGCAACAACTTTCAAAGCTGATGCATTGGTTAACATGTGAAAATCAACGGGCATTCAATTGGTACACTCTACTTCCTACTACCCTCAAGGTAATGGCCTTGCCGAGTCATCCAATAAGAGTCTAATCAGAATCATCAAAAAGCTGTTGGAGGAGAATCAAGAGAGTTGGGATTCTAAACTAAAGTTTTCTCTTTGGGAAAACAGAGTAACTAACAAGAAATCCATAGGAACTTCTCCCTTCAAACTGGTTTATGGCACTGATGCCATTTTCCCTATTCAGCTAGTTTTTCCAGTGGCTAAGTTTTTTCAGGAGGAACAAACTGAATCAAATGATATGATAAGAAGAATGCTTGACTTGGTAGAGTTGCAGTAGGTCAGAGAACAGCTGGTGGATAAATCAAAGGCTCATCAAAAGAGGATCAAGGATACTTTTGACAGAAAAGCAAAGGTGGATGATTTTCAGGTTGGTGACTGGGTTTTGAAGTGGGATTCCCTCAGACAAGATAAAGGCAAGCACGACAAGTTTGACTCTTTGTGGACCGGTCCTTTCATGATAACTCAAGTACAACACAACAACACCTTCATACTGCAAAGTCTGGAAGGTGAAGAAATGTTTGGTGGCCGTGTCAATGGGCGTTTTCTGAAACTCTATTTCATCTAAGGCTTAGAAGCCTTGTTATTGTAATTTTTATTTTCAGCTTTGTTTTTACAAAATAACTCCATGCCCAATGGAAACACTAGTAGATAGGTTTGAATTTTCATTTTTCAGGAAAGGCATTGGTTTTGTAGTTCTTGAAACCTCATAGGGAGGCTTTCACCCCCAATAGGAGCCAGTGTTATCTCCTCAAATAAATCAATTGAGATTTTTCATTTTAGGTGATAGGATGTCTTTAAAAAGGTACTTTTTAAAATTTTTAAAAGCTCATTTTTGAAAGCTTTATGCATCTAATAAAGTTTAAATAAACGTTTGTTTAGTTTTTATTTGATCTAATTCAAATATCAGGTTTTGGTGGCTTAGGCGAACATTTCGATTGTTCATTAGCCACCGAAAGCCTTAGCTTTCAGAAGCTTAAAGAAAGGAATCTAGGGCCATTTTAGCTACTGAAATCACTGAAGCAGGGAAAGACCCAGCATGTCCTATCACATGTTTCAACCGACGGGTTCGACATTTCTATGATTGCACAAGCCGTTGAAAAGATTGGAGAAAGAACCGTTCACGACCGGAAGCTGATCCCTCTGTGATCTAAGCGAATCTTTCCAGATCGTTATATCATTAAGCCATGTGCTTACGTACCCTCCATTTATTTCAGTTATTTCACCATGTCTGCTGCAAATCATCAATCGTTCCGCTGCACCCCTTGTAATTAGTGCCACATTCTAAAGCTCACCCCAGTTATCTCATTTCTATCACAGTCGAGCCAATTTTCGCTAATTCTACGCGGTGTAACTCTCCCGCGAAATCTGCTCCTTCGATCACAGGTGTGCGAAGACATTGTGGCCAATGAAGAAAGGAACATCAACCCCGAGGAAGGAGCTCAATGACATCGGTTACCTGGAATCACACCCGAATGTATGTCAAATGTTCAAGGATGCAGGGTGTTACAATTTGTGCAAAAAATTACAGAGTTCTCATCAGCAGGTGGCAGAGGCCTTTGCCCTCAATTTCGATGGAAAGAAAGAAATCATCGGCTGGGATGAATTCGAGATAGATGAAGCCCTCATAGCTGAAGTGACAGAGCTTCCTATGACTGGAGATAAATGGTTTAAAACTACTGTTATTAAGAATGCTGAATTCAGGACTTATTTAAAACCAGAACACAGGGGTTTGATATGGAAGAAAGATATTCCTGTATCTTTCCTTGAAGAGAAATGACAACAGTTATTAAAATCCGCAATGGTTTATATAACTTGTGAAGGGAGATACAACATGGTGATGATTTACCATTTTAAACTTATAAACCATTTGACTGGTAGAAACCCACTCAATCTTCCCTATTTCCTCCACCAAAGCTTATCCAAGATGGCTCATCAAGTCAAGGCCAAACCTAATCAAGTTGCAGGTAGATTATTCCACCATAGTCTAATCAAACTTTTGGTTTGTGAGTTGTTGCAAAGAAGAGGTAAAGAGTGGAATTACTTCTTATTTTGGAATAATTTCCAAACTGAGGTTCAGCGAGAGGACAAAAAGAGTCCTCATTCCAAGAAGTCTTCCACTCCTAGAAGTGGAAAGAGGAGGAGAAGAGCTATCTCTCCAGCCCCAGTCAATCAACCCTCTCCTTCCTCTAAGCTTTTCAAAACTAAGAAGAAATTAAATTTCAACAGTGAAGAAGAAAAGGCTAAAGAATTCCCGGTGAAGAAAAACATTCTTAACCTTCCTTACACAGACTCAGAGGATGAAGAGCAGCAGATTGAAACAGGGCATGAGGATTCAGTTACCACAGGGCGTGAAAATTCTGTTTTTGTGGATATATACACAACAAGTTATGAGAACCTTCCATCACCTACACCTCAAGAAGAACAATAACCACAAATTGCAAATGCCTCATCTAGCAAACGAGTGAAGCAGAGTAAATCAAAAGAAATCAAGAAGATTAAGAAGAAGCTAACCGAGCAAGAAGTGCTAGAAAGGGTAATAAAAACAAGGTATGAAACTCTCTCAAAAAGATTTGCAGAAATCAAATCAGCTTTGGAAAGATTAGCTCATGAAAGCATAAAGGAGAAGAGAAAGAAGGACAAGATTGTAAAAAACTACAACAACTTATGGAGAGTAGCTCAGGGTTCGAAGAAAAAGGTCAGGGCTTTGAGGAAAAAAGCCATGTCTTCAAAACACCAGGCTCAGACACATGCTTCTCTTGAGACCCTTGCAGAGGTGGCAGTTCAGTGCAATGAACCAGAGGCATCCAGTAACCCTACAAATTTTGAGCAAGATGCAGAAGCCTAAAAAGATCCGTCCTAAGGCGTTTTTGAGCTAAGACAAGGGTATTTTTGAAATTTTGATAATCTCAGGTTTCGGTGGCTTAGGCGAACATATCGATTGTTCATTAGTCACCGAAAGAAGAACTTTAGGTAGCTAATCGACCTGAATTCTATCTACTCTAGCTACCGAAAGCACTGATAAGGCAGAAAGCTAATGTTTTTACACAGGTCCAAGTTTTCCTTGTTCAAAAGCCTCAGAAATGGTTCCAATCGATGGAAGATAATTAATGAAATCTTTATCAAGAGTTTGTTTTGGTTTTGGATATGCTCTACAAGACATAAAGGTAAACAACAGTTAGCTATTTTGAGTTCTATAATCCACTGTTATTGTAAAAAGACACTTTCTTTAATATATTAAGCCTGCAAGCTTCTTTCATTTGTTATTATCAAACTCTCCTTCATCTTTGTCTATGCATATGAGTTGAAATCATTCTTTTGTCTGTGTTTAATGGTCCCATGGTAACTGCCATCTTACTTTTGACTGTTAAGAAAGAATCATAAGCATCCTTGGCTAGTTTTTCAACCCATCATATATATTGCCTATGTATGTTATGGCTAACTAATTGGTTTTCTTATCCATTTGATTTACAAACCTATCTAATAATAGCTTCTGAAGGCCTTGTATTGTATGACTATAGCTAGACTGTCTTGAAGATACAATCTAATGATTAAGATATTCATCTTGATCCAAACCCACACCCATTATTGAGAAAATAGTTACAAAAAGGTTAAGTTACCAGGCATCTCCGAGATACAGCCTAAGAGATTTTCCTGGAGTGATAACACCCAGTTGGGAAACCACTTCTACCAGGTGTCCAAACTCAAAAGAGGGGTAACGGTGCCCAGTTGGGAAACCACCGTTGCCTGATGTCTAGTTCATAAGATGAATTTTGTCTTCGTGGCCACACAGGGCCAGATGTCAAATGCAAGAAGGCATACATTCTACTGGGCCACGCAAGGCCGAAATATTGACTAAGAAAAATTTAAAACATGGGAAAGCATTAGTGACCTAGACCAAGACGCGGTCCAGCGTAGACCTGTGCTACCTATGCTTTCCCTTTTTTTCGATCCACCATGGTTCTTCACAGGTCTTGCAGAAACGTCATCACATTATCCACCCTGTGCCAACGATCATCTTCCCTTGACTACACTTCACGCATGGACATTTTTATGTCCTCCAACTCCTTTTTTATGCTGTCAAGAGTGGTTAAGAGCTCATCCCGCTCTGCGTCCCTGATATTCAAGGGAGAAAGGCGGTGGGAGAGAGGGGAGGAGGAAGAAGAGTTTAGGTGAGGGGATGAGGGAGAAACTGTGGGGGAAGGACGAGGGAGGGGTGGTGGAAGGAAGGGATGGCGAGGGGGCGAGGGGGGAGGTGGTGCATAGACAATTGAATTACCCATTAGATCAAACCATTTAATTCTACAGCTATAGGGGTTTGAGAGGGGGGAAAGGCCAGTTTTTGGATCCACGTTCGGTTTTGATGGAGAGGGGACGACTAAGCGGGTGAGGGGAGGGGGAAAGACTTCTCCCGACGGTTGGGCGTCCATGGGAGCCAAAGGAGGGGGAGAGGCCGAAGTGCAGTGGGGGGAAATGGCTGGAGAAGGGTTCTGGGTTGCACGTGACTGAACTGAGGGAGGAGGTTCCCTACCCCGGGCCCGATACTAGGTTGCACCACGCCTTGATCTGTCCCTGGGCCGTGGCATGAAGGGAGGGTCTATGTGCACCAGAAGCCACCAGGAGGGAGGGTAAGCACCAGAGAGCTCCAAAACTCCCAAGAAAGAAACGCACCGGGTCTAAAGATCAGAACTGAGTTTGAAATGAGCTCCGGGGAGGTCTCTTTGAAAGAAAAGGGCAGGA
Organism: Picea engelmannii; assembly: GCA_009831015.1. Classification (NCBI taxonomy): domain Eukaryota; kingdom Viridiplantae; phylum Streptophyta; class Pinopsida; order Pinales; family Pinaceae; genus Picea; species Picea engelmannii. The sequence goes on along the minus strand of ML801439.1, from coordinate 19,908 downwards.
GAAAATGTTGCATTTTGGCGCGGAGGTGACCGGGATGTCTCGTCGTCCAGCGCCATGAAGACTTGCATGAGGGAGGTAAGGTGATGAAGCATGTAAGTTGTCGGGTGCGCGTGTGGGAGGTAAGGTGACGACGGAGAAGTTGCTAGCCAACAATTGCCAACATGACGTGATGTGATACTGCCACCTGTGGCCATGTGGCATGGCCGAGTGGCCCTATGCTAAGAGGGTGGACATGACCTGAGACTGCCACCTGTGGCCATGTGGCCCTATGCTGTGCTGCGTCCTTCATCCGGGGATGAAAATATGTACTTAATCCTGATCTACAAATCAATTATTTTTGGTGGAGTGGGACAATGGTAAAATGTTAGCTTCTTCTCCTTCTTCAATGGGTTGTTTATGGTTATACAAATCAATTATTTTTGGTGGAGTGGGACGATGGTAAAATGTTAGCTTCTTCTCCTTCTTGAATGGGTTGTTTATGGTTATACAAAAGGAATATTAATGATGGCAAGAAGGTAAATGACAATGTCCTAGCTATCCTCTTTTGTTTTGAAATGTTAAATTATTTCTTGTCATTTATTTTTGGGACTCCACATAATCTTGAGCTAGGTTTGCATCTATATCCTAAATTGGCCTTTGACTGTCTAAGGACATTTGAAAAACTAGTCTTCTATTATTGTTTTTGTGATATGAAAGAAGAAGATAAGTATAGTCTCTACTGCCATCTCTTTTTTATAAGTCCTTCGAGCCTTCTTCTCCCAATTTGATACATTTTCTCTAATAAATATTAGGTATTTACTTTAAAATGTTTTATACATCTATACCTTGATCTCAAACTACTACTAATAAGAAAATAATAAACCTAATATAACAAGGGTTGCATGGCAACACATTCCCCGCCAAGTTAGTTGAGGGGAATACATGTTGAACAATGAAACTTAATATAACTAAATGCAGTAGTAATGAATAGTTTTTGTCAAAAGATAATAATTGAGGGTTGTTTGTTATTAAAAATGTATAATGAACCGTTCTGTAAACTCCAATAAGTAAAAGAACTGTTATAAGGCACTGACATTTTGACTATGGCTTGGGAGGTAGATAGAGACCAAAATGAAATTTAACAGAAAATAATATTAGATAGAAATATGGTATCCATGATAAGCAATGACCTTGCTTGAAAATTGACACAATGGCTTAGCAGTTCAAGGTGGAAATTGCTATGCAAAACTTCTCTGTTGGAAGTTATGCATGCCTCTCTCAATTCTGTGCACAAAAATGATGATTTGAAATCCACATACATTTTAGTGAAGTAATTGCCAATCACGAAAATGGATTACAAATGGTAAACCTAAGAGCAAAAATCTTTCAATGAAAACCCATCTCAGTAAGTTGGGAGCAAAGTTGTTGCCACTTGGTCCAGCAGGAGCAAATCCTCCTGTGATTATAGAAGAAGAAGTTCCACCTGATGGATATTTAGGTAATGATAAAACCCCAGGTGATGGTGCCATCGCCACATGTCGATGTCGATTGTATACCTGCAATCAAATTTGAAAATCCAACATCAAAGTTTGTAACTTAATAATTCACAAGCTTTTAGAAAATCTTGAAAGTCCAACCTAAAAACAAAGAAATGTTGAAATAGGGAGTGGATTGCACATCACACCTGGGCATTGTGGCTGAAGCAAAGTAACAAAGATGAAGATAAACACGGTACAAAAAATGACACATTAGCAATGTTTTGTTAATCAACTCAATAATAGTGGACTACAAACTAGTGAATAAATATTAAAGATTTACCATTTTTGTTTTGAGAGAAATAATCCAAGAACTTAGAAACTTAAAAGCAAGCAAACTAGAAGGACAAGAAGAGGAGCCTATGAAGTGGGGACCGTGCCATTGAGAAAGCCACTGTAAGAACATGTTGTATCATTGCATCCACCACTTTTGGTTGTGCTTTTTACGGGGCAATGTTCATTCAAAGCTGCAATATTTCTTTATTTATTTTTACTTCTGTTCTTATGTGGGAAGTGGCTTAGAGAAACGTGTCCCAAGGTTGGGGTTGCACCGCATAACACGGGCTTTCTTCTGCTCAGATGCCGAATGTGAGGGGTTTTTATTCTGCCAGAATCCCCTAGGACTTGCACCTAGCTTCATCCCTTTTCTTAGACTTGCACCTGGCTTCATCCCTTTTCTTAGTCATGCCATTTGGGTGGGGTGGACCACAGCAAGAATGGAACACTGGTGGATGGCTCAATAGTTAAAACTTATTGAATACTCCATGGACATTGCCAATGAACCAAGGCCCTGTTGGCAAAGCTGCGATCTTTAACGTGATAGAATGCTCTTCATTGGAAATTTATCTATTTACAACCAATAGATGGATGTCCACCCCATAATACCCTTCATGACAAAAGAATGTTGTGCCAACAAGAATAGGACATGCCAAACTCTAATATGAGGAACATAAAATAAGTTCTTAAAAAAATATTTGCCTCAAGCCAAGTCAAAACTGTGTAGGGTGAGAGTGTACTGTCTTAGACAAGCAGAGTAAACAATCAAATGTAGTACCTAGGCCACAAGCATATCTCCTGTATAGGACAACCGCAGACCTGAAACAAATTCATTTCGATCCTAATATCAACAAGGATATAAATCTTCCCATTTCACTGCCCCTTTCCCTCGCCCCCTTCCTATTTATTGGTTGTAAGTATGTTTGCCTTGTACGACCAATACCAAAGTAGTCAGGGGATGTCTTGGTAGAGTCTAAGAGCTTGATGATGTTACACTAGATCTTGTAAGAGATGCATCAAACGATTCTAACCAAGTACACTGGGAAAGAAGCAGACTCTTACAAGCATTCATTCTCTAATCATCCACAATGATCGTAAAAATACAATGAAAATTTTTCCTACTTATTAGTATGCACCAAGGAAAGTGGCTTTGTAAGTTGCTAGCGCATACCTCCTAAGAAAATTTTGTAAGTTGCCAGTGCAGATGACCCAAGGCCATAGTGAGAATGTGGGAGCCTAACAAACACAGAGTTATGTGCCCAAGCATTGAGCTTTGCCACTTCTAATAAAAAAATTCAAGGAAATATCTTCTCATTAATTGGCCATATGCACTTTGTTATGGTATAGTGCAAATAGAAAACAAGAAAAGCATCTCAGTAGTAACAAGGTGAGACCTCCAAGATCCCCATCTCTCCAACACTCTAGTAACCACCGCATCATCATACCTCCCATATTGAGGGAAGTTTGGCATTATCTTTTCTCTATGCACTTCCATTTTTCATCAGCTTTCCTATTGATGTGTTGGTGAGTAGCTAGTAATTTAGCCTTACAATGCTCTCTGTTACTTGGGGGAGGTTTTTCAAGGCCCGTGGCAGATATTGAGAATTTGAGATTCATTTGGGCCCATGCTTTAGCCAACAATGAAAACATATACGCTAATTAAACTTGTGTTTTACTGGAATGCATATCCATGCAATCTTCAAGATCATCTTGCCTAGTTGGCTTGGTGCATTATCTCAGTTTTATCTATCAAATACATTTGATCACTTATGTTGTTTAAGTGGTGGATTTGTCTGCTTTTTTCAGTTTTCTATACCACTTCTTTTTATTTTTCCAGACTCACTATCGTTGAAGTAGTTTGGAGGCAGTGTTCTAATAAACTAAGAGTCAAAGATGCCCGACATCCAGACACATCTGATCTTGATCCTAGGCTGCAATTGCATTTACTCATGCATTTTCACCCTACATTTGCAGAATATCTAGGGAACCCAGTACTCTTTAAAACATGAAAAGAGGTCTTTGTTGGTTGGTTGTTTGCTGTGCAAATGGCTAGTTTCCTTTTTGGATTTATAATAGAGATAAACAAAAAAATGTTTTCTTTGGATTTATAATAGAGATAAACAAAAAAAAAATTGATTACATTTGATCATTTTGTTTTGAAGTTATTATTTTGAACATTTCTAATGTGCTTGGATCTTTGTGATCCTTAATATATATCCCAAGGTGCTTGCTATTTTGAAAATCAAATTTATTAATTTTGCTTTAATGGCTGACATAATTTGAAAATGAACAAAAGTGGGCAGAGGATGAGAGAAAATGGGCACAAGAAGAGAGGAGACTGAGGCTGGAACTGGAAAATGAACACAATTCATTGAAGATTGAATTGACTTTTTTCTTAAAACGTTTAGGTGATATCGAGAGTACAAAGAAAATCGAGGACAGAGAGGTGGAATATGTGGAGGGAAAGAAAGTTAATGCCAATGAAGAAAAGAGACTGAGAGAACTTCTGGAAAAAGAGCGACAAGCCACAGAATTTGAGAGGAAACAGTTGGAGGAAATGAAGAAGCTAGTGAATGCAGAGAATAAAAAGGTAGAGGAAGAAAAGAAACGTGCATATGCAGCAAAGAAAAAGGTTGAAGAAGAAAAATACATGCCGATGTAGCATAGAAAAAGGCAGAAGAAGAAAAGAAACATGTCGATGTAGCACAGAAAAAGGCAGAAGAAGAAAAGAAACATGCAGATGCAACAAAGAAAAAGGCAGAGGAAGAGAGAAAATGTACTGAGATAGAAAGAAAAAAGTTTGAAGAAGAGAAGAAAAGAGCAGATGCAGAGAGGAAACGGGCAGAGGATGAAAAAATGAATAGGGAAATGCTAGAAAAGAAGCTCCAA
>ML801438.1:177954-192653 GCA_009831015.1 Picea engelmannii | reverse complement strand
CTCCGATACTACTGGGAAGTCTTCCAATCTTTCCATGTCACCCTTTTCGTTAAGAGATAAAATTGCATACAAATTACATCCTTTGTGCAATTTCTTTTTTCAATTGTAGGGAGGTAATAAAAATTAGTGATACTCTTTGGTTTATTCCTACAATTAATATATTATGTCCCAAATCAACAATTAAGCTTAATATTTTCATCTTACTGTTAAGTATCACATTGTGTGATTGTAAAAATCCATTCCAATAACAATTTCATAGGATCCTAAGGTTGTGAAAAAAAAGGGTTACATTTACGATGAATTCACCCAAATTAATGTTACAATCCTTAACCTTTCCTCCAACTTTTTTCTTGGCTCATGATGTCAATTCTACATATCTAAACTCATCTTGTTCGACTGCCTTCACCTCAATTCTTTTGAGTGCAACACTAGATATTAAAATTTTAGTATCTCTTGGATCTATCAAAATACTAAACTGATGATATATTATCATACCTGAAGTCTCGAGCATTGTAGATTAATGCTTGGCCTAGTGATTGTTCACTGTTGCATGAATCCTATGGGCCTTTCCCAGTTCTCCTACTTTCATTTGTCCTACTGATCCAATATCTCTCTCCTTATTAATAGGAAAATCTCTCTGATAGTGGGGCTCTCTGCAAGTCCAACATCTATTCTTAGGGTCGATACTCCTAGTTCCAGAGGAAGAATCTGCTGGTCTAGGGTTATGAAGTCCTAATATGTTCTGTGGAACAGATCTATGCTATTGTTTCTACTAAGGATGATGCGGTTGATGTTGCGGTGGTTCTCTATACATAGTCCTCTTATTGGTATCCTATATGTGTGGTGTAAAAAATACTGGTCCTCTGGGTGTATCACGGTGCCCAGAAGTCTATATGATGAGTGTTTGCTGATGTGGCGCTCTATGTGGAGTATGTCTTGTCTACTTGGAAGGATTCCTACCCTAAACTCCATTGTTTAGTTCCTCTTCAGGAATGAAATATTTTTGTATTGCATCATGCGAAGTCTAAGGAATCAAAATCCTCACCTTAGCACAAATGTTGTAGTTGAGACAAAAAAAAAACTTATTCACCTTTATCTATCCAGTGTTAAGGTGCGTAGCATATATGTAAAATTACATAAACCTAGACTCATATTCAGATACCATATGACTAACCTGTCCTAAAGTGTTGAATTCATTAAGCCAACGTTCAATGAATTCATCAGATAGATACCTCTCTTGGAATCGTTCCTTGAACAATTCCCAAGACACGTCTTCAATGGCCATATTCAGTTGTCATAAGACTATATTCCACCAAGGATTGCACTCCCTTTCAGTTGAAATACTACCATGCGGACCATGAAAAACACACTTCCATATTCTCCAAGCATTCATCTGCAGCTAAATCATCCATGGAACCCAAAAAATCAAGAAATTTGACTTTCCTAAGTTCTTTATGAACACTACTACTAGATACAGGAGGGTGTTGCAAACCCTCATTAGGTGTAGATCCTCTATCCTCATCTCAATCAAGGTGATTTATAAACACCTCTGACACCCTTTGAAAATACCTCATCATACCCATGACATCATCCACTACAACATTCTCCTACACAGTAGTATGATCTTCTCCCTGTGGAGAAGATCCCTCGAGTTTGGGTGTACTTGGAGGCGGCATACATCTTGCTCCCGCACCCCAATGTCTTCTCATTCTCCTTCCTCTAACCATGATATGTGCATAAACAAATTTCAATTTATATTAGTAATTACATCTTTAATTAATATTTTTCATTGGAAGTCGTAACAAGTCTAGTGTCACAGAGTAGAACCCTGCTCTGATACCATATGTAATAGACCTCTTGATACACTCAACAAAGGTTAGCAAAAGAGAAATTAATTATAAACATTAATTACGATAATCAAATGGAAATTTTTTTTGTGCCTAATTGGTCAAGATAAAAGCATTACAAATAGACAAAAATTCAATTGGCAATCGTTAGGTAACTTAAAGATACATGCAACTAAATCAACTCCAAAATTTATTTATGAAGAGAAGCATAGTTAAATTTTCACTAGTGATGATATGATGCGTGATCTGCACTCAAAACCCACTAAGTTGTCGCCAAGTGTTAAAACCTAACAATTGTAAACTATGCATTAACTTCTACGCTGAGATGAAATATATGATTTGATTTAAATTGTATGATATATATAATTTGATTTGATTTCTTCTATGCTACGCTCACAGTTGACACTATCTAGGGAGAGGGATCTGGAATCTTTTCTGTGTCAAGGTGACAATGTTGAGCCAGCCTACCAACTTGGTGTGTGTAAATCCTAAGATATGACTATAAGTTATAAATACATGTTATAGATTAGTAATGTGGCCCTGTGGAAGGAAAAAATGATGACCTCATGGACTAGCAAAAGGGATTAACTATAATGAATTGATGGGTGAAAAAAATAAATTTTCACAGGAAACCAAAACACTATGCATTGAAAGTGAAACTAGTCTTGTTGATGAGATGCACAATGATCCACATAGAAGAGAAACCGACCCTCTGCTCACAAAATTTTAGATTCCTAGAGGAAAGTCTTCGACACAACATCAATAGGTACAGGGACTGCTCTTGAAGAACCACGACTTACTACTCTCAAGTTACTTTGTGATTAACTTCATCTCTCTAGGAACTACAACATCTGAGTCAATAACTACTAAATTCAAACTAAACAATATCACCAACTGATCTGGATTATTTTCGAAAGGAAAGGAAAGAAGATTAAGTATAATGAAGTACTCATGAAAATTGCTAGAAACAAAGAAATACAACAATACTTGATTTATATTAGTGAAAGAATTGTAAAGAGACTGTAAAAATAATTAGTGCAAAACTTGCTATAACATTGGTATCTTTACTCTGAGAAGATATGTGACGACTACTCTCCTTCTCCAAAAGATCATTGCAATGAGGCTATGAAGGCATTTTTATGATAAACATGAATTCCAAAACCATAGACATCCAAAAACCTGACCCTAGGAGATGAAATTCCAAAAGTCATGTGGGACCCGTCTGGGTAACTTAGTACATTAACTTCTTGGGGTCGTAACTGTTGCATAGGATCTTTTTTTTAGGCATGTGATAGCCCATTGGAAAGGTTTTTTCGAGAACTACACATTACATCGTCAAAATCTAAATCTATCTACAGTTTGACTGTGGCTAGCTAAAAATAAACTATGTTTTGGCCCTAGAAGTACAACAAGATGTGTTGACATGAAAACATACAAAACAAGACACTTGGATTAGGTGGGAGGCCACCAGTATCCACCTAGAAGATGTGTAGGGCTTCATATAGCCCCGGAAGTGTAGAACCCACAATTACAAAGAAGTACAGAAGAATGTCTTGAACTAAAAATTGACAAGAGGAGCTAGTTGGAATAGGTGGGTGGCCACCAATATCCACCTGGATCAATCCTCCCCCCTTAGGAAGAAATGTTTTCCATTACATTGAGTGCCTAGGGAAGAGGAAAAATCATTTTATTAATCTGAAGCTTGGTGATATGCGTACTTTGTTGGATAATTTTTGCTTCTTGGCTTGTGGAAGACTATCGCAAACCTATTGCTATAGGGGTTGAGTCTATTCCATGAACCTGTTGTCTTTGGGTTTGATGGGGCATTGTGTAGGCACCATTGTAGGTGAAGAAACAATATCTTCTTTCTCTTCGACAATATGTTGTTTTTGGATAGAAGGTGTTGAGGTTGCAGTGGTTGTAGTGGTCTTCTGTGCATTCTTTGAACAAACTATGAACAGGATGAATTTTGTAGTATGATAGATTACCTTGCGTCATTTTTTTGGTGGAGCAGTAATCGAAACTACCTCTAGTATCTTGTAGAGTTTACCTCCCATAGTAATATTGAAAATACAAGGTCTAGACCCATAGACAACATGATGTTTCCAAACATATGGTTGGCCCAAAATAACATCATATAAATCAAGAGGGGAAACATCATACACTACCTCATCCTTGAAGGGATGGATGCCATAGGACATGAGATGTTGTTGGCTGATGCAAAGATCTTGTACCTGGTGAAGCCACCTGATGTTGTATGGTTGTGAGTGTGGTGTTGTCAACAACCCCAACTGTTTGATGACCTTAATTGAGATGGCGTTCTTCTGGTTGTCATTATCAACAATGAGAAGCAATGGGGTCCCCTTCACCCACACCTCTGAATGGAAGAGGCACTCCCCCTCTTCAGGATCTACTGGTTCTTCTAGATGAATTGTTGTGGTTGCAACAATAGTAGTGGGGTCTGCGTAATTAAAAACTTGAGTCAATAAATCTAGGTGGCCTAGAAAACATTGAAATGATTAGACCTTGTTGGATTAAAATAATTAATTAAATAGTAAATTTATTAATTATAAAGCCAATAAAAGTCGAATCCTAAGTCTAAAACTAAGTCTAAGTCTAAGTCTAAATTTAAATAAGGGGCTAAATGAATTATGACATAAGTTAAAATATTGGAGAACAATCAAACTCTAGGAAAAAGGGGAATAAAATCTAAATATTGGATAAAATGCACATATGTGCATTAAAATAATAAAAGGGATTTTTAGAATAGAAAGAAATAAAATATGAAAGAATAGGTGTAGACATATAATAATATCTAGAGTCAAGCTACCACTAGTCTAAATATAAGAAGACTCTTATTCCAAATATAACTAATATCTAGTTAGGAGACACTCATTAAATGAGAATTTGGGGAACAAAGGGACAACTAAGAGCGAAAATAGGAACACATTGGGGAATGTGAGGGAAATTCCTTTTTTATTTTATTTTAATTGTTAATTACTTGTGCAACCTGGAGAGAGTGTGACAAGTGTGTGGGGTGAATAATAATAATTAATTTATTCTAAAATTTTTATTATTTGTGCATGAGGACATGTGTCAGTGAGGAAATTTCTATAAAACAAATGGTGTAGAAGGTAAAGGGGGTCACTTATTCTTGGTATGGTTATGCTACCAAAATGGTTTTGACTGTGTTTTACTTGTGAGAGTTGGGATACCAAGTTTGTATAAATAGTGGAAGAACTACTTTGTGAGGCAAGCCTTCGAGCTATTGTTGTTGGTTTATTGTGTGTGGCCCCTTTGTGGCTCGTGGGGCTAAGGGGGAAGAAGAGTGTAACACACCCATGATGGTGAATAATTTTTTTTCCTTTCTCAAGGGACATAATCCCTGAATTCCTATAGGGGCCTAGTGCACGTGAGCTCTTTCCTTATCCTCCTCCATGTGACCAATACCCACGACCATAGGCTTAACCTAAATGACCCGTCACATTTCATGACTTTGGAACTTCCGATGCAAGGTGCCCCAACTCCTTCAACTCATGAGTTCCAAAAGGGATTAACAACTGTTATCTCCTTCCTTTGGCCTCCGTCCATGTGACCATTTACTATGACCCAAAGCCTAGCTCCAAGGTGCGTCGGAAATTTGCATGTCACGAGTTCTCACAACTTCCCTTTTTGACTTTTCTACCCTGCAAGTCAGTGAAATGTCGATATCTTTCCACGTGACCTCCTTAATGGATGACCATGATTGAGTTGCGATTTCACATATCACAAGTTCACAAAACTCTTACCTCTGATTTCCTGAGTCGTGAAATCCCGACAAGATCAGATTTACGGTTCAACTTCCTCCTTCGATCAATGACTGTGATCGTTTCCCCTTTTTCTTGGGCGACCTTCACATAGGACCATATGCAATGATCGAATACCAAGACTACAGGTGTCTAGTATGGCACTTCAAAACTTCAACATTCAGGGTTCTTACTCACACAATCCATTTCCTCGGTACACTAAACCTAGAAGTGAAGGATCCAGTGCCTCGTGTTTCCTATCACCAACAGCTAGGATGAACTTCAGTATTCTGACCTTCAGGATTTTTGGTGTTACTAGACTTCTATTCTCCCGAAGTGGTCAACACCAGGCTGACTACTTCGTAGTCTGATGGTGAATTCCTTTTTTGCTGCAAATCGGGACTTCACGTTTCGAGATTTTTCAAGATAGATTTCTCTCTTACTCCCGATACCTGAATTCTTGAAATCTTCTCTCATCAGATTAACGATCTATGATCCTCCCGTAATTCAACGACTGCGTTCAATTTCGTGAGTTCAGACTTCATGAGTTTCTACGACTCTTTCCTTCGAAATCCTCAACGTGTGAATCAACGAAATGTCGATCTTTCACCGTGTGTCCCTTCCGGTGGATGACTCAGATCATATTGCAATTTCATGTATTGTGAGCTCCTATAGTTCTACCCTTTGACTTCTCTGATGTGTAAGTCAGCAAAATGTTGATCGATCGTCATGCATCCTTCCCGACACCAACAACTAGGATCAACTCCCCTCTTTCCCTTGAAAATCTTCTGAGGTCCAAATCCTTGAACTCTCGGATCTTTTGCCATCTTTCTACTTCGACGATGGATGGTCCCAATGATTTCAGAATGTCGAGACTGACAAGGTCCATTCTCTTGTATAATTTCGAATGGTTTAACCCTTGTGTACCTTTCCTAGATCCAACGGTTGTTGGTCCTTTCATTCATATCTGACGGTCAAGGAGGACCCCGATAGATCCTCTGATCTACGGTCCAAATCACGTCGCAACTTTGGTTTTAGGGATTCTAGTCGTGCCAACGTGCTAGTCTCTTAATGTGCGATCTTGTGAAGTCTAAAGGTATCGAGGCATTAACACCTGCATCCCTTCCTCAAATTTATCGGTCTCTACCGACCCTGGATCCTCTTGAACGAATCTCATCCATTCATCTCCTAAACGAAAGGATAATCCCTTTCTATGCTTTAACCACGCTATCCTTCCTGAGCTTATTAGACTCCTTCCTCGCAATTTTTGCAGGGTTCAACCTTCGAAACAGGGGGGGGGAGTTCTGGGGAGAGTATTCTTGAGGAATTAAACTAGGACACAAGGGAAAATCAACAGGTATGAAATTCCTCAAGGGATGAATGCATACACTTAATCTAATCATTCAATACAAAAACTATTTAAAGTAATACAAAAACAAACATGCAACCATTATTTCTAATTTAGAGTTCAAGGCATAAAAGCACTTATCAGAAACATAAAGCATGAAGTGACTACCGAGAGAGGTGCTTGTTTCCACCCAACCATAGCCTCAATCACTTCCAATGGATTTATCACTGGCCACCCTCGAGCTTAGGCCACGATGCTTTGAGATTCAATCTTTTTCTTCCAGCTCAATGGAAGTTAGGGACGAAGGTTACTCTCCTTCTCCCTATATAGGAATAGAGGAGGATGAAGGTTACTCTCCTTCTCTTGAATCAGTCTCCATTCCCGTGATCATAACTCAATTTCTCACTTTCCATCCTTCCTCGGACTCGAGAGTTTCTTTCTCTCGTCTTTGCTTCTTCGCAAGCATCTACCTCTATCCACGATGCTTCCCTTCTTGCCTCCCTCGGCAAGGTTGCATGTGGCTCAAATACCCCCATCCATGGTCAGGTCTAGAACCCATACCTATGGGTAGTCTACCCCATCCCTCATTAAATCTTGAGGATTCCCTTCCCACCTACCAGCCTGACGAGAATTCATTTCTAGTCAAAGGGTTGTTCTAATCTGAGCAACAATAAATCCAGCATGGTACTAGTTCAGTGGAGGTTATCACAACCATTCTGGGTCCCCTCCACCACCTTTTCATTAGTAATCATGGTATTCCTTAGAACATCCCCTTCTCAGAAGTCATGCAACATGTTTCCATTATCTATTAAAATAACATGATTAACATTCATCGAACTTTATACAAAGGTCCACCAAATTAAACATTCACACTTTGAGTTTTCCATAGTTCCTGGCCAATAAAGTTATATTTAAAGAGTGGGGGAAACAGGGTGTTACGGTTCCCTCTCCCTTAAAGGGATCATGGTCCTCTATGTTCTATCTACCAATATGATATGTGTGTATAGGAGTGAAAAAAGTCACAAATTCCTTCCTCATGGCATCTTCCATTTTCCACGTAGCCTCATCTGGGCCAAAGTGTTTCCATTGCACCTTGACCTGTGTAATGGTTTGATTTATGAGTGATGTTTCCTTCCTGTCTAATATGCATTGGGGTTTTAGCAGGAATTCTCCCTCCGGTTCCACCTGGATCACAGACCAATCAGTTATATGATTATCATCATGTACATATTTATTTAATAATGAAACATGAAAAAACGTATGTGCCTTTACAGTGGGAGGAAGTGATAGCCTATAGGCTATAGGTCCCACTCTATCTAGGACTTCAAAGGGTCCACAATACCGAGCTGCCAAATTGGCACAGTATCCCATACTTAGGGAAATCTTCTGGGGTCTAAATCTGAGATAGACATGGTCTCCGAATTTGAACTCTCGAGGAGTTCTCTTTCCGTCGGCATAACTATTTTGTTGGTCTTGAGCAATTTTCATATTTTACCTTATCTACACTACCTTTTGTTCCATTTCTTTCAGCATGTCGGGTCTGATTGTAATTATTTCCACTGGATTACTCCAGCTTATTGGGATCTTGCACTATCTACCATAGAGGGCTTCAAAGGGGCTCATCTTTAAGGATTCCTAATAACCGTTGTTGTAGGCAAACTCTACCAATGGTAGGTAGTCTTCCCACTTCTTAGGTTGATGCATTACATGCATTCTTAGCATGTCCTCTACTATTTGGTTTACTCTTTCTGTTTTTCCATCATTTTGTGGGTGATAGGCTATGTTGAACAACAATTTAGTCTCGAAACCAACCATTAGGGATTTCCAAAATTTTGAAGTGAATTTGGTATCTCTATCAGATACAATTTCCTTGGGCATGCCATGCAGTCTGAATATCTCCTTCATGAAGATGTTGGCAATATCTATTTCCTTGCAAGTTAACTTGACATGGATGAAATGGGCAGACTTACTCAGTTTTTCCACCACGAACATGATGGCATCATTTTTCTTGGTTGAATTTGGTAATTCGGTGATGAAATCCATGGAGATGGTTTCCCATTTCCATTCTGGAATTGGTAGGGGTTGTAATAATCCTGCTGGATGCCAGTGCTCTACCTTAACTTGCTATCATTTTAGGCACTTAGCTAAATGGTTAGCTATGTCTTTCTTTAACCCAGGCCAATAGAATTGTTTCTTAGTGGTAGTGATCATCTTCTGATATCCCGTGTGACCAGTATATGGTCTCTTATGAAATTCATTCATTATTAACCTCTTCAAGCAATCACATTTCAGAATATACAATCTATTTATGTAAGTCAACATCCCTTCCTTGATCATTTGGTAGCCTTCATACTTCAACCCTGTAGGATCTTGACTTAGGTATGAAGTCATGGTCTTAACGAACATATCTGTCTCTTGTGCATTTCTGATTCTCTCCCTGACACTCGTTTTGTAGGTGCTTACTGTTGCTAGATGAATCATTTTTATACTTCTTCTAAGGGCATCGACCACCCTATTTAACTTTCCTTTTATATGTTTGATTTCAAAATCGAATTCACTTAGGAGATCCATCCACCTCACTTTCCTAGCATTGAGTTTTGGTTGATCAAACAGGTGTCTCAATCCACAATGATCTGTCATAAGCACAAATCTTCTACTGAGGAGGTAGTCTCTCCACATTTTTAAAGCATGTACTATGGCATCCAACTCTAGGTCATGGGTCACATGATTGATCTCATGCTCATTTAATTTCCAGGATGTATAGAAAATTACACGTCCTTCTTGCATAAGGACTCCTTCGAGTCCTTCTTTGCAAGCATCTGTACACACAAGGAAATCATCATCCGGGTCCGCAATCTTTAGGATGGGTGCATGGGTCAAGAGGTATTTTAGTTCCTAAAATATTTTTTCACATTTTGATGTCCAAATGAATTTAACCCCCTTTTTCTGAAGGGCGGTGATTGGAAAACCAATATTGGAAAACCCTTTTATGAATCTTCTATAGTATCTTGCTAAGCCCATAAAGGACCTAATATCATATACATCTTTCAAGGTAGGCCATTCCATAATGGATCTGATCTTGTCAGGGTCTACTTCCACCCCTTCCTTATATATGACATGGCCTAAGTAGTGGACTTGCTTCTGAAAGAAATCACACTTGTTGAACTTAGCGTAGAGTTGATGCTCCCTTAGTACTTGAAGTACGAGTCTAAGATGTTCTTCATGCTCCTCCCTATTCTTGGAGTAGATTAGGATATCATCAATGAAAACCAAAAAAAATTTGTCTAGAAATTTGTTGAGTACCTTATTCATCAAGAACATAAAAGTGGCGGGGGTGTTGGTTAACCCAAATGGCACCACCACAAATTCATAGTGACCATACCTCGTCCTAAAGGTTGTTTTTTGGATGTCTTCATCCTTAATCCAGACTTGATGGTAGCCAGATCTTAGTTCGATCTTTGAGAAGATGGATGCACCTCCCAATTGGTCGAACAAGTCATCGATTCTTGTTAAGGGGTACTTGTTCTTTATGATTTCCTTATTGAGTTGTCTGTAATATATACACAGTTGGAGTGTGCCATCTTTATTTTTCACAAACATGACAGGTGCTCCCCATGGAGATACATTGGGTTGAATGTAGCCTTTGTCCATCATATCCTTTAGTTGTAGATTGAGCTCAACAAGATCTGGCGTGCTCATTCTGTATGGCATTCTAGATGCTGGTACCACTCCCGGTGTAAGTTCTATTGTGAAGTCAGTATCCCTTCTCGGAGGTAGACCTGGTACTTCTTCTGGGAATACATCCTTGTATTCTCTTAATATGGGGTGGTCCTATAGGTTTGGTTTGTCATATTCAATGGATTCCAATGCCTATATTGCATATAAGGAACACCCTTTTTTGCAATATTTCTTCATTTGAAGGGTCGATATTTGTCTCACTAAGACATGCTTCTGAATCCCTTGGAGGGTCATCTTTCTCCCTTCTTCGTTTACACATTCTAAAGTTTTATGATAACAATCCATTTTAGTTTTATGAGCAGCCAACTAGTCCATACCAATAAACAAGTCATAAGATCCCAAGGGAAGTATGTTAAGGCTCACTTGGGTGGGAAATCCTCCCATGATGAATTGGCAGAATGGTATAGCCTCTGCCACCTTTATTTTGGATCCAGTGGCTAGTTGTACCAACCATGGTTTAACATGTCTAATTGGTTGCAGTTTACACTTATTGACAGTCTGAGGGGATACATAACTCAAATTAGAACCTGGGTCAATTAAAATGGAAATTGGATGGATGGCGATCATACCTTATAGCTCCACTACTGAAGCTTGGTGGTCGGCTTAGCTATTGTTTAGGGTTGCATAGATTTGTGGCATGCTCCTAGATACATCATTGATGGTGGTAGCTTCTTGGATATTGTAGACCCCCTTACTGTTTTGTTGTCTGTGTGGGCAGTCCCTCAATCTATGATTTTCTCCACAACCCCATCATTTTAAGGGTTACTTTTTTAGGTTATCAGTCTTTATGGGGGTTGTCTGAAAAGGTTTATTTCCACTTTGAGAGGGGAATTTTTTCTAATATACACTTCTAGTAGGAAGGATCCCCCTAGAATCCTTTCCACAGTTCTTAAATCTTGAAGAGTTAAACCTTTTCTTCTAGAATCCTGAACTATACTTTTTCTTTCAGTCCTTGCGGGGTCTTGTCTTGCTCCCAAACTGTTCATAAAAATACCTCACCTTCTAGATAGCTTCTTCTAAGGTCCTTGGTTCTTTGAACTCAATCCTATCTCGGTAGGTCAGAGATAACCCACTAATGAACCGCTGCATTTTTTCTTTTTCATATTTTATGTAGGGTACATACCTCAGTAGTTCAAGGAATTTATTGACAAATTCCTCTATGGTAAGTTGCCCCAGCTAGACTTCATAGAATTCCTTAGTTTTCCCACCCATGTATTTTTTTGACAAATACTGCTTCCTGAAGTATTTCTCAAAAGGTTTCCATGACAAGTCCTTCTCATGGATTCCTTTCACATTCCTAAGGTCTTCCCACCATATGGAAGCCTTTCCATTCAGGTTGAAGATGGATATTCAAGCCTTCAAGTTTTCAAAGTAGTCATGGACTCTGAAATACTTATTTAAACCAAAAAGCCAAGATTTTACCTCTTCTCCCTTCTTTATCTCTTCGTTGAAAGAGGGTGGTTTGGATTTCTTGAACTCTTCAGGACCACGAGTTTTGGAACGACTCCATTTCCTTCCTTTCTTCTGAGAATGTGAGCTGGCCCTTCTACTAGAAGACCCTTTGGAGTTGTCATCTTCCTTTCCAGAGGAATCTCCTGATGAGTGTCCCATGCCTATAGGTTGGACCTTCTTCACAGTACTTCTCCCAGTGGGGTCACTTATGGAGTCATGTTTTCGAGTCTCAGGTGGACTCTTACCTCTCTTCTTGTGTCATCGATATGCATGACTGGTTGTGGGTTCGTGTTGCAGTTTCCTCTGTATGTCATATAAGCTCTATAGAAAGACTGTGTTAATTTCTGTTTGTTTCTCTTTTTCCTTTATCAATCTGTCATTGTCAGCCTTGAAACTCTATAGTTTGGCCCCGAGGCTTCTTACAGTTTCAACCAGATCTAGAGGGGTTTCCACCACCCTCCTTTCATTAGATTCCTCATCTCTATTGTGGGAACCATCCCCCACTTCATGACACGTCATCATCCTTTAGTATTGGGGTATTCCCATGATTCACTGACTATTCAAGTGTTTCCAAAAACACTTAATAGTTATCTAACAACCTATTAGTTCATGAACAATACAAAGTTTAATTTCTTAATGTACACACACAGTAGAGGGTTTCATTCCTTTCCTTAATAACAATTTTAAATCAGACCTCTTATGAAAGAGGTAAGGTAGGGTGTCACTCTTTTGAAAGTACTCCAAATAGAGTTATTTAAGCGACTCGTCCATGAGACCAAGCAGGCCAAGTGTTGTAACCGTGCTTTGATACCATTTTGTAACATACCCACGATGGCAAATAATTTTTTTTGCCTTTCTCAAGGGACAGAATCCATGAATTCCTACAGGGGCCTAGCGTAGGCTAGCTCTTCCCTTATCCTACTCAATGTTACCACTACCCTCGACCATAGGCTTAACCTAAATGGCGCGTCACGTTTCGAAACTTCATAAATTCTGATGCAAGGCGCCCCAACGCCTTCAACTCCTGAGTTTTGAAAGGGATTAACAACCATTAGATCCTTCCTTTGGCCTCTGTTCATGTGACCATTTACTATGACCTGGAGCCTAACTCCAAGGTGCGTCGAAACTTCGCATGTCACGAGTTCTTAGGAATTCCCTTTTTTACTTTTCTACCCTACAAGTCAGCGAAATGTTGAGATCTCGCTACGTTCCCTCCTTAATGGAAAATCGCGACCGAGTTGCGATTTCACATATCCCGAGTTCGCAGAACTCTATCTCTGATTTCCCGAGTCGCAAAATTCCGACAAGGTCAGATTTATGGTTCAACTTCCTCCTTTGATCAACGACTGTGATTGTTTCCCCTTTTTCTTCGACAACCTTTGCATAGGACCATATGTGATGATCGAACACCAATACTATAGGTGACTAGTATGGCACTTCAAAAATTCAACATTCGGGGTTCTTACTCACACAATGCATTTTCCCCGGTACACTAAACCCTGAAGCGAAGGATCCAATGTCCTGTGTTTCCTATCACAAATGGCTAGGATGAACTTCGGTATTCCACACTTCAGGAGTTTTGGTGTTACTAGACTTCTATTCTCCCAAAGTGGTCAACACTGGGTTGACTACTTCGTAGGTCTGACAACCCACGACTTTTTCGCTACGAATCGGGACTTCGCATTTCAGGATTTTTCAAGATAGCTTTCTCTATTCCTCTCAATAACCGAATTCCCAAAATCCTCTCATGTCAGATCAACGGTCTACAATCCTCCCGTAATTCAGTGACTATGTTCAATTTCATGAGTTCGGACTTCGCGAGTTTCTACGACTCTTGCCTTTGAAATCCTCGATGTGCGAATCAACAAAATGTTGATCTTTTGCCGCGTGTCCCTTTCAGGGGATGGCTCATATCATGTCGCGATTTTGCGTATCGCGAGTTCCTAGAGTTATACCCTTTGACTTATTTGATGTGCAAGTTAGTGAAACGTTGATCGCTCACCAATCGTCCTTCCTAGCACCAACGGTTGGGATCAACTCCCCTCTTTCCCTTGCAAATATTTCAAGGTTTAAATCCTCAAACTATCAGATCTGTTGCCATATGTCTACCTTGAAAATGGATGGTCTTGATGATTTCAGAATGTTGAGAATGGAAAAGTCCATTCTCTTATATACTTTCGAAGGGTTTAACCCTTGTGTACATTTCCTGGATCCAACAGTTGTTGGTCCTTGTATTCAGATCTGACGACCAAGGAGGACCCCAATAGATCCTCAGATCTACGGTCCATATCATGTCGCAACTTTGGGTTTTGGGAGTCTAGTCGTGCCAACATGCTAGTCTCCCAATGTGTGATCTTGCAAAGTGTTAAGAACCTAACATCAATAAAGCATAGAAAAACCTCAGGAAAAGTACTCAACGCCTTGAAAAATAGATAATTTCAGATAATAAGCCTCTTCGAGGGGGCAACCTCCTTTTACCCCACTTAAATGTTCAAGTACAATATGATTCAAAATGAAAATGTCTCCTTG
>ML801438.1:154960-172243 GCA_009831015.1 Picea engelmannii | reverse complement strand
ATGATTCAAAATGAAAATGTCTCCTTGGTATATATAGGAGACTAGGAGGTATAATTACAAATAATGGCCTAAAGCCGACATAATTAAAATAACATTACTAATATAAATTACAACTAATGGCCTAAATATGACATAAATAAAATTGCATTACTAATCTAATATGCCCCAATTAAGGGGTAATGAGCCAATATTAGGGCTTAACACAAAGTCTGAAGGTATCAAGGTGTTAACGCCTACGTCCCTTCCTCAAATCTAACAGTCTCTACTGACCCTAAATCCTCCCTAACGGACCTCATCCATTCATCTCCTAAACGAAAGGATAATCCCTTTCTATGCTTTAACCATGCTATCCTTCCTGAGCTTATTAGACTTCAGCCTCACAATGTTTGTGGAGTTCAACCTCCGAAATGGGGGGGGGGGGATTTTTACTCCTCAACTCTAAGACGGCGATGAATTTCTCTAAGGAGAGTATTCTTGACGAATTAAACTAGGACATAATGGAAAATCAACAGGTATGAAGGTCCTCAAGGGATGAATGCATACTCTTAATCTAATCATTCAATACAGAAACTATTTAGAGGCATACAAAAACAAGCATGAAACCATTATTTCTAATTTAGAGTTCAAGGCATAAAAACACTTATCAGAACCATAAAGCGTGAAGCGATTGCCAAGAGAGGTGCTCATTTCCACCCAACCATAGGCTCAGTCACTCCCAATGGATTTATCATTGGCCACCCCCGAGCTTAGGCCATGATGATTTGAGATTCAATATCTTACTTCTAGCTCAACGGAAGTTAGAGACGAAGGTTACTCTCATTCTTCCTATACAAGAATAGATGAGGATGAAGGTTACTCTCCTTCTCCTGAATCAGTCTTCATTCCCATGATCAAAACTCAATTTCTCGCTTTCCATCCTTCCTCGGACTTGAGAGTTTCTTTCTCTCATCTCTTCCTTCTTCACATGCAACTCCCTCTGTCCACAACGCTTCCCTTCTTGCCTCCCTCAGAAAGGTTGCCTATGGATTTAATCCCCCCATTCGTGGTTAGGTCCGAAAGCCATACCAATGGGAAGTTTGCCCCATCCCTCATTAATTCTTGAGGAAGCCCTTCCCACCTACCATCCCAACGGGAATTCATTCCTGGTCAGAGGGTTGTTCTGATTTGAGTAACATTAAATCCAACATGGTACTAGTTTGGTGGAGGTTATCACAACCATTCCGGGTCCCCTCCACCACCTTTTCATTATCAATCATGTTCTTCCTTGGCACATCCCCTTCTTAGTAGTTATGCCACACGTTTCCATTATCAATTAAAATAACAAGATTTACATTCATCGACCTTTATACAAAGTTCCACCAAATTAAACATTCACACTTTGAATTTGTCATAGTTCCTGGCCAATAATTTATATTTACAGACTGATGGAAACATGGTGTTACAAAGAGTACCCCTAGCATTGGTTGGGAAGTACTGGTGAAGTCTCTATGATTGTCAAGTGAAATAAGGAAGGAGCGCAAGACATTAACATACTTCCTCAAATTTTCCATCTTCAATGTTTCGGTATTTTATTTATGGATTATTACATTATAATAAGAGTAGAATTGTATATATGATTTGTTTGAAAATAATTGTAGAACAATTTGTAATTTTTGTAATAAATTCACAATTGTTTGGTAGAGCCTTTGTGAAATCTAGAAATTGTTTTACTTTGTTTTGTTGTCATCCTTAGTTCATAACCCAAGATTTATAATTTAATTGTTCACTGCCAAATTAAATGGAAGAATCGAAATTTCAAGAGTTTCCTTTGAATGCTACCAAAATTTACTATACAACCTAGAAATTTGAACCTATTTTTATTTATCAATTAGTTTACAGACCCTTATGTCTAATATTGATCACTGTAAATTTAGGAAAGTGAAATTTTGAAATTGGTTTTGGTTGTCGTGATTTGGTTGCATCTTTGGCTCTGTAGCTAGTTTTAGATTTCAAAAATGGAATTCTAATCGTTAAATTGAACGTTGTCAAACTATGTTATAACCTTGAATTTCCAAATTCCTATGATTTGTTGCCTTTTTAAATTGCAAACTCTGTGCGTAGAAATTAATTAAATGTTGCACTTATATTTTACTTTCCCAAATTAATTTCTCTATTGTGATAACCACCGTATTAATTCCCATACCTTGAATTTAGAGAATTTGTTGTTCTGTGTCAATTTATCTGCTTGTCCGAGTTAAGAAATTCGTGAGGTCTTTATAAACTCATTGGCAATTCCATAATGTTATATTTTTCTTAATCATTGTGTTTTAGTATTGTCTAGAACTATTTTTTGGGGGGGTCGTTGTAAACGAACTCGCAAACCCTGAGCGGAATTGACTGGAYRCTGCCAAATCATTTGGTAACTCTAGTAATAAAAATCAAATCGTAGGGTCACTKCCAATTAATCTTGCAACCAGGGTCTTTWGAACTTACATGGTTACRGTCAATGGTTATACCAAGATGAAATCGATTTAGGATTTGGTACAATGTTTTACTTTAAAAATATTTAGTAAGCAACTATAGCTTTGTATTAGGAACTTTTGTATTAAAAATATTAGAGTGTATCCATTTGGGAATTAGTTTTATTAATACTCTTAGTGATAAGGAGTGATGATCCTTTAGAAGGAATATTGAAGGTGACTATAAAACTAATAGTAAATAGAGTGATACTCTTTTAAGAATCATATTCAAGAGTTAAATATCTTTTCAACTTAGGATATCCTTATAATATGGTAAAAGGGGTAATATTTTAGGATACTATTAAAATAAATGAAGGTATATCTTTAAGGTTACATTTTAGAGTGAGACTTAGAGATTAAATATTCATGTTAGGTATGCATGTAAGGTTTGTTTTTATAGTTTTATAATCACGTCTCAATTTTTACCATTTAAGAAATGTTATTGACTTTTGTGTTGGGAGTTATGAATTAAATAAAATTGTGAGTTTAACTTGAAAAGAAATTGAGTATTTTCCGATGGTATTATTATGTATATTGTATTAAAGGTTTAATACCTTCTATCTAGAGAAATTATGTGTGGATTTATTTCATACGTATTAATGATTTTTTTTTTCATGCTTCACAATAAATGTTATAAGATGTTCTTACTCAATATACATGAATATTTCTTAATTGACTGTTAATTGTAGTAGACTATACTTTATGCTTTAATAAATTAAGATGAGTAATGTTTTTGATTAGTCATAAATTTTTGAATAATATAGTGGTTAAGGGAACTAAATATCTCCTTGTTCCTCATAACAGTTGCCAGTCCTAAGATCTTAAATGGTCAAAATCAATAAGATGAATCTTAGTATTGAGCATTGATTATGTGTCTTGGAGGTCCTAACCTTGTAGGATAGGTTGGGTGGTTAGATATCTTTCTTATCTCTTGTGATATGGTCAATCTTGAATAATAGTGATGTTGTGTTCAAATTTTTGTTGTATAGTGATGAGATGAGTTTTTAATGTATGTTCACATATCACTTGTCGTAAATGATGTTCAAAAAAAAAAATACCATTACTATAATTGTTGGTCCCTAGTTTTTGGGATAAGGAATCGCACAAGTTTTGACTGAGCATGAGTTGTGTAAGATTCAGAAGAATATGGACAGTAGAGCAACAAAAATCAGTTGTGAAAGATAGCAGAATGCCAGCTAATAAACAATGATTGCAACAGAACAAGGGAGTGTGCAAATCGAGATAGAAGACACAACCTTGCTATATATAGGGATGACCATGATTGTAAAAGGGTTGGGTCTTTAGTTGATTGCAAGTTCTTGATGTTGGTTGTTGTAATTCGAGTCAAGTCAAGTCCCGAGTCTGTAATGTAATCGACCAATCTGTCTGGGAATTGTAGCTCTGCGACATGATTCCAGAGCCAAGATTCTGTACAGAGCACTACTATGTATTCATGAGTTTGTAATTAAAGAAGGATTCTGAATATAATATGAAGAAGGACCTAAATTTTCAAAATATGATGTCTCTTTGTGTATTTTACCTATGCATTACAATACTTCCTTATGGTTTATACGTTCTACTTTATGATTCTTTGTTTAACTGCTTGTTTGCAACATAAGTAGGTTCAATTCTTGGACTCATATGATTCTAATGTGTTCATGTATCTTGTGCAAGATCAAGATGATTCTTGAACGTTTTGTGGATCCTCCTAAGTCTTTTCTTTACCCTTCCCTATCTATTTGTCTCAACAACGTTTCGGGTGAGACTTCTTCTCTTCGGAGGAGATGAAAATGCCAACACTCTAGACTACTCAGTACCTTTTGTTGGTAACCTGAGGAGGGCCCTGGTCTGATCAAACTTGCGCCAACAATACTAACTTATTTTGATGTCGTAATGGAGGGGACATTACAGGCATTTATCAAACCAAACGGTAATACTTTAAATTCGTAATGTCCAAATCTTGTTTTAAATGTTATCTTAGAAATGTCTTCCTCTTTGATTCACAATTGATGATATCCCGACCTCAAATCAATCTTTGAGAACAATGCCTCCCATTTCATTTGATAAAATAAGTCATCAATTCTCGGTAACGGGTATTGATTCTTGATTGTATTTATTTAATTGATGGTAGTGAATGCAAACCCTCCACGATATGTCCTTCTTTCTTACAAAAATTACTGGTGCTCCCCACAGTAATACACTTGGAAGTATAAGTCTCAAATATAACAAATCCTTTAATTGCATCTTTAACTCTTGAAATTTAGGCGTCAACATCAGATATGGTGTTCTTGTAATTGGTTATGTTCCAGGTTTTAAATCTATAATAAATTCCAATTATCTTTTTGGCAGTAAACCCGATAATTCATTAGGAAAAACATCATCAAACTCCGATACTACTAGGAAGTCTTTGAATATTTCCATGTCACCCTTTTCTTTAAGAGATAAAATTTCATACAACTTACATCCTTTGTGCATATTTTTCTTGAATTGTAGGGAGGTAATAAATATTAGAGATACTCCTTGGTTTCTTCCTAGAATTACTCTATTATGTCCCAAATCATCAATTAAGATTAATCTTTTCATCTTACTGTTAAGTATCGCATTGTGTGATTCTAACAATCCACTCCAATCAAAATTTCATAGGATCCTAAGGTTGTGAAAAAAAGGTTTACATTTATGATGAATTCACCCAAATTAATGTTACAATCATTAACCTTTCCTCCAACTTTTTTCTTGGCTCATGATGCCAATTCTACATATCTAAACTCATCTTGTTCGAGTACTTTCACCTTAATTCTTTTGAGTGCAACACTAGATATAAAAATTTCAGTAGCTCTTGGATCTATGAAAATACTAAACTGATGATATGTTATATACATGAAGTCTCGAGAATTATAGACTGATGCTTGGCATGGTGATTATTCATTGTTGCATAAATAATATGGTTCTTTCCCAGATCTCCTACTGTCATTTGTCCTATTGATCCAGTAGCTCTCTCCTTCTTGATAGAAAAATGTCTCTGATAGTGGGGCTCTCCACAAGTCCAACATCCATTCTTAGGGTTGGTACTCCTAGTTTTAGAGGAAAAATCTGTTGGTCTAGGGTTCTCATGTCATAATATGTTTTGTGGAACAAATCTATATTTTTGTTTCTACCGAGGATGGTGTGGTTGTTGTTGTGGTGGTTCTCTATACATAGTCCTCTTATTGGTATCCTGTCTATGTGGTGTAGAAAATACAGGTCCTCTGGGTGTATCACGATGCCCAGAAGTCTATCTGACAGGTTTTTGTTGATGCGACACTCTATGTGGAGTCTGTCTTGTCTGCCTAGAAGGATTCCTACCCTAACCTCTATTGTTTAGTTCCTCTTTAAGAACATGAAATTTATCTTTATTGCATCATGCGAAGTCTGAGGAATCTGAATCCTCACCTTAGCACGAATGTTGTAGTTGAGACCAAAAATAAACTTATTCACCTTTAACTTTTCAATTTTCAGGTGCATAGCATATCTGAGAAATTACATAAACCTAGCCTCATACTCAGGTACCGTACAACTACCATGTCATAAATAATTGAATTCATTGAGTCGACGCTCAATGAATTCATCAGATAGATACCTCTCTCGGAATCGCTCCTTGAAAAATTCCCATGACACATCTTCAATGGCCATATTCAGTTATGGTAAGAGTGTATTCCACCAAGGATTTCACTCCCTTTCAATTGAAATAATACCATGTAGACCTTCATGTTGGAGGTATAATCATGCAATGCAAAAAAAACATTTCCATATTCTCCAAGCATGCCTCGGTGGCTAATTCGTCCGTGGAACCCCAAAACTCAAGAAATTTGACTTTCTCGAGCTCTCTATGAACACTAATACTAGCTACAGGAGGCGGTTGCAAACCCTCATTAGGTGTAGATCCTCTGCCCTCATCTCGATCAAGGTGATTTATTAGCACCTTTGACATCCTTTGAAAAGACCTTATCATACCCATGACATCGTCCACTACAACATGCTCATGCTCAATAGTATGCTCTTCTCCCTGTGGAGCAAATCCGTCAAGTGTGGGTCTACTTAGAGGAGAAATACCTCTTCCTCCCACTCCCCAATGTCTTCTCATTCTCCTTCCTCTAACCATGATACATGCATAAAATAATTTCAATTTATATTAGTAATTACATCTTTAATAAAAAATTTGCATTAGAAGTCGTAACAAGTCTAGTGTCACAAAGTAGAACCCTGCTCTGATACCATATAAAATAGACCTCTTGATACAATATGTGAAGTCTGAGGAATCATAATCCTCACCTTAGCATGAATGATATATTTGAGACCAAAAATAAACTTATCCACCTTTATCTTTTCAGTTTTCAAGTGTGTAGCATATCTGAGCAATTACATAAACCTAGCCTCATACTCAGGTAACGTATGACTACCCTATCGTAAAGAATTGAATTCATTAAGCTGACGCTCAATGAATTCATTAGATATATACCTCTCTCGGAATATCTCCTTGAACAATTCCCAAGACACATCTTCAATGGCCATATTCAGTTGTGGTAAGAGTCTATTCCACCAAGGATTGCACTCCCTTTTAGTTGAAATACCACCATGCAAACCTTCATGTTGGAGGTATAATTGTGCAATGAAAAACACATTTCCATATTCTCCAAGAAAGCCTCAACAGCTAAATCATCTGCGGAATCCCAAAACTCAAGAAATTTGACTTTCTCGAGTTATCTATGAACATTACTACTAGATATAGGAGGGCGTTGCAAACCCTCATTAGGTGTAGATCCTCTTCCCTCATCTCGATCAAGGCGATTTATCATCACCTCTAACATCCTTTGAAAATGCCTCATCATACCCATGATATCATCCACTACAACATGCTCATGCTCAGTAGTATGCTCTTCTCCCTGTGGAGCAGATCCCTTGAGTGTGGGTGTATTTGGAGGAGTAATACCTCTTCCTCCCACACCTTGATGCCTTCTCATTCTCCATCCTCTAACCATGATACATGTATAAAATAGTTTCAATTTATATTAGTAATTACATCTTCAATTAAAATTTTGCAATGGAAGTCGTAACAAGTCTAGTGTTGTAGAGTAGAAACCTGTTCTGATACCATATGTGATAGACCTCTTGATACACTCAACAAATGTTAGCAAAACGAAATAAAGTATAAACATTAATTATGATAATCAAAGGGTAATTTTATTTTTGTGCCTAATTGGTCAAGATAAAAGAATTAAAAATAGACAAAAAACCAGTTGACAATTGTTAGGTAACTTAAAGATACACGCAACTAAATCAACTCCAAAATTTATTTATGAAGAGAAGCGTAATTAAATTTTCGCTAGTAATGATATGATGTGTGATCTGCACTCAAAACCCATTAAGTTGTCACCGAGTGTTAAAACCTAACAATTGTAAACTATGTGTTAAATTCTACGCTGAGATGAAATATATGATTTGATTTAAATTGTATGATATATATAATTTGATTTGATTTCTTCTATGCTATGCTCACAGTTGACACTATGTAGGGAGAGGAGATCTGGAATATTTTCTGTGTCAAGGTGACAATATCGAGACAACCTACCAACTTGGTGTGTGTAAATCCTGATATATTTCTATAAGTTATAAATACAGGTTGTATATTGGGAACGTGGCCCTGCAAAAGGAAACAAAGATGACCTCACGAATTGGAAAAATGGATTAACTATAATGAATTGATGGGTCAAAAAAAATTTCACACGAAACCAAAACACTATGCATTGAAAGTGAAACTACTCTTGTTGATGAGATGCACAATGATCCACATGGAAGAGAACCCGACCCTTTGCTCACACAATTTCGGATTCCCATAGGAAAGGCTTCGGTGCAACATCAATAGGTTCAGGGACTGCTCATGAAGAACCACAACTTATTAATCTCAAGTTACTTTGTGATTAAATTCATATCTTTAGGAACCACAACATCTAAGTCAATAACTACTAAATTCAAACTAATCAAGATCACCAACTGATCTGGATTATTTTCAAAACGAAATGAAAGTAGAGTAATTATAATGAAGTACTCATGAAAATTGCTAGAAACAGATAAATACATCAATACTTGATTTCTTTTAATGAAATAATTGTAAAGAGACTGTAAAAATATAGAGTGTAAGACTCACTATAACTGTGGTAGATTTATCTTTGAGAAGAGATATGATGGCTACGGTCCTTCGCCAAAATATCATTACAATGAGGCTATGAAGGCATTTTTATGATAAACATGAATTACAAAATCCTAGACATCCAAAAACCTAACCCTAGGAAATGAAACACCAAAATTCATGTGGGCCCTGTTTGGGTAAGTTAGTACATTAACTTCTTGGGGTCGTAACTTTTGCATACGATCTTCATTTTAAGCATGTGATAGCCTGCTGGAAAGGTATTTTCAAGAAATACACATTACATCATCAAAATATGACTACGTCTATAGTTTGACTGTGGTGAGCCAAAAAGACATTGTGGTTTGTCCCTGTAAGTACAAAAAGATCTGTTGACATGAAAACATACAAAATAATCCAGTTGGATTAGGTGGGAGGTCGCCAGTATCCACCTGGAAGATGTGTAGAGATTCAAAAAAACCCCTAAAGTGTAGAACCCATAATTACAAAGAAGTACAAAAGAATGTCTTGAACTAAAAATTGACAAGAGGAGCTAGTTGGAATAGGTGGGTGGCAACCAATATCCACCTGGATCAATCCTCCCCCCATAGGAAGAAATGGTCTCCATTACGTTGAGTGCCCAGGGAAGAGGGGAAAACATTTTCTGAATCTGGATCTTCGTGAGATGTGTTCTTTGTTGTAGAAGTTTTTCTTCTTGTCTTGTGGAAGACTGTCGCAAACCTGTTGCTGGAGGGGTTGAATCTGTTCCACCAACCTCTTGTCTCTGGGTTTGATGGGGAATTGTGCAGGCACCATTGTAGGTGAAGAAACAATATCTTCTTTCTCTTCGACAATATGTTGTTTTTGGATAGAAGTTATTGAGGTTGCAGTGGTTGTAGTGGTATTTTGTGCATCCTTTGAACAGACTATGAAGAGGATGAATTTTGTAGTATGAGAGATTACCTTGCGGCACTATTTTGGTGGAGCAGTTAAAACTACCTCTGGTATCCTGTAGAGTTGACCTCCCAGAGTAATAATGAAAATATGGGGTCTAGACTCATATACATCATGACGTTTCCACATATATGGTTGGCCCAAAACAACATCACAAATATCAAGAGGGAAAACATCACACACTACCTCATCCTTGAAGGGATGGATGGCATAGTACATGTGACATTGTTGGCTGACACGAAGATCTCGTACCTAGTGAAGCCACCTGATGTTGTATGGTTGTGAGTGTGGTGTTGTCGACAACCCCAACTATTTGACAACCTTATCTGAGATGAGGTTCTTGTGGTTGTCATTATCAACAATGAAATGTAATGGGGTCCCCTTCACCCACATATGTGAATGGAAGAGGCACTCCCCCTCTTCAAGATCTACTTGTTCTTCTAGATGAATTGTTGTGGTCGCAACAGTACTGGATTATTATATTGTAATAAGAGTAGAATTGTATATATGATTTGATTAAAAATAATTTTAGAACAATTTGTAATTTCTGTAATAAATTCACAAGAAATTGGTAGAGCCTTTGTGAAATCTAGAAATTGTTTTACTCTATTTTGTTTTCATCCTTAGTTCATAACCCAGGATTTATAATTTAAATGTTCGTTGCCAAATTAAATGGAAGAATCAAAATTTCAACAGTTTCCTTTGAATGCTGCCAAAATTCACTATACAACCTAGAACTCTGAACCTATTTTTATTTATCAATTAGTTTACAGACACTTATGTCTAATATTGATCGTTGTAAATTTAGGAAAGTGAAATTTTGAAATTGGTTTTGGTCATCGGGATTTGGTTTCATATTTGGCTTTGTAGCTAGTTTTAGATTTCAAAAATGGAATTCTAATTGTTAAATTGAACACTGTCAAACTATGTTATAACCTTGAATTTCCAAATTCCTATGATTCGTTGGCTTTTTAAATTGCAAACTCTGTACTCATAAATTAATTGAATGTTTCACTTAAATTTACTTGCCCAAATTACTTTATCTATTGTGATCATCGCCGTATTAATTTCCAGACCTTAAATTTATATAATTTGTTGTTCTGTGTCAATTTATCTGCTTGTCCGAGTTAAGAAATTCATGAGGTATTTATAAAATCATTGGAAAGTCCATATTGCTATATTTTTCTTAATCGTTTTATTTTTGTATTGGTTAGAACTATTTTTTGGGGGGGGTCGTTGTAAACGAACTCGCAAACCCTAAGAGGAATTGATTGGACTCGGTCAAGTCACTTGCAATTCAAAACTAAACTTGATATTCATTGTTATTTATTTTACAATTCGTAGTTAAGGATTTTACTTGGTCGTTGTAAACCTATGTCAATTTTTCGAGTTCGGAATACATTATAATCGTTGCATGAATATTTTTCTTTACGAAACAAAATTTTCATGGTCATTGTCATATTAAATTTCATTCCTTGTTTTTCTGATGTTTTAATTTACATTGCCAAATTATTGTGTAGTTTTCGATTGCAAATTTTGTTAAAAACTGTCAATATTAAAGTTGAAATTATATGTGTATGATCATTGTAAACCCTTCACCATGAGACTTCCCTTGAGTAATGATGCAATGGTAGTTATCCAAATTCGTAAGAATTTCAAACTTAATTTCTTGAGTGTGGTTCATGAGCACAAATATTCTATTAAGTTGGATCTCTCAATTAATTTTTTCCCAGTTTTTGAGTTCCGTGTTAGTTGTCAAATTGTTTCCAACAACAAATTCAGGAATTCATTGTTCATTGTCAATTAGATTTTAATTCCTTGAATTTAGAATTATTGAATATCATCGATTTAATACTTAACCGATTGAGTGAATATCACCTAATTGTTTCCAAATCAAATTCTAGTTCCAGAATTTAGGAAAATTGTATGGGTGTTAAGTTATGTGTATTTCTCCTCGGATATGGTCTTATTGGAGAACATGTGTCAAGAGGATTGGACAGGCGATGACCACCATGGCGCCAACCACGTGAACCACGTGACAAGAGCATGCCTCCCCCTCCCGCCCCAGCCATGCATTTAAATCAACCTCACGTAAACCAGGGCGCCATTAATCTCAGTGTGCCCTTCTCTAGCTATCTGTCCCTTCGATGGATCAGAGCTATGGAAAATAATTTACTTTTCATGTGTGTGTATTCCTCCACCAATGATTTCGGCATTATGAATTTCACTAAGGGAATTTTCATCTTCATTCTCCTGTGGCCGAACCCTCAAGCAGACTGCGTCCCCCCAATTGTTCCTTCACTACCTATCCTTCCATCATGTGCTTATTAGCCTTCACAGTGTCTCAGATATGCTGAGACAAAGGGGGAAATCCAAGTGTGGCTCGGCATGGTAGCCCAGTCGACTGTGCTTGGCTATCTGCCCCCCACCTGCACCCTCCCACAACTCTTCACCCTCATCGCCCTCCTCGCCATCCTCCTCGTCGCAATCTGACCATAGCCTCAACAACCTCCCACACCTCTCCTCACCTTTTTCATGCAGGATGGAGTGGCTTGATCTCTCCAAAAAATCTCTGGGGTGAAACCTAGGAACACTCTCATATTTGGCCTCGACTTCGCAGCCAATTCTAGTTGCTCCTCCCAATTCTCCTGCAAACATGCCAGCTCAGTCGCCCCCAACCTGACCATAGTGCACCCAAACTCAGAGTGAAGGCTATGAAGACAACCATGGACCACAACAAGGGCCTCACTCCTCTGTCGAATCTACATCTAAATTGCAAGAAGGCCTTGCAATTCTGCAAGGGTTGGTATTTGAGTTACTGTTATTACCGTAAATTGCACCAGACATGCATACCTGGCATCAGGCCATCTAACTTGCTATCTTTTCCAAGCCATCATTGAACAAGCTCTTCTAAAAATCATTGTTTTGAAGATGTACGTACCCTGCACCACTACTTCCTGCGTACACATGCCTGCTTCCCCACTACAGCCCGCGTACACTCACATAATATCGCAAAAAATGGAAAATTGCATAAGATACTAGTTTCTGGGCAATTACATAATCGTTTGACTGCCCATAACCAGTCACCCCAACCGTTACTATCTCTTTTGTTCTATAAAAGAAGGGGTTGGGGTCCCATTGCAAAGAGAATCATGAGAGCATAAAAACTCTGCCCATTTCTGTATTCCCCCTTTTCCCCAATATTCAACAACCACATTGTGAGTTTGAGCCAGAATTCCCTTATTCTCCATTGCAAGCCCTTGCCATTCCCGTAGAGAGAACTGAAGACGAGAAGGAGATGTGGAATTAGTTGGTTCATTGTGAAGAGGAGCCCAGGATCAAGTTCAAGGAGCAATGTCGGTCTCATATTGTAAGTGACTTTTGTGAGATTAATATAAATAAGTACTTTTTTCATCCCACCAAATGACGTCTTAAACTTATATGTTTTTTTTTACATTTCTTATTTATGATGTCTAACCCACTAATCCATATGTAGAATGCATGCTTGTAGTTTCTTGTTTGTCTTTTGGTGAATGCAGGTCAGCCTTGGGAGGAGACTTGAAGTCAGGAAACAACTAAGTGCAAAGGGATCGACACCGGACGTAGAGTTTAAGGTATGCCTACCAGATCCCTATACGTTGTCTTTTATGTATGATTGTGGGGTAATGTCGGGATAGTTGATGAAACGTAGGAGACTTTAGATGGTTAGCTCTGCCTACATTTTAGAACCCTGGTGTAGTCTGTAGAGGGGTTTTCCCACTATAGCAGAATTGGCGACCATACTGGGGAGACCTATAGGGTTTTTAGGGGATATTTTTGGCTTCTTTAATTGGTTTAACTGCCTTTTTGAGTTTCTGTAAGTGTGTAAGTCTTTAAGGGATTCTGGCCTTCCATACCAATATTCCCTGCCTTGATAGCTTGACTGTTGTTTTCTTTTTTTGAGAAAGTTACAGAGGTGTATGTAGCCTGTAGTGGGTCTTCACGCGTACATACACACCCTACCTTTAGACAGCCTGCGTTCATATGTTGGCTGCTGAAGTATTAATTGCATTCCTATGTTAGGATTTTTTTTTTCAAGAAGAGTCAATCATCCTCTTCCCTGTTTGAAGCCATACTTCTCAGGGGTTTTCTTGATCTATTCCCAGTCTCTGTTTTTATAGTCTTTAAGCCTAGGTTTGATGACAGTTTGCTTGTCTTTAAAAAAAAAAAAGATTTCTTTTGTTTCCTAGCCCTTTTTTTAAACTTATTTTTTAGCTTGCGGGGGTCATGAATTCTGCATTCATCGGTTTCTTTTAGAATCTTTTGTTATTTCTTCTTTGATTGGAAGAAAATATAAAAAAATTATCTTTTTAGGTCTCTTTCTTTCTTGGCATTTGCTTTGCATTGTTATTTGAAAAAGAAAATAAATTAGCATAGCGTTGTGTTTTCTTATAATTTTAAAAGCATTTCAAAAGATAATCGTTCTTTTCTAGTGTTCTTATCATTTATTTTTTTTGCAAGAGTCTTAACAACATCAGTTTTACTACCATACCTTTTGAGTAAATCAAGCCTTAAAAAGAATGCTAATTAAAATTTATCAGACTTTCACGTTTGTAGGGTCCATCAACTAGATTAGTCTAGAGCCCTGATTTAGGTTGGAGAGGAAACTCTTCAGGGCTATAAAAAAAACATATGAGTTTGTGCTAGGGAGTGTAGAAGTCTAGTGATGTGGAAACTATTGAGTACCCCCCTCTAACACAGGGGATAAACATGAGGTCATGTGTGGAAAGATAGAAGAGATAACCGCTCCAAAGTTGGACCAATCGTAGCGGAGGAACACATATAGAGGACTTTTCTTGGGATTACATTGATTGCATTTGCCACAGAGATTCGTGGGTCTCGAATCCATTCGAGGTCCTCAGTCATCTTCCAGAACACTTTCTTTAGATACCCTCGGTAGGTTTCAGGTTTGATACCCTGCTCATTGCGGTCCACCTGACTGTCGACTGTACCCATCTGGTAGTTGTTCACGAGCTGGAAACCTAGTTGCATATACATAAGGGACTTACACAGGTGACTGCGAGGGTATACCACGGTAGCTATGATAGACATTAGGCCACTCTTTTCATAGTATACCTGGAGGGTTCTTCCATATTTGAGTTTCACTTGCACCAGTAAGTTGCTCTAGTGTTGGCTGGTGTAACTATTCTTCCAACTAGTTACTCGTTTTCTTGATTTTCCTTTAGGAAATTTTAGTGTGTTCTTTGTGCTCCTTAGTTTTCCATAGTGAATTAGTCAGTCATTTCTTTGGGTCTCTGACCTAGGGTGGTAGACCTCCCACTCCATCAGTTGTGAGGAATTTTTGGTCTTCCACTTAGAAACGTGGAGCCTCCTTTTTATAGGCGTTGTTTTGATAACATTGGTTTGCCAAAGTGAGTGTGTGAGACTTTTACGAACTTAAATGATCCCGCAAGGGGAGAACCTGTGCAAAATATATTCATGGATAAAGTTCCCGATGATTCCAACCAAGGAACCCGTTCACAAATGGATTCTTGTGCTTTTCCTTTCTTCGAAAATGTTGGTGTCCCTTTGATGGCCACTTTGTACATTCCTGGGTTGAATGTGGGATTACCGGTTTGGTTGGGTACCATTCCAAATGTCTCGAATGCTCTTGATGCTTCTTAGTTAATAACTTTATGTCATGGGAACAATGTTGACGTTCCTTCATCATAAAATTCTTATCTTCCTCCTTCTCCCACCTCTGGTGAAAGTACAATTACTAGTAATCAAAAGTCTAAACGAAGTAGAAAGAGGAAGAATAAGAAGAAGAAATCACCAACCTCTGCAAGTCATGTTGGGGGAAAGAACCCAGCCTTTGAAAGTCAAGTTGGGATAAAAAGTACAGTCACTGCTAGTCATATTGGTAATAGGTCTGTAGCCTCTGCGATTCATGTTATCAACCCATCACCAACCTCTGCAAGTCATGTTGGAGATGTGCAACTAGCCACTGCTAGTCATGTTGGGGGCATTGATTATGTTGAGAAACCTAGACAGATAGGACGTAAGCTTAAGTTCCCTTGTAATATTTGCAAGGGAGATCACCTTACTCATATATGCCCTGGCATTCTAGAGGTACAAAGATTATGGTCTCTGTCTATAAGCTCTTATGATTCTGAGTCTTCTGTGGTTTCCTCACAGCCTATTCAACCATTGGTTGAGAAAGTGGTCATGTCAATACAGTCATTGGTTGATCCCACTCCTATTTTGGGGGGTGAGGTGCCTATAGACCATGTATTCTCTCAGCCTATTCAACCATTGGTTGAGAAAGTGGTCATGCTGATGCAGTCATCAACTGATCCCACTCCTCTTTTGGGAGGTGAGGTTCCTTTCGACCATGTAGTCTTGCAGACTATTCAACCATTGGCTGAGAAAGTGGTCATGTCGACGCAATCTTCAGCTGATCCCACTCTTCTCTTGAAGAGTGTCAAGTCTACCAAAGTGGTCACGTCGATGCAGTCTTTGGCTAATCCCACTCTTCTCTTGGAGAGTGACGTGTCTACCGACTATGTTTTTAGCATTTCCAGTTCAGTACTGTCAGAACAAGGGGGCATTCCGCTCATTCCGAGCACACCCCCTCCAATCCCTAAGATGGTTTTCTTTGATTGGAATGATATTTTTGAGCCTCGTCTTCCTTCTTCTTCACCTTTTAAAATAAGGGTTGAAGTTAATTCAACAAACATTTATCGATGTATTGTGGATGAAGGAGCCTCTACAAGTATTTTATCCTCCTCAGTTTGGAAAGTCTTAGGATCTCCCAAGCTTGTATTTGCTTCACATGAGCTATTGGATTTTGACAGATGTCCTAGTGAATATTTGGGGGTTCTTCCTCAGTTGCCTATCTCACTAGCTAGGAAGATTGTCCTTATCGATGTTATAGTGGTGCAAGGCCCGTTAGATTTTAATATGCTTCTCGGGCATGATTATGTATATGCTATGAATGATGTGGTGTCTACTCTCTTCCAAGTGATTCATTTCCCTCATAATGGAAGAATTTTCACTATCGACCAAATGGTATCTGATAATCACCATCCTAATTCGATGTTAGTTCAACTGCCCCTTTGTATGTTCCTAGTGTCTGCGTAGACTCTGCCCCGCCACGGGTTAATTATGTGGCGTCTTATCCTCAGTGTTCAATTTCTTCTGAGTAGGAACCTGTGTAATCATGCTTTCCTTCTCGAGACTTGGTCTCAATAATTGATCCATTGGTTTATCCAATGGGGGCATGGGAGCCCTTGCTTCCCCCTCTTGTTCCAAGTGATCTTGAGTCTCCTTCTAAGTCTGATCTCATTGTTTGTATATCCTCAAGCTTGCATGCTTATGATTCTTCATCGATAGACTCTTCCAGTCCCGGCCAGAGCCTCCATCGTCATATGGAGTATGGTCAATTTACTTCACCCTTTGAGACTGTCGACCCTCGTTTGCGTGATTTATTGGATTTTGAATTGCCTTCAAATGAGGCTATCCTTGAAGCCATGACTATGGTTTCTATACCATGGGAGGACTTACTCCGTGGTTTTTGTTTTCTTCCCTCTTGGGAGACTTTCCAAGTTGACTATTGAAGAGACTCTTGGTATGAGCCTAGAAGTGGGCTCTACCTGAACCAGTTTCATACATGAGTCATATCCCCCTAGG
>ML801438.1:144389-154860 GCA_009831015.1 Picea engelmannii | reverse complement strand
GGATTCTTGTGCTTTTCCTTTCTTCGAAAATGTTGGTGTCCCTTTGATGGCCACTTTGTACATTCCTGGGTTGAATGTGGGATTACCGGTTTGGTTGGGTACCATTCCAAATGTCTCGAATGCTCTTGATGCTTCTTAGTTAATAACTTTATGTCATGGGAACAATGTTGACGTTCCTTCATCATAAAATTCTTATCTTCCTCCTTCTCCCACCTCTGGTGAAAGTACAATTACTAGTAATCAAAAGTCTAAACGAAGTAGAAAGAGGAAGAATAAGAAGAAGAAATCACCAACCTCTGCAAGTCATGTTGGGGGAAAGAACCCAGCCTTTGAAAGTCAAGTTGGGATAAAAAGTACAGTCACTGCTAGTCATATTGGTAATAGGTCTGTAGCCTCTGCGATTCATGTTATCAACCCATCACCAACCTCTGCAAGTCATGTTGGAGATGTGCAACTAGCCACTGCTAGTCATGTTGGGGGCATTGATTATGTTGAGAAACCTAGACAGATAGGACGTAAGCTTAAGTTCCCTTGTAATATTTGCAAGGGAGATCACCTTACTCATATATGCCCTGGCATTCTAGAGGTACAAAGATTATGGTCTCTGTCTATAAGCTCTTATGATTCTGAGTCTTCTGTGGTTTCCTCACAGCCTATTCAACCATTGGTTGAGAAAGTGGTCATGTCAATACAGTCATTGGTTGATCCCACTCCTATTTTGGGGGGTGAGGTGCCTATAGACCATGTATTCTCTCAGCCTATTCAACCATTGGTTGAGAAAGTGGTCATGCTGATGCAGTCATCAACTGATCCCACTCCTCTTTTGGGAGGTGAGGTTCCTTTCGACCATGTAGTCTTGCAGACTATTCAACCATTGGCTGAGAAAGTGGTCATGTCGACGCAATCTTCAGCTGATCCCACTCTTCTCTTGAAGAGTGTCAAGTCTACCAAAGTGGTCACGTCGATGCAGTCTTTGGCTAATCCCACTCTTCTCTTGGAGAGTGACGTGTCTACCGACTATGTTTTTAGCATTTCCAGTTCAGTACTGTCAGAACAAGGGGGCATTCCGCTCATTCCGAGCACACCCCCTCCAATCCCTAAGATGGTTTTCTTTGATTGGAATGATATTTTTGAGCCTCGTCTTCCTTCTTCTTCACCTTTTAAAATAAGGGTTGAAGTTAATTCAACAAACATTTATCGATGTATTGTGGATGAAGGAGCCTCTACAAGTATTTTATCCTCCTCAGTTTGGAAAGTCTTAGGATCTCCCAAGCTTGTATTTGCTTCACATGAGCTATTGGATTTTGACAGATGTCCTAGTGAATATTTGGGGGTTCTTCCTCAGTTGCCTATCTCACTAGCTAGGAAGATTGTCCTTATCGATGTTATAGTGGTGCAAGGCCCGTTAGATTTTAATATGCTTCTCGGGCATGATTATGTATATGCTATGAATGATGTGGTGTCTACTCTCTTCCAAGTGATTCATTTCCCTCATAATGGAAGAATTTTCACTATCGACCAAATGGTATCTGATAATCACCATCCTAATTCGATGTTAGTTCAACTGCCCCTTTGTATGTTCCTAGTGTCTGCGTAGACTCTGCCCCGCCACGGGTTAATTATGTGGCGTCTTATCCTCAGTGTTCAATTTCTTCTGAGTAGGAACCTGTGTAATCATGCTTTCCTTCTCGAGACTTGGTCTCAATAATTGATCCATTGGTTTATCCAATGGGGGCATGGGAGCCCTTGCTTCCCCCTCTTGTTCCAAGTGATCTTGAGTCTCCTTCTAAGTCTGATCTCATTGTTTGTATATCCTCAAGCTTGCATGCTTATGATTCTTCATCGATAGACTCTTCCAGTCCCGGCCAGAGCCTCCATCGTCATATGGAGTATGGTCAATTTACTTCACCCTTTGAGACTGTCGACCCTCGTTTGCGTGATTTATTGGATTTTGAATTGCCTTCAAATGAGGCTATCCTTGAAGCCATGACTATGGTTTCTATACCATGGGAGGACTTACTCCGTGGTTTTTGTTTTCTTCCCTCTTGGGAGACTTTCCAAGTTGACTATTGAAGAGACTCTTGGTATGAGCCTAGAAGTGGGCTCTACCTGAACCAGTTTCATACATGAGTCATATCCCCCTAGGGTCTTCTTTTAATACCTTTTCAAACCCTCTAAACATGAAAAGATTGTAGAGCGATCTTGTTTCCCTTCATGCTCAATAAAATTAAATTTGAAGGCACGTCTGTCTAGATGTAGTTTACCCCTTTTTCAATCCGAATGGTCAAAAGTATGAACAAAGGTATACTCTAGGAGCCTCGGTTTTCTAGAAGAGTGTCCTCAGGTATAAATTTAACCCTTTTTCGGGCATGCGGGACTAAATTTATGAAAAAGGAACCCCCACAAAGTCCATAATTAAGCTCTTTTTAGACTCCCTAAAATTGAAAAGATGGTTGAGTGACCTTGTTTCTTCACACTCATTAAATTGGTTCAGAAGAACATCCCTTACGTAGTCCATAGTTAAGCTATTTTCCGACTCCTTAATTATGAAAAGATTTTCGAGTGATATTGTCTTTGTCACACTCGTTAAAATGATTTTGAATAGACACATGTTCGGTGCTAGTTTACCCCTTTTTGGAACCGACTAGACTACCTTCGAAAAAGGTACCCTAATGGAGTCTCCTTTTACGCTTTTTCAGACTCTATAAAAATGAAAAAAGTCAAGCTTACCTTCTCTGGGCTCATTAAAATTACATCAAAGTACGTTATCATTGTGTCTTATCATTCACATCTACATTGCTATGTCTTTGGCCTAATGCTGGCTCCATGTTGCTCTCAACTAAACCATCTGAAGAATGCCTTATACGCAAGCCTTGTAGCACTTTGCCTCTCCGTCTTGACACCTTGACCCATGGAGGATTTTTTCTGAGTGTCCCTTTCCTGCACATGTCCCCTGGCTATGAGCATCAGTGTGTTCCTTGCACTTGGAACTAGTATGTCTGCGACACCCGTTCCTCCCTTGTAACGTAGCATTCTTTCATTCTTTTTCAAACTTTCCAAGATTATTGAAAAAGACAAAAAAATTCAAATATACCCCAAAAAGAGGAAGGGAAAAGTATTTTCTTTTTGTTGACAACACAATGAGTCGTCCATGGACAAAGAACATCCTTATGTTTGTTCGTCATGCCCTAGGATTCAATATGACCTTAGGAAGATGTTCTCGCTACATAGGGTTGTGTCCTCCCCCGTTTGGTTACCCTTCAAAACATATGGAGAGTTCACATTGCCTCCTACATCGTGAACTTATGTCATTTCCATGCTACCTGAGTCTCATATTTTGTCGTGATTTCATCCAAGGGAAGTCTTACTAAACTTGAGTCGGCCCTTCTGCAATTTGTCTCTTGTGACTCCTCATGCCCGGCCACCCCGAAAGGCCAATCAAGTCCTTGTTCAAAATAAATAAAGTTCTCTGCACTGATCACTAAGATCCTCTTGTCTGTTTCTGAAGAGTCGTTGAAGACCTTTGGGTAGTGAAGTTATACACTGATATTACACTCCTACCTGAGTTTTGATTATTTTGAAGTTGTTGCTTGAGCTCGGAAGACCTCATCTCCAGCCATCAGACGTCATTGGCTTCTTGAAGATGGATACCATACATGTATATATTTTGATTTTGAGATGTAGATCTGTTGTGTACTGCTTGTGGCTACACTTTATATAGTTATATGACATGGATCTGTAGTGTATTTGATTGGCAACCATGATTTTATTTCATCCCGAGCATGGGTATGCCCGCCTCGGTGAGACAAATTGTTATTTTTGCAGATGGTACCTCCTGAACTCTGGTTCCTAGGCTCACTCACTTCGTACATCAGTGAATATTTGTAATGTATTTCGGCCATCAGATTCTCTTCTAACCTCACACATTAGGGGGCATCTGTTATAACCCTAAATTGCACCAAACATGCATACTTGGCATCAGGCCATCTAACTTGTTATCTTTACCAAGCCATCACTGAACAAGCTCTTCTAAAAATCATTGTTTTGAAGATGTACGTGCCCTACACCACTACTTCCCACGTACACATGCCTATTTCCCCACTGCAACCCGCGTACACTCACAGAATATCGTGAAAAATGGAAAATTGCATAGGATACTGGTTTCTGGGCCGTTACATAACTGTTTGACTGCCCATAGCCAGTCACAGCAACCATTAATATCTCTTTTGGCCTATAAAATAAGGGATTGGGGTCCCATTACAAAGAGAAACATGAGATCATAGAAACTCTACCCATTTCTGTATTCCCCCTTTGCCCCAATATTCAACAACCAAATTGTGAGTTTGAGCCAGAATTCCCTTCTTCTCCATTGAAAGCCCTTTCCATTCTCATAGAGAGAACTGAAGAGGAGAAGGAGATGTGGAATAAGTTGGTGCATTGTGAAGAGGATCCCAGAACCGATTTCGAGGAGCAGTGTCAGTCTCATATTGTCAGTGACTTTTGTGATATTAATTTAAATAAGTACTTTTTTCGTCCCGCCAAATGACATCTTAAACTTATATGATTTGTTTACATTTCTTGTTTATGATGTCTAACCCACTAATCCATACGTAGAATGCATTCTTGTAGTTTCTTGTTTGTCTTTTGGTGAATGCAGGTCAGCCTTGGGAGGAGACTTGCAGTCAGGAAACAACTAAGCGCAAAGGGATTGACACTGGACGCAGAGTTTAAGGTATGCCTACTGGATCCCTATACTTTGTCTTTTATGTATGATTGTGGGGTAATGTCAGGATAGTTTATGAAAAGTAGGAGACTTTATACGATTAGCTCTGCCTACATTTTAGAACCTTGGTGTAGTCCATAGAGGGGTTTTCCTTCTATAGAAGTTACGACACGACCTAGACAACCTATGATTTTGAATGGAGATCCTGGATGGGAAGGAAACACAATTCCTACAAATTCTCTCAACATTGTAGGGAGTTCACCACCCTTCATCTGGAGAAGAAAATGAAACCGAGGTTGAGCCACCATTTCTAGCGCCAACTCTGCACGGGACTACGGAGGAAGAAGCGACACCAGTCGAGGAGGAAGAAACACCACTTAGGGACCCAATGCCCAGATCCACCTCCCTGGACATGTGGCCACACTATAAGCCTACCATTTGATTTTCACAGATGTCTCTTTTCCTGGTTAGCAGGGTGTCTAACTTATATTTTGCCATATAGGCCCTATAGTCATATTTTCTCTGTTTCAACTTATGTCAATGTTAGAAGAAAGGACAATCTGGTCACCCACAGGGGGCTGTATTTTTGTTTTTAGACACTATAATTGTTATGAATGGTAATTTAAGACTTAATATCTTGACTTGTTTGGCTTGTTGAACTGGTTTCCCCTTGGGGCAGTTTAGTGTTTACAGTCTGGAACAAAATGATGGTACTGTATTTTTTGTTTTTTAAAGGATTTTTATACAATCTTACTTACAAAAAAAAAAAGTTATGTGCATATCGGTGATTTAGAGAATGTGTAGGATCATTGTCTATTATCTTACAGGTCTGAGATTGAGTTTCCTTGGAATACCAT
This sequence comes from Picea engelmannii, assembly GCA_009831015.1. Lineage (NCBI taxonomy): Eukaryota > Viridiplantae > Streptophyta > Pinopsida > Pinales > Pinaceae > Picea > Picea engelmannii. The sequence goes on along the minus strand of ML801438.1, from coordinate 149,280 downwards.
AAAATTTTTGTATTTACAGAGAATTAGAGTTTGCGTAATCTTTGCCTTGGAATTTATTTTTTCCAATTTTTTCTATTTGATAGAGTTGTTGTAGTTAAAAAATGAATTGCTTCTTGAGCTTAAACTTCTTTGGGTTTCTGCAAAGTAAATTGGAAATTTGGACTTAGTTCAGTATACGATCATTGCAAAAGTAATTTTACAATTCAATTTTATTAGGCAATATAATCACTGTTGAAATGGTTGTGATTTTGAAACCAAGATTTAATGTCGCTACCAAATTTATTGTTAGATCATGGATTGAAAATGGATTGGGGCATTGCCAAATCATTTGGTAAATCTAGTAATCAAAATCGTAGGGTCACTTCCAATTAACCTTGCAACCAGGCTCTTTAGAACTTACATGGTTGCGGTCAATGGTTATACCAAGATGGAATCAATTTAGGATTTGGTACAATGTTTTAATTTAAAAATATTTAGTAAGAAACTATAGCTTTGTATTAGGAACTTATGTATTAAAATGCTTAGAGTGTATCCATTTTGGAATTAGTTTTATTAATACTCTTAGTGATAAGGATTGATGATCCTTTATAAGGAATATTGAAGATGACTATAAAAATAATAATAAATAGAATGATACTCTTTTAGGAATCATATTCAAGAGTTAAATATCTTTTCAACTTAGGATATCTTTATAATATAGTTAAAGGGATAATATTTTAGGATACTCTTAAAAGAAATGAAGTTATATCTTTAAGGTTACATTTTAGAGTGAGACTTAGAGATTAAATATTCATGTTAGGTATGCATGTAAGGTTTTCTTTTATATTTTCATAATCACGTCTCAATTTTTACCATTTAAGAAATGTTGTTGACTTTTGTGTTTGGAGTTATGAATTAAATAAAATTGTGAGTTTAACTTGAAAAGAAATTGAGTATCTTTTGATGGTATTATTATGTATATTGTGTGAAAGGTTTAATATCTTTTATCTAGATAAATTATGTGTGGATTTATTGCATACGTATTAATGAATTTTTTTCATGCTTCATGATAAATGTTATCAGATGTTTTTACTCAATATACATGAATATTTCTTAATTGACTGTTAATTGTAGTAGACTATACTTTATGCTTTAATAAATTAAGATGATTAGTGTTGTTGATTATTCATGAATTTTGGAATAAGATGGTGGTTAGGGGATCTAGATATCTCCTTGTTCCTCAGAATAGTCACCATTCATAAGACCTTAAATGGTCAAAATCAATCGTATGAATCCTAGACTTGAGCATTGATTATGTGTCTTGGAGGTCCTAACCTTGCAGGATAGGTTGGGTGGTTAGATATCTTTCTTATCTATTATGATAAGGTCGATCTTGAATAATAGTGATGTTGTATTCGGATTTTTGTTGTGTAGTGATGAGATTAGTTTTTTATGTATGTTATTGTCGCATATCACTTGTCCTAAATGATGTTCAAAAAAATGATTACCACTACTATACTCACTTATTTTGATGTCTTAACGGAGGGGACATTACAGGCATTTATCAAACCAAATGGTAACACTGTAAATTCATAATTTCCAATTATTGTTTTAAACGTTGTCTTAGAAATGTCTTCCTCTTTGATTTGCAATTGAGGATATCCCGACCTAAAATCAATCTTTGAGAACATTGTCTCCCCTTTCATTTGATAAAATAAGTCATCAATTCTCGGTAACAGGTATTGAGTCTTGACCATAGATTTATTTAATTAACAATAGTGAATGCAAATCCTCCACGATATGTCCTTATTTCTTAAAAAAAAATATTGGTGCTTCCCACGGTGATAAACTTGGACGTATAAGTCTCAATTCTAATAAATCCTTCAATTGCATCTTTAACTCTTGCAATTCAGGTGTCGACATCCGATATGGTGTTCTTGCAATTGGTTATGTTCTATGTTTTAAATCTATAATAAATTCCAATTCTCTTTTCGGCGGTAAACCCTATAATTCATCAGGAAAAAGGTCATCAAACTTTGATACTACTGGGAAGTCTTCCAATATTTCCATGTCACCATTTTCGTTAAGAGATAAAATTTCATACATCTTAAATCCTTGGCGCATGCTTTTCTTCAATTTTAGGGAGGTAATAAATATTAACGACACTCCATGGTTTCTTCCTACAATTACTCTATTGTGTCCCAAATCATCAATTAGGCTTAATATTTTCATCTTACTATTAAGTATCGCATTGTGTGATTCTAACAATCCATTCCAATCATAATGTCATAGGATCCTAAGGTTGTGACAAAAAGGGTTACATTTATGATGAATTCACCCAAATTAATGTTACAATGCTTAACCTTTCCTCCAAATTTTTGCTTGGCTCATGATGCCAATTCTACATATCTAAACTCATCTTGTTCAACTGCCTTCACCTTAATTATTTTGAGCACAACACTAGATATAAAAAATTTAGTAGCTCTTGGATCTATCAAAATACTAAACTAATGATATTTTATCATACCTAAAGTCTCGAGCATTGTAGACTAATGCTTGTCTTGGTGATTATTCACTATTTCATGAATCTTATGGGCCTTTCCCAGATCTCCTACTGTCATTTGTCCTGCTGATCCAGTAGCTCTCTCCTTCTTGATAGGAAAATCTCTCTGATAGTTGGGCTCTCCACAAGTCCACCATCCATTCTTTGGGTCGGTACTCCTAGTTCCAGAGGAAGAATATGATATTATAGGGTTCTAAGGTCCTAATATGTTCTATGGAATAGATCTATATTTTTTTTTCTATTGAGGATGATGCGGTTGTTGTGGCGGTGGTGCTCTATACATAGTCCTTTTATTGGTAGCCTATTTGTGTGGTGTAGAAAACACATGTCCTCTGGGTGTATCACGGTGCCTAGAAGTATATATGATGGGTCTTTGTGTATGAAACACTCTATGTAAAGTCTATCATGTCTTCATGGAAGGATTTCTACCCTAACCTCCATTGTTTAGTTCCTCTTCAGGAATGAAATATTTTTGTAATGCATCATGTGAAGTCTGAGGAATTATAATCCTCACCTTAGCATTAGTGTTGTAGTTGAGACCAAAAATAAACTTATTCACCTTTACCTTTTCAATGTTCAGGTGTATAGCATATCTGAGAAATTACATAAACCTATCCTCATACTCAGGTACCATATGACTACTTGTCCGATGCTCAATGAATTCATCATATAGATACCTCTCTTGGAACCCCTCCTTGAACAATTTTGAAAATACGTCTTCAATGTCCATATTCAGTTGTGGTAAGAGTGTATTGCACCAAGGATTGCACTCCCTTTCAATTGAAATAATTCCATGCAGACCTTCATGTTGGAGGTATAATCGTGCAAGCAAAAAAAAATTTCCATATTCACCAAGCATGCCTCGGTGGATAAACCGTCCATGAAACCCCAAAACTCAAAAAATTTCAATTTCTCGAGTTCTCTATGATCACTAATACTAGCTACAAGAGGGCATTGCAAACCCTCATTACGTGTAGATCATTTTCCCTCATCTCGATCAAGGCGATTTATCAACACCTCTGACATCATTTGAAAAGACCTCATCATACCCATGACATCGTCCACTACAACATGGTCCTTCTCGGTAGTATGCTCTTATCCCTGTGGAGTAGATCCCTCAAGTGTGAGTGTAATTGGAGGAGGCATACCTCTTCCTCCCGCACCCCGATGTCTTCTCATTCTCCTTCCTCTAACCATGATACATGCATAAAACAATTTCAATTTATATTAGTAATTACATTTTTAATTAAAATTTTGCATTAGAAGTTGTAACAAGTCTAGTGTCGCAGGGTAGAACCTTGCTTTGATACCATATGTAATATAACTCTTGATATACTCAACAAAGGTTAGCAAAAGATAAATAAAGTATAAACATTAATTACGATAATCAAAGGGTAATTTGTTTTTTGCCTAATTGGTCAAGATAAAACCATTACAAATAGACAGAAATTCAATTGACAACCGTTAGTTAATTTGAATATACACGCAAGTAAATTAACTCCAAAATTTATTTATGAAGATAAGTGTAATTAATTTTTCACTAGTGATGATATGATGTGTGATCTGCACTCAAAACCCACTAATTTGTCACCAAGTGTTAAAACCTAACAGTTGTAAACTATGAGTTAACTTCTGCGCTAATATGAAATATATGATTTGATTTAAATTGTATGATATATATAATTTGATTTGATTTCTTCTATGTTATTCTCACAGTTGACACTATGTAGGGAGAGGAGATATGTAATTTTTTTTGTGTCAAAGTGACAATGTCAAGAGAACCTAGCAACTCGGCATGCATAAATCCTGAGATATGACTATAAGTTATAAATACAGGTTGTAGATTAGGAACGTGACCCTGCAGAAGGAAACAACAATGACCTCACAGACGAGCAAAAGGGATTAACTATAACGAATTGACGGGTGAAAAAAATAATTTTTCACAGGAAACCAAAACACTATGCATTGAAAGCAAAACTACTCTTGTTGATGAGATGCACAATGATCCAGATGGAAGATAACTCGACCCTCTTCTCACACAATTCCATATTCCTATAGGAAAGTTTTTGGCACAGCATCAATAGGTTCAGGTACTTCTCATGATGAACCATGTCTTACTACTCTCAAGTTACTTTACGATTAACTTCATCTCTCTAGGAACTACAACATCTAAGTCAATAACTAATAAATTCAGACTAAACAATATCACCAACTGATCTAGCTTATTTTCGAAAAAAAATGAAAGCAGATTATTTATAATTAAGTACTCATGAAAATTTACAGAAACATAGAAATACAACAATACTTGATTTCTATTAATGAAAGAATTGTAAAGAGATTGTAAAAATA
>ML801438.1:124755-136214 GCA_009831015.1 Picea engelmannii | reverse complement strand
TATGGAAGTTCATCCTTCAGTTTAAACGTTCTCTTTTGTATTTTTTTCTATTAGATGGGGTTGATTAGAAGATGTGTTTTGGTATAAACAAGTTGGTAAAAGAGGGGTTCTTAACTACTGAAGAAGGTTGAGCTTAGGATAACTCTTGTGCTCAAGCATGAAAATAAAGAATTTTCACACCTATGACAAGCCTAGTACTAATACATTAATTTGTTGGTATTTCAATTATTGACTAAAATACAATTATCGAAAGAAAACATACATGCAATAGAATGATGGCAAGAAAAATAGTTTCCTTAGCTCTAGCATTAATCAAAAATTAACACAACAATTTGCTTTCATCATTAGAGACATGAACTACAAAAATATTGAAACAACTAACTTATCAATAGATTCAGAAACTCTTACTCATTATAGCATCCATTCATGAAATAAAGTTGGAAGTAATTCCTCCTCAAATCTAATCACACATGCCTTTGATGAAAAACAAAAGTTTGTCTCTTGTCCTAAACATGACTTCTCAATTAAGGTAGTTCGGAAATAGTTCTTTACAATTCAAAAAATGAGGGTCTTTGCAAAAACCATCAACCTTTACTAAAAGGTCAATCCTCTTATGTATAATGAATCATTAACTAAAAATAGCTATCAAAAGTAAAAGCTAATTAAAACAAAGCATCGCCACATGGCGCTTCCATCTATTTGTCTTCTAAGAATCATCAAATAGTTTCAATGAAGTGGATGACTCTTCTCATACTCCGACCATTTGATGAAGAGTTCCTTACATGTGTTGGCATACGAGAATCTATGTTGGTCCTATTGAGGGGTACTAAATTCCTTTAACTCAACAGCAGGAACCAAACCTGCCATCGAGGCCTAATTAGACTCTACAATGTTTGAAAGTGGAATGGTTCTCCAGATCTGTCTATCCGACCAAATAATCAATGGGATTTACGTAGTGATTGACATGATATCTTCTTTTGAAAATTATTGCTTTAGTTTAAATGTTCTCTTTTGTATTTTCTTTTATTAGGTGGGTCTGATAAAAGATATGTGTTGGTATAAACCAGTTGGGTAAAGGGGAAATATTAACTATTGAAGCAGGTTGAGCTTGGGATAACCCTCGTGCTTCAACATGCAGACAAATATTTTCATACATGTGACAAGCCTAGTACTAATACATCAACTTGATGGTATTTTAATTATTGACTGAGATACAATTATCGAAAGAAAACATACATGCAATAAAATGATGGAAATAAAAATAGTTTCCTTAGCTCTAACCATTAATCACACATTAACACAACGATTTGATTTCAATCATTAGAGACAAGAACTATAAAAATATTGAATAAACTAATTTATCAATAGATTCAGAATCTCTTACTCATTACAACATTCATTCATGAGATGAAGTCAGAAGTAATTCTTCCTTATGATCCAATCACACATGCCTTTGATGTAAAACAAAAATTTGTCTCCGGTCCTAAACATGACTTCTCAATTAAGGTAGTTCCGAAATAGTTCTTTACAATTCCAAAAATGAGGGTCTTTGCAAAAACCATCGACCCTTTATAAAAGGTCGATCCTCTTATTTATAAAAAATAATTAACTAAAAATAACTATCAAAAGTGAAAGCTAAGTAAAACAAAACATGGCCACATGGCGCTTTCATCTCTTTGTCTTCAAAGAGTCGTCGAATGGTTTCACTGGAGTGGATGACTCTTCTCATACTCTGACCATTTGATAAAGAGTTCCTTGCATGTGTTTGTTGGAGTTACTTCACACACACCTAGGATTTATTTTTCCTAAGGTTTTTCCTTGTTTATTAGTCATAATTAGTCATTATCTAGTCTACTATATTTTAGGGGAGAATATTCCACCTGGAGAATATTCTCTTTCATTTGACACTTCAGTTTGACTAGTTGAGTTGAGTTTAGATGTTGCATTGGTTTTGTCACCATGAAACATTGGGATCATCACCATGATAATGCGCACTTGCCTTGGGATCATCACCAGACTGATGCATTACCCTTTATTCCTTGATCTACTCCTCACTACTCTATTTTCAGTTAGTTATTTGAAGACTGATTGACTAGTTAACCCAGCTAGGTGGCAGTTCACTCACGTAACTTCCTAAGAGACTAGACTAGGTGGCAGTTTACTCCTGTAATTGTTGGTGTGTGTCCAAATCACTCTAGACCACCACTATGGCTCATTAGTTACTCATGTAGCCTATATCTATTGTAAATTATTCACTCTTTGAGTGTGGAATATAGTTAATGATAATTCTTCCATTCTTTCTCTCTTGCTTCTTCTTTCTCAATTTATCTCTGCAAATGTGTGTGGTATTTTCTAGCTAGAGATATTCTATGCAGTTTCAACACATTGACATGGTATCAGAGCTGAAAGACTACTAAGAAAAAGCTACACCAAATTATTTTTGCAGGTACTGAAGATTGAAGAACGCATAAAAGATGGAATTTTTGTTTTACTCACTGATAATACTTCTCATGCCTCATAACTATTTGGAGTGGAAACCAGAGATTCTACTTCTTCTTATAAGTATAGGATTATACCAAATAAACATGGAAATGGAAGTAGAGCCTGATTCTATCAATGAGAAAAATGACTTTCTCAATAAACAAGATATGGCCATAGGATTTATCTGCTTTACTTTTTCTCCAAAATTTCTCCACTAGGTATGAGATGTCACACAAGAATTCACTCCAAATGAATTATGGACCATATTGAAGGATCTATTTGGGAATAAATAACATTTTGAATATTTCATGTAGGGGATTGAAAATATAGAGCCAGAAGAGAAACCGTCAGAAGATCAAGCCTCTTATTATGAAGAGTTTTCTACAAAAGTATTTGCACAAATTTGTATCCTATTAATTGAAGATGATGTATACTCCATTTCAAATTTGTTTTCTTAATTTCATGTGGATGATATATGGAATGCATCTCAGGGGTCACATGAAAACACTTTTCCATGCGCAATGCATGCATATCAGGAGACAAAAAGGGATCTGCGCACATCAGACTCTGTTGGCGTCATAAGTCACTCATGGATTATAGTAGGAGTAAGCCTGAGGCCCATTAGTTTATGCCACGATTTGTTTATAAAGGGGGAGATCGAATGGAAGTCAACTCAGAATAATATCTCTCACTCAGAAAACTGGGTTGGAATAGCAAGGACATGTGAGGTCTTGATTCAACTTGAGCCAATAAGTTTGCATAGTGGTGAGTAAGTGAAGGAAAGGAAGGGGAAAAGTCTCAGATATGAGATCCTCTTAGACCAGAGAAACTTCAAAGTAAACCTCAAATGTTGTAGAAATAATACAATCAAACATACATCATATAGTTGCAGCAACACCCGACTGGATCATTCATACCTGGGCTTCAGATTCAGAGGAATAAGGAAATGAGTAGGTTGGCCGCCACTAAACAAGAAATCTCAAAATATCCTTCTATAACCAGAGAACCAGAGGCTTTGTTAAAGCTTTACAGTCGGGAGCTTAACTCTACCATTGATAGATTACAAAAATGGAAAAATTTCCTACATATACCACAAAGACAATAACAACAACAAACACGAGACTTATCATTAAAAACATTACGTCTGCATGTTTACTAGCAGACTACACCTGCAGTCTCTGGACGATCGTGCGCTTGTGTCATACGCAACCAGGCTCTCGAAAATCCTGCAAAAGAAGTGACCTGTCTCATGTCCCTTTCTGGACTTTCCATTTATGGTGGAGACGATGTCTAACCACCACCAACCACCTGAATAACTACTTCCTTGGGATTGGGAATGGCCCAACCAACTCTGTATTCTTGGGATGTGAAGTCCCTCTTGCGTTGCCACTTGGATCAGATGAATGACCTAATGGATAAGGCATGGAGGTTGGTGTGAAGACTGAGGCACATGATTGGAAGTGGTGGATGAGCAATGACCCGGTAGGGATGAGGGGAAACAACAAATGAGGAGGTGACGAGACATGATTGGTAGAGGGAGGACACATTGCTTATGACGGAGCGATGCGGAAAGGAGAGGGAGAGATGTCAGAAGGAAAGAGGTCGAAATGAGAATAAGGTGGGCCAGGATGGTGCTGAGTGGAGGTGATATATGGAGTGGAAGACAGATGGCATAAGATGAAAGGTGGAGGAAATCATGAGGAGATGAAAGGGGGGACCCACACAAAGTTTCCCATTCCGGACCCCCCCCCCCTTATTAAAGGAAGAAAGGAAAAGGGGGTATGGAATCCAATATTGTCCATAGAAATGAGTGCCTCAATCTAAGCCATTTAAACCTGCATGCTTGATTCCAGACCCCCCCCTCCTTTGTTAAAGGTAGAACGATGAAGGGGGTTCGGAATGGAATCCTGGCCACAGATCTGGACGTGCAGATTCTAGCCGCCTAGATTTCCCCCCCACTTAATGAGACACTCATTTTGCAACCCAAATTAGGGTAAGGGGTTTCTTGGCCTATTTCTTTTCATTTTTCCACCCAAAGGGGCCCATCTCTTAGGAAAACACCCCCTTTATAGGAATTGGTGATAACATCAGGCTCCTTGGGGGATAGAGTCATCCCTGCGATGCTCTAAGGACTCATTCTGCAGTTTCAGTGCCTTGTTGTTGGGCTATGGAGTCATTTATTAAGCCAAAAATAAACAGAAAAATAATATTTACAAAAAATAGAGGAGTTGTCTAAGGCTCAAACAAAACATTTCTTTAGGAAATGCCCATTTACTGGGTTGTTAAAAACTTCTTAACCCTCCAAATCCTGCAACTTGTATGTGTTATTTAAGAATACTTCAGATATTTTGAAGGGCCCGATCCAGAGGGCATCAAACTTACTTTGTTTTCCCCTATCCTGCCTGGGTGCATCCCACTTAAGCACCAAATCTCCCAGCTTGAATTCCTTCTTTCTGACCTTCCTGTCAAAGACCTTCTTGATCTTCTACTAATCACTATGAGCTATGTCCATTACCTACTCCCTGATCTATTGCACTTCCATCATTTGATGAATCCTTCTGACCAGAGGTTATGGCTCTCCTTCATGATCCTGAAAGAATTTTTCTACAGTTAAAGCGAGTTGAGTGGGAAAAAAAACCTTTGTCCCATAAAAAAGTTGAAAAGGTGAGGTGCCCAGGGAGTTCTTCATTGTCACTCAATCAGCCCATAGAGAAAATTTGAGCTTTGAATCCCAGACCCTCTTATTGTCTTCCAATAAATTTTTAATGAGTTTGATTAGACTTTTATTGGAAGATTCTACCAGTCCATTTCCTTGAGGATAATAGGGAGTGGAGTGAATTAGTGAAATCTCGAACTGCTCACAGAACTTAACCAGAGGCTCAGACTTGAAAGAAGTGACATTATCAGTGACAATTCTACTGGGACAACCAAATCTAGCTATGATATCCTCCAAGAAGCTGATAATCACCTTGTGCAAAGCACTTCTGGTGGGGGCAGATTCTATCCACTTGGTGAAATAGTCTACTGCAGTTAGCATCCATCTATGTTGGCCACTTGAATTAGGATGAATTTCCCTAATGAAGTCCAGCCCCCACTGTTGAAAGGGTGTTGAAGCTACTATAGGCTTTAGTGGTAGATATTTGAGTTGTTGCTTTCCTGAGAACCTTTGGCAATATATGCAAGCTCTAACCTCTCTGCAGACATTAGTGAATAAGGTGGGCCAGTAGTACCCAGCCCTGAGAATTTTGTGGGCTGTGGTCTTCCAGTAATGATGCCCTCCACAAAGGCCACTGTGGAAATCAAGCATAACGTTTTTGGCTTCTTGTGGATTTAGACACCTCAGAAACACCCCTAGAGGGTCTCTCCAGTACAAGACATCGTCAATAAGGAAATATCTGACCGCCTTGAGTTTTAAATCTCTTGCCTTCCTTTTTCTCATCCCATGAGGAGGCTTTAATTCTTATAGAAAGTACAAAATGTCTCTGTACTAGTTGTATTCTGCTAGTGATAAGCTACCCCGAGAGATTTTTCTAGATGACTCGGCTTGCTAATTTTCTGAGAAAGCGTTGATGAAGCTAACCCCCAAGGCCTTGCAATTGGATTCAACCAACAGCTTGGCTAAACCCTACCCTTTTACCAACTTGGTGGGATTTATCTCCAAGTCAAACTCCAAGATCTTGGCAATCCATTTACCTCTTCTCCCATCTATGTCGGGCTATATAAGGATGTCCTTCACAGAGGTTGAAGGAACATATGCAGTCACTCTTGAGTGCAAAACATATACTCTGAAATTCTTGAGAGCTTTCACTAAGGCATAGGCCTATTTCTCCATGATCTCATACCTGATCTCTGCATCTCTTAATGCCTTGTTGAATAAGGAAATGGGTAACTCTCGCCCCTCCTCATTTCTCTGCAATAAGACCGTTGCTACTATATCAAAAGAAACAAAAGAAAAAGTTAGGAAATCCTTGGAATAATCAGGACTGATCAACATAGGTGCCTCAGTCAATGCCTTTTTTATTTGGATAAAATATTCCCTAGGATCAATAGTCCATTTTACTTTATTTCCCTTTCTCAGCATGGCAGTGATGTGTTTCACCAACTCAGCAAAATTTGAGACGAACTGCCTCAAAAAGTTAATCTTCCCTAAAAAATCCTGGACTTCTTTTCTAGACCTAGGAAGTGACAGGGTCCGAATTGCCTCTACCCTGCTGGGATCAATTCTCACTCCCTTTGCTGATACTATATGGCCTAACAACTTCCCCTCCTTCATAGAAAACAAAGATTTCTTGGGACTTAAGGAAAGGCCAAACTTCTGGCATTTCAAGAAAACTTTCCTTAAGTGACAACAAATCTCTTTATCAGACCTGGAGAAGACTGTGATGTCATCTAGATATATCACCACAAACTAATCTTTCTCCCTGATGAAGGCTATATCCATGGCTCGCTTAAATGTTGCTCCTTCATTCATCAATCCAAAAGGCATTTTAGCATACATGAATGTGCCCCAAGGAGTAGTGAAGGTTGTTTTTTCTCTGTCCTTAGGCACGAATGATATCTAATTATAGCCAGAAAAACCATCAATCATGGATATCCTACATGCACCAGTTACCCTCTGTAATATGTGTTCCATGTTGGGCAAGGGATAGTTGTCTTTCTTTGAGCTCTTGTTTAGGTTCCTAAAATCAACACAAAGCCTGATTTCCCCACTTTTCTTCCTCACCGGGACCAAATTGGCCACCCATTTAGAATATCTCAAGGGGAAAATGATTTGGGCATCTAACAATTTCTTCACTTCTCTCTCCATGACAGGCAGCAACATGGGATTTATATGTCTTAGCTTCTGCCTAAATGGCTTAGCCTCTTCCTTTAGTGGGATCTTGTGTTCAATGACAGAGGTGTCATATGTCTTAAGAAGACATATGACATAGGTGTCATATGTCTTAAGGTTGACGCAAACACATCAGAAAATTCTTTTAATAACTCGGTATATTCGGCCCTCTATTCTTGGGTCAGGCTGCTTGACAACTTGACAAACTTAGGCTCCTCTTGTGTGCCAATGTTGCACTCAGCCGTATCAACATATCCTCTTGAAATCCTACCCTTTACTGCCACATCATTCCCATTGAACAGTCTTTCTAAAGGGACTATCCCCTTTGGAATGTGATTGCTGGGAAACTGAACAATATGGTGATTAACAATTTTATTTAAAAATACCTCAGGGTGAGGGTCACCTTTGGGATCAAGGTCCTGATCAATGTGCAATGCAAAAAATTCATCAACTGACTGAAGAATTTTTCTTATTTCAAGATCGTCTTTGAATGCCTTCCAATGCTTGACATTGTTCAGGATGGATGACCTATATCTTATCTTGACCCCATATTTGGTCTTAGGTAGCAGGGGGATCCTGAACAAACTAGCCGAGACGGCTAAGGAATTGACCAAAGTATTTTCTTCTCTTGGAATAAAAGAAATGTTGAAAGTCGAGAAGAAATTATCAATTAGGTCCCACACCTCATTTCTGTACCCCCTGAGTCAAGGATGCTTAGCCCAATAAGCATTCCTAACTTGCTGGATTATCAACTCAACATCTTTGAACACTGCTATCTCCTTAATTCCCATTTCTTTTGCAGCCCTCATACCCACAACAAGAGCTTCATATTGTTCCACATTGTTTGTGGTTTCAAATTCCATCTTGTATGACAGGGATATGGTTTCTTTCCAAGGGGACACAAGAACCACTCTAGCACCAGCGCCTACGCTAGAAGAAGCTCCGTCAAAGAACATCTTCCAAACAGAGGTGGTTGGAGGAGGTATCTCATTATTAAAATTGGGCTGCTTTCTTATCTATAAAGGGGCTTCAAAAGTCTAAGTGATCTGCAATAAACTAGACCCCAAATCAGTGTTGAGTGCAAAGATGGGATGATTGGTGGGGTTTGCTTCATCACTAACAATGTAGGACAACTGAGCTTCTCTGTACAACCTCCTGTGTTCCCCTCCAAAGACTATAATGGTGGCATATGTGAGATCCATTTGTAATGTTCCTCCAAGTCTTTTAATCCAATATCTTGACAACAACATGCCAAACTTGGGGGGAACATCAGCTACCACAATGTCCATGACCACACTCTTCATTGGCAGCTGAAATAAAGAGACCACCAAGTATTTGATGACTTTGAGGCATTGCACCCTCCTTGAATCAAAAGAGTACAAATCATGATAAGCCTTTGTCACTTGCATTCCTAATTCTTCCATGACTATTTTGGGCATAAGGTTGTGGGAAGCTCCTGAATCCATGAGGCAATTATGCAACACCTTATCATGTATGTTCAGGGATGTGTAGAAGCGAGGGGATGGATCATCTCTGTCTTCTACCATGGGACCTAGGATGACTGCTGGATTTTCATCTTGAAGATTTATTGAGTCTGTGGAAAGTTGGGGGGACTTAGATTGTAGCAACTTGGAGAGGGACCTTTTGAAATTTTCATTTTTAACTAGCTCTGAGAGGGGTATGAGAATTCTAATCTTTTGAATTTCATGCTCAAAACTGAAGGAGGGAAAAGACTTAGGAGATTCCCTTACCTCATAGACAAGTTCCTTGGATGCTAGCAGAGTATTCTGAGTTTTCTTTTCTTTAGTAGCGATTACTACAGATTTAGCAGGCCTTTCTGCTATGAGGGGCTGATCAGGGCTATCAAAATTACCTTCTTTCTTCTTTGACCTGAGATGATATCTGTTAGGAGTGTTTTTGTCCTTTTCCCCTTTACCCAACTCATTGACTTGACTGTTCATAAGGGATTCTTCATATATAGATTGAGTCAAATGGGGAAAAGGGAATTTGTCTTCAATACAATGAATTTCAGGGTCAAGCTCACCTATCTCCTCTCCTTCCAAAGCTCGTCTTTGTCTTTGATCCTTTGTTCCCTTTACAAATCTTCTGGCACATTGTTACCAGGCCTCCTGAAGCCTCTGTTATCAATATTTTGGGGATTTATGTACATGGGCTTCCCTTCTAACTCCCACCTTTCCATTATAGCTAAAAGAGATTTTAGAATTCTAGTTACCTTGTCCATCTGAAGGGGAAGGGAAGAGAAATTGGATGGGGAGGCTTCAGGTCTCTTCCTGGATATGTCTCTTTCAGCCTTATTCCTGAGTCGGTCAATTACCAATATGTTAGACTCTGCTTCCACGGCTGTGTCCTGCATGTGAGCCAGAGTAGTGGCTCTCCTTTTCCTCAACAGAAGGTAGAAATCAAGATCAAAAGTGCTAGCATAAATGATCTTAGCAGAGGCTTCTAAGGGATTTATTTCAATGGGGATATTATTGTACATTTTATTAAATCTCTTGGAGAAATTAGAGACAGACTCTCCTTCCATTCTCTTCAAAGACTCGAACTTTGTTATGTAATACATGAAGTCTTTTTTGTCTCCCCGCTATCTCAAAAAGGCATTATACAAAGCCTCGATCCCATCAATAGATCCAAGAGGCAGGTCGCTAAACCACTTTCTAGCCTCGCCTTCAAGGCTATGGATGAAAATCCTCATCCATACGTCTGCATGCACAATAACATGATCATCTGTGAAGCTGTAAAAGGCTTCAAGGTGTTCTTCTGCAGGTATGTCCCCTTCACCTGTAAACTTGGGCAGCTGCTTAAGGTAGCCATCTATTGGGAGGGAATTGAAAGGCCGAGGTAACAAAAGGGGAGCATATCTAGCAGCTATTATAGCCTCCATTATGGTCATGGGGGGATTTTCCTCTGCCATAGGAATATTAGGTGGAGGATAACTCAAAGGAGAAGGAGCCCAAACAAGGAATACTGGGAATGCGCTACTAGGTGGAAGGGGAAACAATGGGGGATTCAGAGAGAAGGCAAAGGCACTTGAGTTAGCAGATGCTTCTCTCTATGCAGTAGTAGCAACAATAACAAGAGGGGTGGTGAAATATTCTGTGGTCCAGGGTCTACGCCAAGGTACAACTTCAGGAGAGAGGGGAGTGACAAGGATTTCTCCCTCCAATCCCATACCAGGAGGAGAAAACTCAGCAGGAACACTCCCGAAATTCAGGAGACAGGAAACTTCGGAAACAGGTCTACTAGGAAGATGAGAAGAAGAAAATGGAGTTTCTAGAGAGGGAGATGGAAAATTACCTAGTTCAACGATGGAAGTTTCTCCTTGAGAGGACTTCCCTTTTCTGATAATCAACTCCGGATCAGCTTTAGGCGTAGCTAGAGGCAGTTGTGGATGGGACCACGTGTGTCTACCTATGGAAGCCATAATTAACACAACAGGTTCTCCCCAGTGGATTCATCACAATGGATTTTCCAGGTGCATAGTAGTAATATTCAAGGGATCTAATGCCTGATGCACCTTCAGAATCAGAGGCTCAATGTCATTCAATCCCAGGGAAAATTTTCAACTTTGTCCCCAGCAACGACACTTGAAATGTTGGCATCAAAAGTCACTCCTGGATTGCAGCGAGAGTAAGCCTGAGGCCCATCAGTTTATGTCACGATTTGTTTATAAAGGGGGTGATCGAATGGAAGTAAACTCAAAACAATATCGCTCACTCAGAAAACTGGGTTGGAACAGTAAGGACATGTGAGGTCTTGATTCAACTTGAGCCAGTAAGTTTGCATAGTGGTCAGTAAGTGAAGGAAAGGAAGGGGAAAAGTCCCAGATATGAGATCCTCTCATACCAGAGAAAATTCAAAGTAAACCTCAAACATTGTAGAACTAATACAATCAAACATACATCATATAGTTACAGCAACACCCGACTGGATCATCCATACCCGAGCTTCAGAATCATAGGAACAAGGAAGGGAGGAGGCTGGCTGCTATGAAACAAGAAATCTCAAAATATCCTTCTATAACCAGAGAACCAGAGGCTTCGTTAAATATTTATAGTCGGGAGCTTAGCTCTACCATCGATAGATTACAAAAATGGAAAAATTGCCTACATATACCCCAAAGCCAATA
>ML801438.1:74752-113356 GCA_009831015.1 Picea engelmannii | reverse complement strand
TTAAGTGGTTGAAGAGTCAAACGAATTAATGACAGTCTTTAATGTTGAGTCAATCTTAGCTTCTGTAAGAATTCTAGTCTGTGTCTATATAAGTCTGAGTCTCTTAGTTAGTTGACGATGCAGAAGATGATGTTAAAGTGAAGCAGTTGATGCATAAAGAAGAAGCAGAGAGGTAGAGAGAACCAACAACAGCTAAAGAGTTGACATAAGAAGTCATTGGAGTTGAAGCTCATCTATGTCATTGTATTTTGTATTCGCGCACAACGCCAAAGTTTATTAATATCAAACATTTGTGTATTGACAAGTT
Source organism: Picea engelmannii (assembly GCA_009831015.1). Classification (NCBI taxonomy): domain Eukaryota; kingdom Viridiplantae; phylum Streptophyta; class Pinopsida; order Pinales; family Pinaceae; genus Picea; species Picea engelmannii. The sequence continues at coordinate 113,049 of ML801438.1, read as the reverse complement.
TTTGTCTTATTTCTGAGTTTATGTGATAAGCATAACACTTTGTTATTCCGCATTCATAAATCATTTGATTAAGTGTGTGTATTCACAGTGCACAACAAACTGAGTAGTCTATGTACCACGCAGTGGTCTTGACAACTCTGTCGTGGTGCGCAGTATTTGAAATTGTGCAAAGTAGAGTGTGCGCACCATCAACCATTATAGTCGATTCCCAAAAAAAGAGACAAGGTTATAACTTCTTCTATGTTTTAGACAAAAAAAAAAAAAAAAAACACCTTTTTTATTTAATATGTGAATCACAAAAGATGTTTTAAACATACTTCTATATTCAAAATGTTTAAATCGTAACTATTACCAAAATGATATCATTTTTACAAGACATTGGAACAATGCAATTAATTACATGATATTTAGACACAAAACAATATATGCATGCTCAAAACAAGAATGCTTAAAATATTTTAATCTTATTAACAAAATATATTATCATATATTACAAATATATAATCAACCGCCCTAATCAAGGATAAAGGATAACACAATTTCAGAATTTAGCATCCATAATTTCGTAATTTTACCCTTTGTTTCTTTCAACTTTACAACCCCTCAACAAACATTCATGAAACAAATACAATTGCTTATTTTAAAATCTGAAAAATATTCAATACTACCATAACATCCAACAAACATATCCAACTCCTTCCTGTCGTTTATGATGATGCATTATTGTCCCTTTCGACGCTTGTCAAAGAAAGGTCACATGGGGTGGTTGCAACTTGCCATTTAAGCTTATCTAATTGTTTAAAAATGATTATAATCAATCATCCTCTGAAGTAACACTCACAACTCCCCATGGTTCCACCCTTGCCGAATCCATTGTTATTTTAAAATGGAAAAATACAAGGTCTATCACCTGCAACAGTAACCAAATCTCCTACGACTGCCCCTCCAACGACCTGCACCACTATCAACTCTCCACAATATTTCACAGTTAAGTCTATGTTTCTATATATATGTTGTCCTGCTCTCCTGGCTTCACCAAAGGAGGACACGTCACGAGATTCTATTCAAGAGCTTCAGCTCATTTGAAGAAACAATATATTCTCTTCGCCTGCGGATTTTGTTGGGTATTTGTTTCTGAATCTGCCATGGAGAAGTCTGTGCAAATTGCAGTCATCAATGTTTTGATTGGGGTGTCAGTTTTCATGAACATTGTGATCAAGGGTTGCTCTGAAGATGGCTCCAGTAATCCTTTAAGTAATCAGCCTCTATCTCCATTGATTCAGCCATTGAACGCACAGCCTTACACGCCTTTTAACGGCCAGCCCTTAGTCAATAATCTATAAATTAGCGACTCAAACTTGTTCCCTGAACATGGGTACCAAATACGTGATTCAATTGGTTCTTCCGTCATATTTGGTTATATTCATTCCTTGAACTTGGGAATCAAGCACATGATTCAACTAGTTATATTCATGTTGTGAACGTCAGAACCAAACACATGATTCACCTAGTTCTTCCATCATATTTGATTATATTTAAGGAGGTTGTTGGGGATGCATTTACCTTACTAGATAATTAACATTGATATCAATGTAGATATGATGAGAGGAGAACATATTGGAAAGGTTTGCTAAATATTGAACTTGTGAATCCACGACTCCTTATCGAAAGACATAATAATACCTTGCATTTTGAGAATCCCACCCACCATTAAACATAATTTGTGGAACATTGAAACTCAAAGATTGACCTTCATGACATTGTCACACACCACATCTATAGCAAGAATTTGAAAAATATCAGTATTTGCCTTTGAACATTATGCAAAAATAAAAGATAGTGAATATGTCTAGCTCCAAGAAAAAGGAAGATATGTGTATCTTCAAGATATGTGTATATTCTTTATCATTTTTAGAAGGAAAATTTGTATCTTCAACCACCTCCCCCACTTCCACCTCAATTGTAATTTTCTTTAACCATAGGTGAGGGGACAAGAGTATAGCTTCTTGTATATTTTAGAAACCCCCCCCAAAAAAAAAAAACACCATTTCTATCTATTTAATATCATTGGATCACAAAATATGTTTTAAACATACTTCTATATACAAAATGTTTAATTCGTAACTATTGCCAAAATGGTATATTTTTACAAGACATTGGAGCAATGCAATTAATTACATGATATTTAGACACAAAATAACAATATATGCATGCTCAAAACAAGAATGCTTAAAATATTTTAATCTTATGAACAAAATATATTATCATATATTACAAATATATAATCAACAAAATATATTAACATATATTACAAATATATAATCAACGGCTTACAAATATATAATCAACGACCCCAATCAATAAGGTCAAGGATAAAGGATAACACAATTTCATAATTTAGCATCCATAATTTCGTAATTTTACCCTTTGTTCCTTTCAACTTTACAACCCCTCAACAAACATTAATGAAACAAATCCAATTACTTATTTTAAAATCTGAAAAATATTCAATACTACCATAACATCCAACAAACATATCCAACTCCTTCCTGTCGTTTATGATGATGCATTATTGTCCCTTTTGACGCTTGTCAAGGAAAAGTCAGTGGGTGGTTGCAACTTGCCATTTAAGCTCATCTAATTTTTTGAAAATGATTATAATCAATCATCCTGCATATCATCTGATTAAATGAAGTAACACTCACAACTCCCCATGGATCCACCCTTGCCGACTCCATTGTCTATCACCTGCAAAAATACAAGGTCTATCACCTGCAACACTAACCAAATCTCCCACGACTTCCCCTCCAACGACCTGCACCACTATCAACCCTCCACAATATTTCACAGTTAAATCTATGTTTCTATATATATGTTGTCCTGCTCTCCTGGCTTCACCAAAGGAGGACACATCATGAGATTCTATTCTTTTCTTCCTCTCCGTGACCCCATTTTGTTGTGGGTTATGAGGTGCTATGAGTTCTCTTTGAATTCCTTCTTTGCTGCAGAAGTCTTTGAATTCGTTAGATATGTATTCTCCACCATTATCGCTCCTCAGATCCTTCACTTGCTTCCCCAAATATTTCTCCACCAATTATTTAAACTCATAGAACTTTGAGAATGTTTGATCCTCCTTCTGCGTGAAGAAGATCCAACATTTATGTGAAAATTAATCAACAAAAATAACATAATACCTATGTTTTTCTATTGAATCAACCGAGAATGGTCCACACACGTTCATGTGAATTCTCTCCATGATCACCGAAGCACGGTTCTCCTTTTCATGAAAGATGGACTTTACATACTTCCCCATGGTGCAACCCTTGCACTGATCTACCTGAGCAAGTGTTCCTATTGGAACTCTAGTAGATATTTGTTGCATGATTTTCAAGGCTCCATAATGAAGATGGGCCAATTGTCTGTGCCATAATTTTCCCTCATCCCAGCTCACAACTTTTTCTTCCTTGCCCATCATGGAAGTGCAACCATCTACCTCCATCTTGTAGAGATTCTTAACTTGAATCTCTATATTCTTGACTTGAATCGTTGTTTTATGTCGCACAGAGGCTTTTCCATCATTGAAAACAATGTCATAGCCTCTATCCTCCAACATTGTGACTAAGACCAAGTTTTTCTTTAGACCTGGAACATGCATAACATATTTCAATTGAAATGGTTTACCTGACTCCCTCTGAAAGGTAATGGTACCAATTCCAGTCGCACTATATCGTCCATAATCACCCATATCTATGTGCATTTTGAGATCTCTATCCTCCAAGTCACTGAAAATATCCTTATCTCTCGTCATGTGGAAAGAAGCGCCACTATCCAAATACCACATCGATCCCAATGAAATTGACACCATGCATGCAATCAAGGAGAAGTCAAGTTCAAATTGTGAGGCAAGGGCCTCACCAACTGCAGCTCCAACAACCTTCTTGTTCTTCTTCTTCTGCGAACAATTTGGCGAGATGACCATGTTCATGACAGTGAAAACACTTCACTTTGGAAAAATCCAGCTTCTTTCCTTTAGACTCAGATTTTGAGTGGAATTTCTTCCCCTTCCCTTTCCTTTCCTTGGAATCCAAAGCACAATCATATTCATCATCATTCTTTGATGAAGATCCATATTTGGTGTTCCGCCTGAACTCCTTATGCACTAGATCTGACCATAGTCATTCCCAATCTGAAATTTTTTCCCTTCCATTGATAGAGTCTTGATAATTGTGCCAACTCTTGGGAAGTCCTAGGAGAGCCAAGCTCACCGAATCATCATCAACGATTGTTATTACCACACTCCCCATCTCATCTCGACATTGGACAAAATTCGTGAGATATTTTGGAATGGAGTCGCCCTTCTCCATCTTGATCTTCTTGAGTTTTTTCCTTGAGCGCCAATTTCCTATGGTCGTTGTTGTTTTGGAATAGATCCATTAAAGTATTCCACATTGCATATGGTGTGAATTTCCCATGGAGGCTTGAGATAATGTGGTCTTGTACTCCCTCCAACAGGATCCTTCTCACCTTTGCCACTTTCTTTTGCCATGCATCAAGATTTGCAGTGTCTGCAACATATGGCTTAGGAACATCTTTGTCAACGAATTCATTCAAGCCATTGTCTTCGAGTATTGCCTCCATCCTATCCTTCCAAGAAATATAGTTTGTGATGCCCTCAAGTGCATACTCTAACCTCAAGCCATTGAAATACATTTTGATCTTGAATTAGCTGTAGCACCGAGAAAGTTTTTCTGCAAATTCGAATTATATCTAATCACAAACTCAACTTTTGCAATCTTCTGCACTCTGATACCATGTAGAAATTTTAATACAAATTATATATTGTCTAGATTCTCCTGATCTAACAATTATATGCCACTGTTAAATAAAAAATCGCTTATACTAATATTCTTGTGGAATTTAAAACACAATCGCCAATTGCAATATCAAGAAGAAACATCAATCACACATAACATGGATCATGAAATAATGTCATAAAAAAATATAATCCAAGGGATCTCAGTACTATATAAAATTGTCTCACACTGTCATACAAAAATTGACAAATGCATGTGCCAATTTATTGCCTCCAGATAGCCTGTCTCCTCTGCATAATCCCTGCTGATGGAAATCCCTGCAATGAATGAATTCCTCTTTCCTAGGCTATGCAATCCTCATGGGCACATCCACTGTGTGTGTGGTTGCATGAATGCACTCACTAATGTCACAATTGATAGTCAAACTGTCCCTTTCACTTGTTATCTCAATTAGGTCTCGACTGGATCTAACATGCATGTAGTTAACAGTGGTAAATATTCAGTTGCTTGTGAGATCACTGATTGTGAATTAATTAATAATTAATTCACTGATCTCTCACTAGTGTAAGTTCAGTTACAACTAGTACAACTAAGCTTAACTCACTTAACTGAGTTAAACTACTTCACAATTCACATAACTACACATATAACTATGTTACAACTTCGAATCACTCAGTTACAACTAATTCGAATTGCATGTCCCACCAATCAACCTTTGAACTTGAATTTCATATAGCTAACTGATTTTCCACTTCAGTTAACTATTTCCAAGTGCTCATTCAGAAGAGACTAATATTTATTGTCCAAATATTATTAAGGGATAATAATAGTCGACATACATATATAAATAGAATTCTCTCACCATCTATAAATAGACATCATCTATAAATAGAATTTGCTCATCATCTAAAAATACACTTCCACCTAAAAACATCCCGAGGCTCCATCCTAGTGTAGGTGCATAATTTTCCCTAGGATCTTCTTGTTGAATCTCAATACGTTTTGGATTTTCTTTGTGATAAAAAGACCTTTGAAGTCTCATTATAAAATCATCCTCTTGCGAATGTGAGTAGCCATCAGATCTCTTCTCAAAGATAAGATGCCACCATTATAGCGAGTCTTTCACTCTGTATTTCTATAGTTTTGTACATTTCGCTCATTAATAGAAATTGTGTATTACTTTACCTTTGTGTTTATGGTTGCATATATGATATGTTTCTTTTATTTTATTGGATATCTGAGATATCTCTGTACATTTATTTATTATATCTTCTCCCTCATTTTGTGCCGAAAATAATTTGGATCAGTGGTATTAGAGTAGGCTGCTCTTGTTCATTTTTTCCAGTGCATGTCCCCGACGAGGTTTGAGTATATAAATTTGGGTCTCGAGCTTGTCTCTCTTGAGGACAATTGCTCTCACATGCCCAAGAAACCCTCCATGGCGGAAGAAAAGAAAAATGACAGAGCAGACGATTCTATTAATATGTTGCTTAAACAAGCTCTCACAAGCTCTCCTTTTAAGGTACAAGTTAATTTTCATATTCTCTTAGTTGAAGGAAATATATATGCAAATGCCCTAGAAAAATGGTTAAATATGCTAGAAGGTTATTTCTCTATTCACTATTTTTTCGAAAGGGAAAAGATCACCTTCACACTCAAGGATCTCCCCCATGTCAAACATTGGTGGAAAACTTACTGGGAGAAAAGTTCCATAGAGGAGTCTAGAATATATGGGATTGAGCCCACTTGGTCTTTTTTTGTGGATGTGGTCAAGGAACAATATTACCCTGTTGGTAACTATGACGACCAGTACATGAGATGGACCATGTTGTGTCAATAGAGGGGCCAAGCAGCACCAAAGTTCACCAATACCTCCACACCAAGTTGGGTATCAAATATTCTGAGTGACTTTTGGTTATGAAAGATTGTGGGGCTCTACACAGATACATCGAAACTGAAAGGGAGTTTCTAGAAATCTCATTGATGGGATTTTCCTATCGATATGCTGTCAAAATTGAGTAGAAATTTAGTTACCAGAACAAACAGGAGTTTGGTTATGCAAATCTGTAACAACCAAAGTATGATAAATACGTCCCTAACAAACAACCTCCCGAAAACCATTCTAAGACACAGGAAAAGAAGGGTCATGTAAAGAAAAAGAAAGACATTAGAAAGTGGTGTGATTTCCACAAAATCCCTTGGCACAACAATGATGAATGTCGATCAAAACAATGGTTGGTAGCGAAGATAAAAGGCAAGTAGTTGAACCTTTTTTCAAAATCTGATTCAGAAAATACTGGCATAAGACAAATCATAAACAAAGACCCCAGTTTTACTATCGCAACTGCAAAAATTCAACCAGAAGAACCAACAAATAATGAGGAGGGGAACTCCTTTTTCATTCATACATGTGGGTGAAGGGGACCCCGCTACATTTTATTGTTGCTAGCCAAAACTAAAATAACCTCATCTCAGCAGAGGTCATCAAACAGTTTTGATTTTAGACAACACCACACCCACAACCATACACCATCGGGTGGCTTCACGAGGGATGTGAAGCCACCTGATGTTGTTACAAATAGCCTCTCAAAAACTATTCCAAGCCACAGGAAAATAAGAGTCATAGGAAGATGAAGAAAGACACTAGAAAGCGGTGTGATTTCCAGAAAATCCCTTGGCATAACACTGATAAATGTCGCTAAAAAAATCATCGGTAGTCGAGATCAAAGACAAGGAGCCGGACCTTGATTCAGAATCTGATTTAGAAAATACTAGCATAAGACAGATCATCGACGCAGACCCCACTGCTACTGTCATGACCTCAACAATTCAACTAGAAAAACCAACAGATCCTGAGGAGGGGAAGTTCCTTTATCATTCACATATGTGGGTGAAGGGAATCCCACTGCATTTTATTGTTGGAATCCAGAAGAACCTCATCTCAACAAATGTCATCAAATAGTTGAGATTGTTGACAACACCACACCCACATCCATACAACATCGGGTGGTTTTTCCACAGATGTGATCTTCGTGTCAGCATGTAGTGTCTATTGTCATACGACATCCAACCCTTCAAGGATGAGGTATTATGTGATTTTTCCCCGCTGGATGTATGTGATGTTCTCTTGGGCCAACCATATATGTGGAAGAGACATGTTATCTATGAGTTTGTACCCCATAGTGTCATTGTTTCTCTAGGGGGTCATCTCTACAAGATACCAGAGGTAGTTACAACTATTGTCCGACCTAAATAGTGCCACAAGGTAGTATCTCACACTGCAAAATTTAGCTTCTTCACAATCTGTTCAAAGGGCGAACATAAGGACACTGTAACCACTACAACCTCGATCTAAAAACCTTCTATCCAATAGAAGCAGGTCGAAAATATTGCAACAAAGTGCAAAGATTCCTTCTGCAAAAAGTCACCTCATGTAGCCCAATTGGTTGAACAGATTCAACCTTGCCAATAATAGGTTCATGACAACCTTTCACAAACCAAGAAGCGCAATGTCTCTAGTAAAGCAAGCAACTCACCAAGATCCAGATTCAACAATCACTTTCCCCTCTCCCCTAGAAACTCAAAGCAATGGATACCATTTCTTCCTAAGGATGGAGGATTGATCCAAGTTGATATCGGTGTCCACCCACCTATTCCAATTGGTTCAAAATAGTCTTCTGGTAACTTACTAGTTTTAGCAATTTTTTCAGTTCCTAAACTTCATGGGCCATTTTGAGGGACTAAATGAAGTTTTTTGGGATAGAGAACCTCAATTATAGTTGAAGGATCTCATTGATCCCCCAAAATGAATCTACTCGACGATACCTTTCCAATGAGCTATCGTGAACCGCAAACAAAAAGAGTATGCCAAAGTTATGCCCCCAAAAAGTTGATACACCAAACTACCCAAAACAGGGTCCACAAAAATGTTGGCTTTTCATCTTCCAGGTTAGGGTTTTGGATTTTATTTATGATAGAAAAGGCCTTTGGAGCCTCATTGTAAAATCATCTTCTTGTGAATGTGAGTCGTCGTCACATCTCTTTTCAAAGATAAGCTACCACCATTCTAGCGATCTGTATTTCTACAGTATTGTACATTCCACTAATTAATAGAAATTGTGTGATACTTTAACTTTTTGTTTATGATTACATATCTCATATATTTATGTTATATTATTGGATATCTGAGATATCGATGTACATTTCTTTATTATATCTTTTCTCTCATTTCGTGCCAAAAATAATTCGGATCAATAATCTATAAATTAGCGACTCAAACTTGTTCCCTGAACATGGGTACCAAATAAGTGATTCAATTGGTTCTTCCATCATATTTGGTTATATTAATTCCTTGAACTTGGGAAACAAGCACATGATTCAACTAGTTATATTCATGTTGTGAACGTCAGAACCAAACACATGATTCAACTAGTTCTTCCATCATATTTGATTATATTTAAGGAGGTTGTTGGGGGGTTGTTGGGGGGATGCATTTACCTTACTAGATAATTCACATTGATCTCAATGTAGAGATGATGAGAGGAGAACATATTAGAAAGGTTTGCTAAATGTTGACCTTGTGAATCCATGACTCCTTATCAAAAGACATAATAATACCTTGCATTTTGAGAATCCCACCCACCATTAAAAATAATTTGTGGAACATTAAAACTCAAAGATTGAACTTCATGACATTGTCACACACCACATCTGTAGCAAGAATTTGAAAAGCATCATTATTCTCCTTTGAACATTATGCAAAAATGAAAGATAGTGAATATGTCCAACTCCAAGAAAAAGGAAGATATATGTATCTTCTTTATCACTTTTAAAAGGAAAATTTGTATCCTCAACCACCTCCCCCACTTCCACTCAATTGTGATTTTCTTTAACCATAGGTGAAGGGAAAAGAGTATAGCTTCTTGTATGTTTTATAACCCCCAAAAAAACCACTATTTCTATTTAATATCATTGGATCACAAAATATGTTTTAAACATACTTCTATATACAAAATGTTTAATTTGTAACTATTACCAAAATGGTATCATTTTTACAAGACATTGGAGCAATACAATTAATTACATGATATTTAGACACAAAATAACAATATATGCATGCTCAAAACAAGAATGCTTAAAATATTTTAATCTTATGAACAAAATATATTATCATATATTACAAATATATAATCAACAAAATATATTAACATATATTACAAATATATAATCAACGACCCCAATCAATAAGGTCAAGGATAAAGAATAACACAATTTCAGAATTTAGCATCCATAATTTCGTAATTTTACCCTTTGTTCCTTTCAACTTTACGACCCCTCCACAAACATTCATGAAACAAATACAATTGCTTATTTTAAAATCTGAAAAATATTCAATACTACCATAACATCCAACAAACATATCCAACTCCTTCCTGTCGTTTATGATGATGCATTATTGTCCCTTTCGACGCTTGTCAAGGAAAAGTCATCTGATTTTTTGAAAATGATTATAATCAATCATCCTGCATATCATCTGATTAAATGAAACAACACTCACAAGTCCCCATGGTTCCACCCTTGCCGACTCCATTGTTATTTTAAAATGGAAAAATACAAGGTCTATCACCTGCAACACTAACCAAATCTCCCACGACTGCCCCTCCAACGACCTGCACCACTATCAACTCTCCACAATATTTCACAGTTAAGTCTATGTTTCTATATATATGTTGTCCTGCTCTCCTGGCTTCACCAAAGGAGGACAAATCACCAGATTCTATTCAAGAGATTCAGCTGATCTGCAGAAACAATATATTCTCTTCGCCTGCGGTTTTTGTTGGGTAATTGTTTCTGAATCTACCATGGAGAAGTCTGTGCAAGTTGCAGTCATCATTGTTTTGATTGGGGTGTCAGTTTTCATGAACATTCTGATCAAGGGTTGCTCTGAAGATGGCTCCAGTACTCCATTAAGTAATCAGCCTCTATCTCCATCAAATCAGCCATATCGTTCCAACAGCAGAAAAGCAATTATAACTGGATTTTCGAGACTCGAAACCTATCGTTAATCTCGAAGGCAGGACTTGAAAGAAGGGATGGATACTGTCAAAAATCCAGATCTTAAGTAAAATGCTGAATATCGTTAACAATTTTGTTTAAATTTGATGATGTAAATCTATTTTCAAATTCCTATCCTGCTTGTAACCACTAATTCTCAAATTTCAAATAGCGCAGATGATTTAGCACCCCACGGTTATTAACTCTTCAGCCATTGTTCAAAGATTCGAGCTCAACCATTGCTTAATGAAGTGACAATCAACAACTAAGTTTTTGACTTGTTTTCAGGGATGCAATCCCTTTGGATCTGGCGTAAAACTATGGTCAAGAAAACAAAAATGAAACGCAGAGAAGCAGAACCTTTCCGAAAAGTGGCGTAAAACTGTGGTCAACAAAACAAAAACGAAACACACAGAAAAAGAAACTTTGCAAAATGTTGATGGTATATACCTTGCTTTTGGAATCCCACAAACCCACCTTTGAAAGCTTTTTATATTACAGCGCGCAGCATTTCGTGTAGTCTGTGAACTAAGCGACAAGTCCTCAGAGTTCAGTGACGAAGATTGTGGCATGTGCACACTTTGCGCGCTTTAAAGTTCACTGCAATGTGCACACTTTTCTTGCGCGCTGCGGATCCAAGTTTTTACCGCTATGCAGTGGTTCCAAGAAAATTTTCAATGAGACCTTGGTCCATTGGGATAAGGTTAAAAAGATAGGTATCTCTTGAGTGCGTCTTGATTGGGACCCTTTCTTATATGTCTTTGGAAACGTTTTAATTCTTGCTAAGACATAAGCTTCCTATTAAGACTTGTCTACTATTAATGCTAACCCAAAATTTATAGTAACAACTAACCTAATTTAAACCTAAACTCATCCATATAATCCCAATCAAACCGTATTTATCATTGTCATGCCAAATTAAGATTTTAGAAATTAAATTAACAAATTAAATGTAATCTTTCAGCCAGTTTCTTCAAGGTGAGACTAGTTGTCAAGATCTGATGGTAGCTGCAAAAATGCGTCAGCCAACGATGCGTCGTCGTCATAAGGCAGTTGGTGGGCAGCTGTTAGGGCGGCCATAAATCAACAACAAAGCCGTCATGCTTTAAAAATCAGTCATGGGGATGATTCCCAGCTCGAGGCATGGAGGAGAAACAACGTGACGTCCTGGTATTGGAGGTCGTGGTCGTGATGATGTTGGCCTTGGAGGTGGTCTTGGTGGAGAGTGTTGAGTGTGATTGTATGTTTATATGTTGATTACATGATATATACTAGAAATATTGAGTTAACCAGTTTTAAACATGCCATGCAATCTGAGTTTGAGATGACAGATCTTGGCATAATGAAATATTTTTTGGCGATTGAGGTTGATCAATCAACCAAAGGAATTCTTGTTTCTCAGCAAAAGTATGCAGCAAACATCATCAAAATATTCCGCATGGAATACTACAATCTAGCATAAACTCTTATACCCCTAAGCACAAAATTGAGCAAGCAAGATGAAGGCCCCATAGTGGATTCTACTTTGTACAAAAGTTTAGTAGGAAGTTTGTTGTATCTTACAACAACTAGGCCTGATATTATGTGTGCGGCTGACCTTGTTTCTAGGTTCATGGAATCCCCCAAACATTCTCATTGGAAGATGGCGGAAAGGATTCTGAGATATGTTGTAGGCACTCTCAATTTTGGCTTATTGTACATTGAGTTTGATGATAATCATCTCTCTGGTTACACAGAAAGTGATTTTTCAGGCAGCCTAGATGACCGGAAAAACACCTAAGGACATGCTTTTCACCTGAGCATGAACCTCATTTCTTGGGCATCAAAGAAGCATTTCATTGTATCAATATCTTCTACAGAGGAAGAGTATGTCGTTGCTACTTCAGCTTCCTTTCAAGCTGTGTGGCTGAGAAGAATATTGAATGATATGTCATATACAAAAAATGAGCCAACTCCTATCTTTTGTGACAACACCTCAGGAATTGCTTTATCCAAAATCCATGTGTTTCAAAAGAAAAACAAGCATATTGACACTTATTTTCACTTCATATGCGAGCTAGTCAATAATGGTGACATCACACTTCAATTTTGTGGCTCACGATATCAACTCACAGATATTTTTACAAATCCACTAGGAAAGTCCGTTTTTTATTTTCAGAGACAACACTTGGGCAGTGATGATGCTTGTAACTATTGAATTTAAGAGGGAGTGTTAATTATATCTATAACCTCAACAGTATGTGACTGTACACTAGCAGCTTTCTTGGCTAGATGTACGATTGTTTCTTGATTTTTTTGATTCGCTAAAGCTTATTTAGTTTAGCTCTTTTCCTTTAATGAATTGCACTCTCATCATTCATGCTTTCCAATTTCATATTCTCGGTATTATCTTCTCTGATTCTCATTTTTTTAGAGAGATGGGGAAGAAGTTGCAGGTTTCTTGAAGTTGACGTTAAATTTTGTGTTGAATTATTGTTGTTTGAATTTGTTGGGTGTTCTGATGCAGATGTTAACATGGATCTGTAGACAACGAATGCATCTTCAATGAAGAATCGTATATGACGATAAGAAAAGGTATGGGAGTTGTTGTTAGCTTTGGAGCAGGGTCTAGCTTCCACGGTGGCGACGGCTTGGGTGGTGGTAGTGGTGGTGGCTTATGAGGTTATGGTTGTGATGGTGGCATCCTTAGTGGTTGCATCAGAGGCGGTCTTTGCTAATGGCTAGGGAAGAAGCTGGCTCTTAGCAATAATTACGACAAGGTTTCTATTCACCATCTATGGTGTTTGGTTTAGGGTTAAAGTTGTATTACATAGCTTCCACTGACAACCAAGGCAAAGGAGAAAGAGGTATGGTTGTCCTTTTGTTGTTTCTACTATGGTAAGGTATTGTAGGTATTATGTTGTTGCTATTTAATTATTCCTCAAATTTCATTGCAGGAGTATGAGCACTGGTTTGAGATAGATAGACTTCGAATTGCATTGCAGGAGTAGGAGCACTCGTTTGAGATAGAAAGACTTTGTATAGGAAGAGTACTCATTTGTTGCAGAGATAGGTGAGTTATCATTTTTCTCCCCCAATTTTTTTTTTTTAAATCGTCTTCCTCTATAAATCCACAATGTTGCTTTATCTCTTACTGACATTCTAATCAACTCTTCTCTTTTCAATTTCTTCTCTGTTGCCACCTCCATGGAATTCAATACACAATATTAGTAATATTTATTCTTTTGTTGCAGAGGTGAGTTATCATTCCTCTTATTGATCTATAAAACCCTGTTCCTCTATAAATCCCCAGCCAACTCTACTCTTTTCAAATTCTCCTCTGTTGTTGCTTCCATGTCATTCAATATGAAATGGTAGTAATATGTTTTATATTTTCTCATTTTACCTTGTTTCTACTTTGTTAAATTGCCACTTGGAAATCCAATAGTATAGTCTGTTGCAACCTCCGTTCCATTCAATATGCAATGGTAGTATTTATTCTTTTGTTGCAGAAGAAGAGGTGAGTTATCATTCTTCTCCTCCACAATAAATGAAAGGTTGTGATTTAAACCATAAACTTCCTCACAATAAATGAAAGGTTGTGATTTCAACCATTAACTTCCTTACATGATAAAAGATGTCACTTAGTCATTAAAAAAAGATATTAATATGATTACATAATCACTAAAAAAACAGGTTAATATCATTAAATAATAATGAGAATGATGTTACTAATGATCACTTTAAATTTAATTTTTTACTAAGGTTAGGTATTTTATTCTAGTGGTCCACTTTGGATTTAAATTTTTACTATGCTTAGGATTTTTAACCAGAGTTGAATGGGGTGTTCCCCTTCTTTGACGCCATCCCATTCATGGAGTTATAAATTTTGGTTTTTAATGAGGTTAGGTTTTTTATTCCCTTCACCCACTTTACGTTTAAATTCTTACTATGCTTTTTCCTTGAGTGGGGCATTCCCTTCTTTAATTTTTGTGGGTGCCAGGTGGGTGAGTGGGATGTCGTCTCATTCCCTTTTTTCCAGGTATTGATGGAGTTACTAGGTATCGTTTTAGACACTAGCCCAACCACGATCATATGTTGAGTGTTGATTTGAGGCGTGAATATGTACAAAATAACGTGGAAAATCATCTGAACTCATTTTAACCTCATTTTACCCTTTTGGTCAAGTTGACATAAGGTCGCCTTCGAATAGAAAGTAGGGGAATCCAAAAATTGGGACATTATAGTCCTCCCTTCCCAAAGATTTTTTGTCCTCAATCAATTCCATCACAAACTGACGCTCAATCGACTCAACCAGATTGAAACTAAAAATGATACGAGGATCTTAAACCACCTTGGAAGATGTGAAGAATCCTCCATTCAATACATGGTCCTACAAGGTATGAACATACGAGGCCTCCTGAATACTGCTGAGAAGCAGACAAACTCATTCCTGCA
Source organism: Picea engelmannii (assembly GCA_009831015.1). NCBI lineage: Eukaryota > Viridiplantae > Streptophyta > Pinopsida > Pinales > Pinaceae > Picea > Picea engelmannii. The sequence continues at coordinate 97,744 of ML801438.1, read as the reverse complement.
ACAACTCACCCAACACCCCAAATAATTGATCTACTAGGAAACCAATCTCATGAAAGAAAAAAATGGCTCTCGTCTCTGTGTTAGCTGTTGGACTGTATAATACAGAAATCCCCGAGTCCCAAGATAATCTCAAAAAGGATCAACCATGCTGACATTGTTCCAATATGATCATAACTTTTTGACCATCGTGCCCACTCTACATCCTCCTCTCCTGAAACTCCATGTTGAAATCCCTGTAAGGAATGACCCTACTCCCATGACTAGTAGTTGACATAGGCATCCAAGTGTATTCATGACCTGCAAATGCACTTCCATACTCAATCTCGAATATCGGAAAAGGAATTTTGTCTCGATCATTGACAATGACACCAAGCTGCTCATGGACTCTAAACCCCTCTCCACTAGATAATTCTATCACCTAGGTTATCCCATACTCTGAAGAAACCATCAGGAAGTGTGTGAACTGGTCAGTCATTGCATACATACTATCTTTCCAATGCACCCTCGGTAAACCTGTGATGCAATATATCAACATGCCCAACTCCCACTCTTGCTAAAAAATGGGCAAGGACTGCATCAACCTTGCTATATGGGTGTGCCAAGACCTACTTTGCTTCCAAGTCATACACTCCTCCACATCTCCCAACAGATCATTTGCAAATTCTCTCCATGCGAACCTATACATATAATTACTAAAGTAACGAGGGTCCCAAACTGACTTGTATGATGTGGATCACCCTCTACTCGTATCAATAATATGCAAGGTGCTAACACAATAGTCCATATAACTTCCCTTGACAATCCAAGCAATCATAAGCTGCATAAACTTGGTCAACTCCTCAAGAGACCACTCCCCCAATAAACCAATCCTAAGCATCCTCATAGTACACTCTAGAACACGAAATTTGGCTATCCCATCTATGTTATCTTCCAATTTTTCAAAAATTGTAGCCCCAGGGTCCCAAGCTAATCTCTGAGAGGAGTTGTCATGTTGATGTTGCACCCCTCTAACCATGACCATCTGTTCACCATTCTCATACTTCACTCTCCTCTCCTAGACCCCCAATCTGAAATCCCTGAAAGTGTTGAACTCACCATCCTAGATCATGTCTCACCCAAGCATCTTATTGAGGTCAAAGTTTTGCAACCCACATATAGACTCGATCTTGGGTATCGTGTGGGAAAATCTACCTGGACATATAGAACAAAGATCAACAATGACCCTGTCAATCCTCCTCATCATTTGGAGCATTTTATCACTCTAATGAATGCCAAGATTGTTTATGTTTGGACAACATCGGGAAGACATTCTCCCAAATTAATCATTAATAATTAATAATTGTTAATTGTCAATTATTTACCTGCAACTGGGTGCACAAACATCCATTTCTCTCTCTAGAGTACAATTCGAATTTGGAACCTAGAGATTTTCTTTGGTAGAGGAAATCGCATTAGTATAAATTACTCGAACAAACCTCCCTGCTTTAATAGTTATTAAGGAAATGGGGAGGATGACGAATCCAAGCACAATATTGTTGTAGTTGAATAAAATTTTGGGCTTGTAGGTTGGCCTTGGTTAAGCACCAGACCAGTGGGAGTTTATACTTATTTTCAATAGATTATTTAATAGTTTTAATGGGTGTTGTTGGTGTTCTATATCAACACGTGTATTTAGTGAGGAGTGATCAATATGGACATGAGAAGTAGTGAAAAAACCATTTATGGTCAAGATTACATGAAACTTGTATCAAAGTGTTAATGTGGCACTAGTTACCATGATGTTGTGTTCTTTAGAAAGTTGAAAGGTTGTCAAGAGAGGTCAGTGAGGAGGCACAATTATGGTGTTGGGAGAACATCGATTATTTCTAAGAGTGATAGAGACCAATGGAATATACATTGCTCATATACTTGAGGGGAAGTCAGTGGTGACTTCCAAGTGGCTCTAGAAGATCAAACATGCAGTAGACGTCAGCATCGAAAACTACAAAGTGAGGTTCATGGAAAGCAGGTTCCCCCAGAAAGAAGAAGTGGACTATGAGGAGAAGTTTGCTCAAGTCTCTAGCTACACTTCTACCAGGACCATTATTTTCATTGCAATAGTCATGGATTGGAGATTACACAAGATGGATGTAAATATTGTGTTCCTCGATGGTGTGATTGAGTAGGAAGTGTACATCAAAAAAACCTTAGGGATTTGAAGTACATGGTAGGGAGTCCTGTGCTTGAAGACTAAAGAAGGCTTTGTATGGACTCAAGCAGACACCTCAAGATTGGTATTCATAGATTGATGGATATATAATGAGTCTTGGTTTCTCAAAAAATGATGTTGATCCAAATTTGTAATTCAAGTGTAAAAGGGAATTAACCGTTGAGTTCAAAATAAAGGATCTTGGCTTAATACATTATTTTTTTGGATTAGAAGTATGGCATAATCCAGGTGAGATCTTCCTTGGTCAAGGTAAGTATGTTATCATGATCCTTCAAATATTTGGGATGATGGAATGCATTTCCATGACCACTCCCATGGTGACTATGTGTCACTGGACAATATTTTTGTGCTACTGTGGTGGTTTTGTACCACTCGTACTGATTGTGTTTCATTTGACGGTATTTGTGTGCTACTACGGTGGTTTTTTACCATTCACAGTGATTGTGTGTCACTAGACAATAGTTGTGTGCTACTATGTTGGTTGTGTACCACCAACAGTGATTGTGTGTCAATGGACAATAGTTGTGTGCTACTACAGTGGTTTTGTACCACTGGTGGTGACTTTGTGTCATTGGACATTATTTGTGTGCTACTATGGTGGTTGTGTATCATTGGACAGAGGTTGTGTTCTACTACGGAGGTTGTGTACAACTAGAGAATAGTTGTATAATACTATGATTTGGAAACAGTTGTGTTCCATTGGATGGAATTGTAGTAGTTGTGTGATACTATTTGATTTTCATGGAACTACTTGGTAGTAGTTGTGTGCTACTAGTTGATTGCAGATTAGTCAATGGACTAATAGAAGAAGACATCATGGAAAGATACCTCCCTAGCTAAGAGGGAGTCTTGATGTTTCAAAATTGGGAAGACATTCACCCAAAGTGGTGTACCTATGGTGAATGGCCCTAATAAGCATCGAGAAAACCTTCTCCTAGTTTGGGCTACAAACCAAGGGAGATAAGATACATTTATCGCAAGAGTATACTTTTGGTAAATGGGCCCAGACATAGTCCTTCCTTGATCATGACAAGCAGCCATATGGAATCAAATTTATTGAGGTGATTTCCACATGTCAGATAGCATCAATTTTTCATTCACTCATAGGGGTGTACCTGTGGTGAAGGGTGGTGGTGTGGTATTTTTCCTTAGTCATGTTGATTTGACTAGGAATGATAAAGATTCGAGATGCTATATGTTATCACATGCGTACCTAGAGTGAGCCTGATCTTGGAGAGATTCAATTGGCTTAGAGGGAGAGCCGCAAAGGGATTTTCCCCTTAGTTCATCTGGGAGAGGCATCTCCTAGGACTGATAGATGGGTGTCATGAGTCTAGGGTGAATTTTGTATACTTCAGAGATAAGATTGGAATGATGCAAAATGTCTCCTTCGTTGAGAGGGAGTGTTGATGTTTGGAAAATATTAGGAAGACATTCTCCCAGATTAGTAATTATTAATTATTAAATAATATCATTAATATAATATATTTATAATATAAGGTATAAATATATATAACAAATAAGTAGTTATTTATTATCCAAGGGACACATCCTTTCATGGATGGTCACCACATGTTATTTATATATTACACATTCATCATTCTAATAATTGATTGATCACACACATCATCTCATATTAAAATTCAACAAGGATCCCACGTCTAGATTGGAAGTCCACCTCTCCCAATTAATGTTGAAATCTTTGTGAACTGATCCAAAAGACTCTAGATATCCTTTGATGCAATCTACGCACTGATCACATCAAAAACCTCTATCAGGGCCACAATGCCACTTGTGTTGTCCAACTAACTCAGTTGAACCTCCCATGTCTTGTTGTATATAATGAGGGCATAAAATAACAACCATAGATGCCTATGTCATTTCCTACAATAATGGAAAGTGACTAGTGCATAGTTCAACCCCAAGGGAATGACCAATAAATAATAATAATATCTTGAAGCATACCTACGACTATCCTGCTCCCTATCCTCATCTGGTGATATTCCATATAAATTTTGATAATCAAGGGGTATACTTCTCCCTGAGGCTCTATAATCCACTCACCAATCCTAGGAAACCTCCACTTAATGGAATTCTAAAGGACTCCATCAGGAGGTCTCTCTAGAGGAACCACCCAACAAATCCATTGTACACTACCATGTGTTAATGAATTCCCCTGCACACTTTCTATGATCACTGAATTTTCTAGTACCATCCTGTGTCGTGGAGGCACTACTGTATCCACCACTCTATTGATGTCATTAGAACCTGTATCCTGGAGAATTCTCATAACTGTGATATACATGTACACCCAATCCATGGATTCATATACTTCCTTGCGGGCTGGTCCACAAGGAATGTGCTCAACTATATCCTTCGTAGCTAAGACTTGAGCCTTTAGTGGTTTCTCCAAAAGAAATGACTCATGATCCCCACAATAAAAAACAAGAGCATAATAAAAAATCTCTACATCATACCTCTCCAACATCAACAACTCTGAATTTTACTCATGCAAGATCGTCACAAGAGGCTCCCCCCTCAAATAATGAGTGCATTTCACTCCCTCATGTGCCATGGCTTCCATAGATTATGGAGTCTCCATTTTAAGTGTTTAATAGCATGCACAACTCAACTAGTAACAAATCTCCTCAACCTCCCTTTCTTTGTCTTCAACAAACTTGAGAGAAATGTCCCTATCCATGAACAATTGCAAGTAATATGTTTTCATCATTTCCTAGGATTCTTTGATTGGATGCAATTGAGTACTAGTGATCTAATTTTTAACTCCCCATTTCCTTTCCTCAATATGAGCCTGCCCAATAAGGTATTTTATGTATATATGAGTATCATAAACTCTTGTCAATACTCCCATTATCTCCTCCTATGAGACTAATAACCGGTTCTTCAAGTTCTTCATTGTTGAAGGCCTTTCTTCATATCCATCATAGTGGCATGGGTTGTCCCGTCATTAAATTTTTTTTTCTCCACTGTAAGAACACTAGCCTCATCAAAACCAATTGGCTCACTAGATGATACCATGCAATCTCCAAAAGGTGGGATAATGTCGTGATCAAGCACCCCTTCATCAAAGAAAACTCTTCTCTTCAAAAGGCCTATCAAATATGGTCTCTTATTTAACATCAAAGAGACTTGTGCCCCCCATACCATAAACATCATTTCCTTCTCCGTCATCCCAAATCAAAGTTCCATTAATTGGCTCCTCATCCCAAACCACACTATTATTCTGTTGGAATATAACTGTGTTAGTGCTATCTTCTTCCTTTTCTTCCCAATTCTCCTTTTTTGTCTCATGTTCTATGGCCTCATGAGCGTCCATGTGCTCATTTGCAGGAGAAGAAAAATATGAAGAGTCAACATTTTCCTCATTTTTAGAAGTATCGATATATTTAGGAACTATTACTTTTTTACTTGGCACCTTCACCTTAGTTTCCACTAATCCTTGGGGTTCATACCACTCAATATGTTTGATATTGCAAAATTCCTTGAATGACATGGTTGCTTCAAATTCCTCACTAAGTGCCATATATTCCCTTAAACAATATGTAAACTCATCATATTTCTCTTGTTGTATTGTTTTTTCCCCCTTTGAACCACTAGCTCCATTATTCCCTGCATTATTTTGATGTTTTACCATATCTAACCTTGTATAGCCTCACAGGTTGGGAGGATCACAATCTTTGATACCATTATAATATCCCCACCATTGTTTTTGGATTTGTACTTAGTTTATAGTATAGACACTTTGTCAAACACTTTTCTACATAATGTTATAAAATGTTTGTTGGTGTAGAAGTTTTTAGTACAATCTACAACCCATTAAAATATATTTGTCATCCATATATATATATATATATATATATATATATATATATATATATATATATATATATAAACAAACTAAATATCAAGTACTCATTCAGTTGTGACTTCAAATGAAGCACGAATACTAACAACTTAAGATATTTATTGCATTAATTATTTTATGACATCCAAGTACAATAAAAAATCCCAACAATTAGTGAAACAATAAATAATGAAGAACCTGGTATAATTTTTGAATTTTTCCTCTTCAAATGTTGAAAGGGATATGCCTAGAAATGATAATATAAATGCAAAAACTCTCTATCTAGTTTAACAGGTCTGTAAACACATGAATCGGCCTAACAATGAACTGTACAGTAGTCCAAAAAATGAATGGACATTCCTGTAGATGAACACAACATGTATTCGACCTCTCTAACTGCAACAACTTGTCTCCCAAAAACAATGAAGACAACCCCAAAGGAACTAGGTCTTACCACAAATAAAATTCACCCAACACACACTAACTCAGCCCCCTCTACTTATATACTCAACCAACACTCTCAAACTCAGCCCCCTCTGCTAATAAAATCTCCCAACAAGATGGGAATTCAACCTCTATGAAGAAAAACGACCCCCAAACTCATGATAATGTAACCACCACACATAAAAACGTAGCCACAAACTAACTAGCCCTCTTCAAGTCAAAACGACTTATGTAGATAAAATCTCAGCTGCTAAATGAATAAAAACTTAGCCATAGTGAAGCACAATGAAGAAGATTTGAATGATCTCCTCTCACTGACCAACTAGGGTGGATAGTCTCACCACTGAAACCAATCTCATAAATCTCTCCTAGGGTTTTCATCCCAAGAGTCCCAAAGACAAAAGATCTCTCTCAACTCAATTTTAGAAAATTCCCTCATTCTCCTTTTAACTCTTTGTTGACCCTTTTGGACCCTTTTACCCTTTTAATAAAGTAAAGTGACTTTATAATCTTAAAGTCACTTAAAACACCTCTTTTTATTAACCCATTTTTAATGTCGAAAAGTAATTAATTGGATTTTAAGACATTCCCGGACGTCGGAGCACCTTTTTCATCATCCCAACCTTTATATCTTTTCATCCTGGTTCCAACGAGCTATTACATGAAGGTATCCCATGAGATAAAATGATCCATATAATACCTTTAGTGTATTTAATTAAACTATGCTCAATAATAACAAAAAATTACAGAAATCGTCAGAATGCCACAGAACCAAGAGTGAGGTGTCTGGAAATGATCCTGATGATCAAATATGGTGAATGGACTAGTTTGGACCCCATATAACCCCTCAAAATCGCGTGATCTCATTTTAACCTCATTTTACCCCTCTGGTCAAGCTCATATATGCTCATAAGGTTTCCTTTGAATGAAAAGCATGGGAATCCAAAAATCGGGACATTACACCCTCCCAATACATATTTGCAATAAATGAAACCCCTATTTCCACTAGATATCCTTTTTAATACCCCACAATACCTATAAACCCCTTGGGAACCCACATCCCCCCCAATACCTACAATATATTGACTTTCTTTTTTACAATTAAAAAACCCCCTTTATGAATGAACATGATAAGACATTGGTCAACAAGGTGATTCCCCCATGCATGAACTAATGCATATTATATGATAGACAATAATATCAAGAAAAATAACCCCTTCAATTTGTTCTAAAACAAAGAAGTAGTAGTGCCCGCAAAATTCCTAGTTCCAAGTTTATTCATTGTGCGAGCCACTAGGATGATAGATGAACAATGAGTACAAATTCAACTTTGGGAACTCATGAAATTAGAGAAGGACAAATTTTTGGAACAACATCATTAGGAGGTTAATAAGTTATGACAAAAATAATCACATGATTTCCATATCAAAGACAAGAGCTTGGACAGGGGAAATTTGGTATTACTATATGATAGTAAGTATAAAAAGCACCTTGGTAAGATAAATATGCATTGGTTGTGTCCATTCATGGTTTCAACCATTCAATATTCAAGGGTAGTGAGATTATCTCAATTGGATGGAACATTTAAGGAGGGATGGGTGGATGGTGCTCACTTGAAACCCTTCATCCCTCCTCAACACTAGGTTGTAATGCCCGTAAAAAGGGGACTTGTACAATAGTTTAGGTTCTCGAAACACAATAATGATCAATCATATGAACAAAACAACAATCTAGGTTTCATCAATGAACTAAAATTAACTCTATGGTTAAGGATTTTTATTTTTTGTCAATCGGGTCAATGTAATTATGTAAGCCTTGTCAAACATTGTGTTGGTGCTTTCCTTACATTTTTCTAAAGAATAGGTGTTACCTTTCTGGTTGGAAGTGGGGAAGGGACTTCCATTTAACCATGCTAAGTTTTAGGGTTGCATCTACAAAAGGTGTTCTTGGTTTCACAAATATAAAGTCTTTTTTAGCTATTCCATCATGCAATAATGTCAAGGTTAAGTTGTGTCACAAGGTGCAGGTTCATTAATGTTAGCCACATGCATTTAATACACACACTAGGTCATAAGTATCAGTGTGATTGTTATAGGGGTTTATGGATAAGTCATATGGGTTAAGTTGATAGTTGGATAGGTTATTTCATTCCATCATTTGGAAGTGGTTAATGTGTCACTTCTTTTCATGGTAGCAATAATCCAATGCTAAAGGTTGGATACTGTCGTTGTTTTTTTAGGTTTTTGTGACAGATTTGGCAAGTTTTCAAGGTTAAAAAAGATGTTTCCACATTTCAAATTCATGACTACTAAATCAATATGATTTTTTATCTGCTCTATTTAAACTAACTTATCCTTCTTCCTAATTTATTCTTCAAAGTCTTTTTTGAGAAGAGCAGGGAAGAGATAAAAGATTGATAAAGAACTATCTCATTCACATGCACTAGGATAGATAACAGAGAAAAAAAACTCGTATAATTATTGAAGCACTACCAATTGTCTACAAGTGGATAGAACCATGCGACGAAGATATGGGAAATAAAAACTTAAAATTTTTACCAGAAAGGAAATATGCCATCCCGAATCAGCCTATGGACCCTAGAGTGTCACAAGAAGGTGATTTGAAAGGAAAGGTTGAACAAAGGTTGATTGTGGAGTATGGATTCACTAATGTTAAGTAGTTTCTAGAATTACAGACTTTATGTTACATGCATGAATTCAACTTGAAAATGGAGACATAATCGAGGAAGTACTTCCAGAGATGCAGTCACTAAAGATGTGATCATTACTAAGATTTCTTATAGTATTGAAATTTGGCACCTCCCCACCAGTACAAAAATGTATTAAGTTATTGATTAGAACAATGCACCAAGGGAAGTTATACTATATGAATCATCCATAGATAATACTTTGGAGATGATTCTAGACTTGATTGGTCTATCCATGGACAACCGAGAGGTGACCAAGACATTCAAGAAACATATGAGGGATAATATGGTAGGAAAGTAAGACATGTATAGATGATATGGTACACACAAAGGAAGAAAAGGGGTTGTATTTTATACAATTGAATCACTACCCATTAGGATGGAAACACACTTTTTTTATTTTTGAGTTATGAGGAAATAAAGGAAGACCAGGTGCAATTTGGATGTTGTCTCTATAGTAGAGGCATGTTCACAAGGGTGGAGACTAAACTAGTTCTAGTTGTTTCTTAAATATTTCATTGAGGCCACATTGTTTACCTTTTAATTACCTTTTTAATGTCTATTATATAGTGTCTCTTGGGTGCCAACTTCTTCTCAGAGAAAAGGGCCTAGTCTCAGTCATGTATGTGCCTTTGAGGGTGAATATGGATCCAAACCAAGTATCATTTAGTTAGAAGGAATCAATGTCCATGCATAAGGAAATGATATAGGTGGCAAAGAATCATCTCCAATTCCTTCCCTAGATCATGAAAAACTACCTCAAGTGGTTGTGATTTGAACCTACCATGGATGAAAACTACATTTGGTTGATTCTGTAAGAACTGAATAATATTAAAGTGAATTCATTGCCTTAGATTTTGACCACAAAAAAGACATCCTCAAAGAAGTGTAAAGATGGTATGGTCTAAACACTATTAGGATAGAAAAAAGAGACTTCCTCCTCTTTAGAAACAAGTAGCAGAGAAAGAGTGAGGAATATGAAAGTGCTAAGGTTTTAAATTACACCAAAACTCACAAGTGTTAGTAAACTTCCAAACCAACAACATCACCTTGAGTGGGAGGTTAGTCCCATGTTCTGAGGGTTGTGGTTGCTCCATGAGATCAATTTCTAGAGGTTCAGTGGTTAGTTCAACACCCCCTCCGATGTGAATCGAGGGAATTGAATCTGGGCCAAGGCTATGATACCATGTTAAGGTTTTCCATTACCCAAAAACACCCAGGTGTTACTAAACTTTCAAACCAAAAACTTTACGTTGAGTGGGTGGTTGGTCCCATGTTCCCAGGGTGGAGGTTAGTCCATGAGATCAATTCCTAGAGGTGGAATGATTATTTCAATAGAAAGGGTCCATGTTACACATCAAAATTCCACACTTAAATATCTCATCCTAAGTGCCGCAAGTGTCATAAAAGTGTCATATGCACCTCGATAAGTGTCGCAAGTGTCGTCAAGTGTCGTATGCACTTGAATAAGTGTTGCATGAAATTTTATATGTTTTTACATGTGTTTTAACCCCTTGAAACCATCAAAGGACATTTTCCATAATCCCTAAGTCACATTGGAGGAAGAACCCCATCATTTCAAGGCCAGAAACACATGTTTTACTTGAAAAATAGACCATTTTTGGGGCATTTTTGAAGGATAAATCCCCCCTGGCCATTATTAGGGAGAAATACCCCATATATCAATGCCCCCTTTACCTTATTTAGGGAGCGTTGATCTAGGATCAATTCTTTGTCTCTAACTATAGGGGATCCCTGATATTGGTTAGAGGAAAATTTGGAGAATCCTGCCTCTTTCTAAAGGCCATCTCTTGGAAATGAGGTTGGTTTGGATCGAATACTATCCTATGGCACTATCCTAGGATCAGATACTAACCTAAAGGATTCATATCCTCGACTAATCCCCAAATATACTCATAGTGGTTGAGTCTCCCCAGGCTATGAAATGAGACCATTCCAAGGTAAAGAAAATAAGCTTTCAAGTATCAAACCTTTGATTATGGAAGAGACAAGGAGGAAATTAATTAGAAAAAGTATTGTCATTATGATCATGGATCTTTAGAGCAAGGGGTTGGACTTGGATAAATTGAAGAGGTTGTTGCAACAACATCTACAGATTGTAAGTGTCTTTTAAATTTCTCATGAATATATACTTGGCCTATTCCCTTCTAGTTTGTGTATATTTACATATGCTTGTCCATTATGGATGAATTTGTTTGATCTATTATGTTATCATAGGAGTTTCCTTGTTTCTCTTTGTTGTTTTTTTAGGTATCAAGCTGTGTGAATGAGTTTGGAGATCAAGCTCAAATTTGAGCAGCGAGGATAAACACCAGAAATACGTACAATCACCTTTTCTCCTTCTCTCTCTTCAACTAGTTAAATAAATATCAAAGGGATGTTAGTGTCCATTTGTGTCTTTTTGTCTTGGTATAGGGGTCATTTATCCAATGGAAGATCCACCTGTTCGTAGAGGGATTATTCCGTAACAAAAATTGGCAACTCCACTGGGGAAGGACATTGAATTGTCTTTCCTTGGATCTTTTGAACCTTTTCCCTTGTTTAATATTGCTTGATTGATTTTTTTTGAGCCTTCTCTCTTCCCTCTACTTCATCAAGTAGTAGTCATAGTTACCAAGACAATCTCTGTTGATTTTTTTTTCTTTTTTATGCTCATTTTCAAGCATGTACAGGACTAGCACTCCCCCATAGTTACTATCAAAGTGTTGGTTATCTAATCAATTCTCCTCTTTGGTCTCTTAGGGAGCACTATAACACTCTGTCTCTCTATTTTAGGGAGCATTGCTATCTGGTTTTGGGCAGATCTAGGGGATTTTTCCCTTTTTTGCTTAACCATTTGTTGGAGGTATTTTTCCCAGAGTTTGTACTTTTTCTTGTGACTTGTTTTGGGTTGAGGATTTGGTTCTTATCACTTTTTTCATTGTATTGTTTGATCTTGCAACCTTTTCCAAACTACAAGATCGATTCTCTTTGTTTTTTCTTGGTTTGGTTTGAGTATTGCGAAGTTTCTAGTTATCTAACTGATTGAAAATGTATGGAAAGGTTTGTTGGTCTTAAGTTAATTTTCAAAACTTTCCTCTTTGAATGGTTTGAGACTTTATTCTTATCACAACCTAGCTTGGATTGCTCTTTGTTGTTTCTTGTTTTGTCAAGACATTTGAGTGATTTCTCTTTCTCCCTATCATTTTTTGGATTTTTCTCTGAACTTTCTTGTATTCCTTGAATGCTTGTCGATTTTCGAATCCTTGATTGACTAAGTTATCAGAATTAATTCTTTCAGTTCTCGTTATCCTGTGAGTGCATTCTTTGTTTGAAATATTTTTTCTTCGTGTATTTTGTAACTGCATTTAACTCTTTCGTTTTGATTGAAAGTAATGGAGCATTAAAGGATTTTCATTTTCTTTCTTTATATATTAGAATCAAACAAAGAAGATTAAATCTAAATGTGTAGTACATTACATTTATATTTAATCTGGGAATTGGGTGTTTTTGTTGAAGAAAGTTGAACCTCTTCTCCATCTCATATGTAGCATTCATTGAAGAAAAATATTTGTATCTCAGTATTTTGCACCAAGGAATAAGTCCATTAAGAAGGTCACTAATGGAACTAATCCACCCGCTCTATCCCAACCTCTTCCTATATTGATCTTGCGACATTGTATTTCATCACCAACTAGTGGTTTCATGTTTGGAAGGTTTGTTTGATTGTTTGATTCTTAGATTTGTAGCGTGTGTTGTTTTTTTACCTTAGTGGACCTTAGTTTGAGTCAGTTTCAATGACATCAATTCCCAAGAGTACCAACGAAGGAACCCATTTTCCTAAGGAACCTTTCACATTTTCTTCTTTTGGAAACGTTGGTTCTCCATGCATTGACACACTGAGTCTTTTGGGACTCACCATCGGGTTGTTGGTTTGGTTGTTCTCCACTTCAGTGATCTGTATTTTTCCCAGTGCTTCAAATGCACCTAATGCTTCATATGTAAGCACACCACCCACAAATCAACCTCATGTCGACCTTTTGCCTTTTTCACCTATCATGTCTCCTTCCCTTCTCCTTCTTAGCCTAGTGAAATATCTAAAAGAGACCAAGCCTCCAAAAAGATCCCGAACCTCCAATTGCATCAAGTCATGTTGGATCCGAGCAATTGGATACTGTTAATTGTACTGGGAATGTTGATAAAGTCGACAAGTCTAAAATGAAGAATCCTAAACCCAAATTCCCTTGTAGGATTTGTAAGGGTGACTACTTTCTGAGGGATTTCCCTAGTCTCCCCAAGGTATTAGAATTGTGGTGTTCCATGTCATCATATCATGTTGAACATGCTAGTGATACCTCGTCAACTAGTGATGTTATGGATGGTAAGAAGAATAGAACTGTCAAATTTCCTTATATGTTATGTGAAGGTGATCATCACTCTCACCTTTTCCCTCGTATTGACAAGGATTATTATCTTTTGGAAAAGATTCAACTTCCAAATGGTTATCATGATAAGATATCCCCCAAACCATCATTAGTTGATGAACTGGTCAATCTGGTTCCATCTCGGTTAGTCTGGTTGATCAAGTGGTCAATCTGGTTTCATCCTTGGTTGAACCACTAACCCAAGTAGTTGATATAGTTTTGCCATCGATCAACCCCAATCTTCATATGAAAAGTGAAACCCAATTGACTGATCTAGTTTTGTCATCGATCAACCCCACTCTTCATCCGAAGAGTGCCAAAGGGGTCAATCCAGTTCTGTCATCGATCGATCCCACTCCTCCCTTGAAGAGTGAAACCAAAGTGGTCGATTTAGTTCCATCATCGGTCGATCCCACTCCTCATTCAAAGAGTGAGGATGTTGTTGAGGTCTACCTCATTAATACTGATTCACCCAAACAAGGGGGAACTCCTCCCATCCCGTTGATACCCCCTTCAAGTGATAATCAGATGATTTCTATTAATTGGAATAATTTGACAGAACCGTGTCTTCCTTCTTACGTGACTTTCCAAATCAATGTGCAGGTTTTTCATAGGAATATTCCTAAAACTATATTATATGAAGGTGCTTCTATTAGCCTCTTATCCATGAATTCTTGGCAAGCTCTTTGTTCCCTGTAGCTTGCGCCCATGACTCAGAATTTCTTGACCTTTGACAGAAGAGTTAGTCAAGATTTAGGGATCCTTCCTTAGTTTCCAATTAATTTGGGAGGAAAAATAGCCTACGTCGATTTGATGGTAGTTCATGAACCCTTAGACTTTAATATGTTGCTCGAGCGAGACTACGTCTACATTATGAGAGTTTTTGTGTCCACTCTTTTTTGAGTTATATGTTTCCTTCACAACAGAAACATAGTAACGATCGACCAAATTTCATTCATTGACCCTCATCTAATGGTCAACCATCTACATTCCCTAAATGGTCCACACATTCCAACAATGTCTTCCCCGTCATAGTTCAATTATGTAATGAACTGCCCCATGCGTTCAACCCCACACGAGAGGGAATCTCTCAGTTGTCCTGACTTATATCCAATAGTTGACATGGTCATCTCTTCGATAGGGATATTAGATCTATATCTCCCTACCCTTATCGAGGTCATTGACATATATTCATTCTGGAGTTCTTTTCTTCCATCTAGCGAAGATATCCTGGAATCCATGATTGACATTTATCCCTTATGTGTATTCCTTCCGTAACATTTTCCCCTTGGAATCCATGATCAAGGAGAGGTTTTGAGCATAGTTTTTCTTCTATGTGGAAATCTTGTTAAAAAATGAAACAGAGGTCTTAAGCATAGTTTTGCTTCTCTGTGGCAAGCTCGTTAAAAAATGAAAAAGTCACCTCTGTTATCAAGTCGAGTCTTTTTACTAGATCCCATAGATATCAAGTGGATTCTTTATCTAGATCTCATATAGGTTGAGTCGATTCTTTCATTAGGTCTTGTATTTGAACCTTCCTTTCATCCTCTTTAGTCGGTTGACCTTTTTTCCTCATTTGGTACAGAAATCGATGACAATATAAGCATCGATGAATGAAGCGAATCTTGGGGGCACATGTCTCCAGCCTTTGATTATCACTCTGGAGTTAAGACACCAGCGTTTCAAGCTGGGGAAGAGTACCAACCATCCATGGGTATCCCTCAAAACCTTTAGAAATTACATTGGGAAATTAAAAGAATAGTTTATTTTGTTTCAAGCTTGTGTAAAAATGAAACCAATTATGAGCTTAGTATTTGTTCTTTCTCGTGCTTGTAAATACATGAGAATGTAACCAAGTAAATTTTTATCACTTTTCCAGAATCGTAAATTCTATACGAAAAAGGAACCCCCTAGAGTTTCCTTTAATTTATTTTCAGACTCTCTAAACATGAAAATATTGATGAGTGATATTGCTTCCTTTCACACTCATTAAAAGCTTCGAAAGGGCATCTTTTGAGTAAAATTTTATCTCTTTTTTGGGCCACAGAAACTAAAATTATGAAAAAGGACAACCCTAGAGTCTCCTTTAAGTTCTTTTCAGACTCTCTAAACATGAAAAACCACCGAGTTTTCCTTCCCTGGAATCGCTAAACTACACATTGAACGACCCATATGGGGACGAACCATTACTTATTCCATTTCATTAAACAAAGGAAGAGGAACTTACCGAAGGTGAGTTACATTAGGCATGTCTTATCCTCCTCGATCTCGTTAAATGCAAAAAGAGGTACTTGTCTATCTGGGTGGGGAAAAAATTGAAGGAAGTGGGTCAGGTTTTTGCGAATCCTTTATGGCATTGTTTGTCACCCTTAAACATGAAACTTGTTTGCCTCTCGTCTTATAGTTGGGTAATACACTTTTCTCTTAGTCATACCAATTCCATGTGTCGCCATAATTTTTCATCCAGTCAAAGAGTTCTCTTATTACTGTCACATTACATTATTGGTACTCGTTGAGTCAATGCTACCAAGTCAGTTTTCATGCCTCATCATGTTCAAGGGAAGTTTCACTTCAAACCATCCATCTGCAGTATTTCCAGTTTTCATTTCCTATGTTAGTCCATACTCATTTGATTCACCATATTACATCACTTTCCTGTGTCAGTTTTGTGTCGATGATGGGGGATACATCAAGGCCCTCCTTCGAGAGTATTTTCTTGTCGACTTCAACACATCATCCGAGAATTAGAATTAGAAACAAATTGGTACCTTGGGACCTGCATGCCTCAATGGAAGTCCTCCTTGCTTCCGACAATAGGTTTACATCATTGACCTTTGATCGAATGATTCTACGAATGTTCGACCTCAACTCATTTATTCACATTCGCTAGAATTTATTAGGGTACCTTGGGATTCATTGACATCACTAGTGATTTCCCTCACAATTGTCAATGGTTTACCTCAATGATTGGTAATCAAGTGGTTATTACCATGTTCTCCATCAAATCATCTATTCACATAGCTATATGTGTACCACATCAAGATTGGGACGAACACCTTGGGTTGAGCATTCACTTTGTTATCTGTTTTTCCTAGGCTGCGAAGGAGATCATTTGAGAATGTTGATATATATATATATATATATATATATATATATATATATATATATATATATTGTCGCATAGATCCACATTGTATTGGTATGTGGATATGTTTTATGATCTCGTAGCTCCACTGTGTATATTTTGTTGCTACGATCAGTTCATGTCATGGAGCTATGAATCCACATTGTATCTCTAGTGGCCATATCCTTAATCAATATTTTTCATGGATCCACAATGTATTGGTTGGTGGCCGTGCTTTGATTCATATCGTGCTCTGATCATAGGTATGAATGCTTCAGAAATGGAACATATATCAATATTGTTTGATGGTTGTTTGCAACTTATTCCAGGTTCTCCAACTCCACGCCCTTGCATTGAATAATTGTAAAGTGTTTCGACCATTAGTTTTTCTTTTGACCTCACACTTTAGGGGGCATACTCTTACACATCAAAATTCCACACTTAAGTATCTCACCCTAAGTGTCGTAAAAGTGTCGTATGCACCTTGGTAAGTGTCACAAGTGTCGTAAAGTGTCATGTGCTCCTTAATAAGTGTCACATGCACTTTTATATGTGTTTATATGTGTTTTAACCCCTTGAAACCATCAAATAACATTTTCCATAATCCCTAAGTCATATTGGAGGAATAAACCCATCATTTCAAGGCCAGAAACACACTTTTTACTTGAAAAATAGACCATTTTTTGGTAATTTTTTAACTGTATCACCCCCTTGGCCATGCTTAGGGAGAGATACCCCATAGATAAAATCCCCCTTTACCTTATTTAGGGAGCATTGATCTTGGCTCAACGATATTTCTCTAACTATAGGGGTGCACTAATAGTGGTTATAGGAAAATTTGGAGAATCCCACATCTTTCTTAAGGCCAACTCTTGGAGATGAGGTTTGTTTGGATCAAATACTATCCTATAAAACTATCCTAACCTAAAGGAGTCATATCATCAAATAATACCAAATATACTCATAGTGGTTGAGCCTCCCAAGCCTATAAAAGGAGGCTATTCCAAAGTGAAGAAAATAAGCTTTTAGGTATCAAACCTTTGATTCTAGAAGAGACAAGGAGGAAATTAATCAACAAAAGTATTTTCATTCTGATCGGGGATCGTTTGAGAAAGGAGTTGGACTTGGAGAAATTGGAGAGGCTGTTGCAACAACATCTACAGATTGTAAGTGTCTTTTAAAGTTCTCATCAATATATACTTGGCCTATTCCCTTCTAGTTTGTGTATCTTTACGTATGCTTGTATATTACGGATGAATTTGTTTGATCTGTTATGGTAGAGTAGGAGTTTTCTTGTTTCTATTTTCTGTCTATTGTTTTGTAGGTATCAAGCTATGCGAACGGGTTTGGAGATCAATCTCAAATTGGAGCAGTGAGGAAAAACACCTGAAATAGGTATGATCACATTTTCTCCTTCTCTGTTTTCAACTAGTTAAACAAATCTCAAAGGGATTTTAGTGTCCATTTGTATCTTTCTATCTTGGCCTAGGAGTCATTAATCCAAGGGAATATCCACCTATCTGTAGGGGGATTATTCTATAACAGTCCCCATCCTATATCATGAGACATGACTTGTCCCAATGCTATCTATGTAGATGAAGAGAATTGAAATTGAGGAAAGTGTATCCACAAGCCATGTAGTTTGTTGATTACCATTTTGGTCATCCGTTTTTAGTTGGGAAAGTGTTTCCAGGATCCCACTCATTTCACATTTTCTTGTGAAAAGTCTTGTGAGCTCCCACTAAGTTGTTGTTACACATTCAAAGAAGATGTCTTCATATATCTCCTCATTCAAGAATTTTTTTTAGAAGTTACGACATGTATTTTCTAACGAATGACCATGATCGTCAGTCAATATATTTTGTTGGACAAATTATAGGTTCATTCAAATGAAAGCAAGTTCATTACATGTTGTTAGCAAGGTTAATATGATACTTGGTAGAATAGTTGTGTAACAACCCTAAGTATTAATCAATTGTCATGGTTTAATTAATTGTTTAACGTATATTAGTTTAATTAATTAATTAATTAATTAATTGTCCTAGTTAAATATTTGTTGAATGTGAATTGGTTTAATTAACTAATTAATGAATTTAATGATTAAATATCTATTTAATAAAATCTAGTTTAATAAATTATTAATTATTATTTTGTATCGAATGATGGAACCAATAAAGAGAAGGGGATAAGGTGGTTGGCATTGAATGGAGGGATAAATTGGGTGAGTCTTAATGAAGGGGATAAGGTGGTAAATGGGAGAGGGGGACAGGAGGATATGAAGGGTAAAAACACTCGGGACAAGGGGACTTTTGAGTGAGCATTATTTTTCATATTGGGAGACTGTATTGGAGAATTGTTTTTGAGAAATTGGAAGATTGTATTACTGGTTTTCGCTGGAGAAGCTTGTTGTAGGAATGTTACAAGGGGGCACTTGTTGCTTGGAGTTTTGGGCTCGGGGGGCTAGGAATCCTTACAGAATCATGCAGCTAGAGAGACAGAGAGGCTCTATTCCTAGTTGGCTGGGAGGTTATATGGTTTTGGGCAGAGCATCAGGCAGAGTTGGAGAACAACAGTAGCATCAGTTAGAGGTATGTATTTTCATTATTCTGTTGTGTTATGTAATTTATTATGTTCTTCTCATAAATTTTAATTATGTTGAATGGTTATGAATGGTTATATGTTGGTTATGAATGGTTATATGTTGAATAAGAAAATTGTGAAGATGTTAGGATAGCATGTCTCTAATTAAATTTATGTTTTATAAGGCCCTGTTGCAAGAGACATTACACATGGTATCATAGCCTTAGTTTAAAATCTGGGACCAAAGGTCGACCTACCCACCCATCCTCTTGACTCTGGACATAAAGATAAGCTGTGTGTCCTGTAAATATCCCTAAAACTCTCTAAAAAATCTAAAACTTGTTGACCTGTACAATGAAATCCATGAAAGGGGTTATGAAACAGAAATGGCTAGACACACATCAACATTCTGTATATAGAAAATATGAGGGAGTGTGTAGATAAATTTATATAAATCTATGCCCTAGGGCCAAGCTCAGACTCAAAGCTCTAGCTCCAGCTCCACCTATCTATTACCCATAATTTTGGTCGTCATGATGATGTATTGATGATGGTGTACTCAGGCTCTTCATTAGAACTTTCTCCTGAGAAAAGTTACCTTCATCTCTTCCCATAAAACTCATTTTTGAAGAAGGTTCGCAGGCTGCTAGTATATTTGGGTGCGAGAATGCCTGATTCTCGCAGGCTTCCTTAATCCAAGGTGCGAACTTCTCGCACTGTGTGGAACTGCTAGGGTGTGAACTCTTCCTAAAGCATGGAAAAAGATGAATTCTCAATGCTTCTAGAAGGGAATATTCTATAAGGATGGGTTGGCATTCGAATGCTTATCCTAGTACTGGATTCCCTGATATTTTGGGATCATTCTTATCCAGGTAACTAATTCATTCTCTCCTATATATTGAGAGAATTCTCATGGAAAAGTTTAAGCAAGATTCATTGGAGAATTGGTGAAAGAATTGTGTGAAGGACTTAGCATTGAACAACAGCTTGGAGACTCTAGAAAGTCTATCAAGAGGATTTGATCTTCTTCATGCAAAGATTGAGCAAGTGTGTGTGTCGGAGCTAAGAGCCATCGAAAGGAAGTTTGCGACATCAAGGCTCAGGTTGTAATCTTTACTTTCCATTAATATGATACAGTGGCATGTCCCTTTCCCATAAAGCTATTTCCACTTTATTGTGTAATTCCTTGATCATACACATAGGTTGACTTTTGAATAGATTGTTCTATCTTCACTTTGGTTGGTTTGTGTTGTCTTGGTATTGACTGCACGAGAGCACTGGAGTGAAGCGGGAGAAACAAAGACCATAGGAAGCGATAATAAGGTATGTTATTTGTTCTTGCCTCCTAGTTAACTCAATGGTCAAAACCTAGGGAAAGAGTCATGTCCTGTCTTGATTTGTTCTAGATCCAGGTGGATCTAGGGAGATCTGTTAGTGTCCACACCTACCGATTAATCCAACAACAAAATTGGCGACTCCGTTGGGGAAAATCCCATTTTCTTTGTGGCTTTTGGTATTTTTATGTGGCCATTTTCTCTGGTTTTACTTTTCTCCTTTCCTATCAATCTCTGAGTCTTCAGGATATCCTAATAGACCCTCTGGGTCCAGAGGCCTTTTCAAATTTTGCTTCATTTTCCAAAATTTTGATTATGTTCAAACATTCTCGCACTTCACTTTATTGCAGCTGCGAGAATTGGTAGGGTTCACATTATACCTTTAAGGTTCAGTGTGAGGTTCTCTCACCCTGCTCAATGGTCACATGCGAGAATCAGTGATTCGCGCACTGTGTAATACTACTAGCCTGTGAACTCAGTTTTTCAAATTTTTGGATTTGTGTTTTGGCATCTTCAACTGGCCAGATCAGTTTAAGTGCCTCATAAGTGTTTCTTGGACCATTGATTGGTGTCTTTATTGTCTTCGTTTGCATGCATGAACAGTCTTAGGATTTCAAGGCTCTTCTTGTCACTTTTGTATTGACTTTCGTTTCTTGACTTTTCTTGGCAAAACCATTCTCTCTGATTTCAGAATCTGAGCGTGTTTGATTAGTTAAGAACCAGTGATTGGTTGAAAGTTGAGTTGTTTGGTCTTTTCTCATTTACTTATTGTTTGAAAGATCATTTGTATTATACAATTGAAAAGACTATATTGGTTTGCTTTTATTTTTGTTTTCATTGAAATAGTGGATTGGGTTTCTTATCATTGCTTGTTCATTGGTTTTTAATTTTCTGTACTCTCATTGGCATAGTGAGGGTCCTTTTTGAAAAGTAAACAAACATTTTTCTTTCAAAAAATCTTTTTCGTCTTTGAAAACATTGAAAATCAAATTGTTGAAATTATTGAAAGAGACACAATAGAGTATTGTTCTTTGATGCGTGATTTGTTGCATTTGCATTTGAAAGGAAATTTTGCATTGTAGTTCAAAGTTGATCTAGAAAACTTTCTCTTTCCCTGCCATACATAGGATTCATTGAACGAAAAATGATATATTTCATTCTCATCCATGCATTGTTGGGTCAGAGTCATACAACATAAGTTTCATCTCCATTTCCTTTGAGTAAACAACAACTCTTAATAACACTGCGTAATCATAAAATTTATCTAGTAACTCTTTTCTAGGGCTCTATTACACCAACATTTAGCTAGGCTAGCGCTTTGGAGTAGGAAGAAAGATACACTCTCCAAAAGCACAAAACACACAATAGCATCTTGTGTTAGGGAGTGTTAAATTCCATTTGCAACATCTTATCCTGGGAAGCCCTTCTCACACAAGGGTCAAGCACGAGGTCGCATTGATATTGGCAGAGTTACTCACCTTGCTTTGTTGATATCAGTGTAGAGATTGCGTGTATTACGGGGGTCACTAAGAGGTATACCCACAATGATGAGTGGAAGCCTTTTGAGTTGATTTCGGGCTAGATACCCTGCCCTTGCGTGTGGATTGGATTGTCGATTGTTCCCCAAGGCTCTATTGTTGTTGGTGGTGACCTTCGTGGCCTATCTTTCTAGGTTCTTACCCGATGTGACTGTGGAGGGGAAAGTCTTCACGGTACCTTGAATTGGCGTTGACCAAACCCACTCGGGCTCTTTGGAGGGTATACCCACGATTATGTGTGGGAGCTTGCACCAGGGTGTAAGTCCGTTAAGTAGGTTGTCAGCATAACGTTTCCACCCTAGCCTAGCCCCTTCTCGTCTTGTTGTTGCGATGTTGGATTTCATCACCAACTAGTTGTTATAACCCTAAATTGCACCACACATACTTACCTGGCATCAGGCCAACTCATATCCCTTCATTGCCAAAACATTTGCTAATAAACCTCTTTGAAAATCCTTCTGGGTTAAGTCACACGTACCCTAACCCACTACTGCACGCCTTTGAATGCTGGCAGGCCTACTGCAGCCCGCGTTTACCTAACAAAGCACAAAAATAGGAAAGTTGCCGATGGGACAAAAAGATATGGGCCAGTTAACTGAAACTCCCAGCCATGCATGGCCGAGAGTTCGTCCAAAACCCTAGCTCCTTCTAGCCTATAAAAGAAGGGGTAGGGGTACTATTTAGAGGAGGAAAATTATAGCGAAGAAACTCTGCCCAATTGCCGAATCCATTTGTCCCAACCCTTTAGCCTTTCCTCAAGCCTAAGG
>ML801438.1:33143-74702 GCA_009831015.1 Picea engelmannii | reverse complement strand
GGCCGGTCTCAACATTGATTGTAAGTTGATTCATTTTGAAAATAATAAAAGAATACTTTTCCCGTCCCAATGCATGAGTTATATATGATTTATTTAATTTATGCTTAATTTCTAACCCTCAAGTAGAAAAATAGCATGCATGCATAGCGTTTTGTCTTGATTGCGGGATTTTCTTTGGAAGGAGCAAAGCAAGCAAGTGGGCAAAGCGCAACAAAGGATCTACACCAAACATCAATAAAAAGGTTAGTAGTTCCTTTCCATGTATGTATGTGAAAAGGAGTTTTAAGTTTCGGGTGGTAGGATAAAAAATAATTTCTTTTACGGTCATAAATCTGCATGCAAACCTGAACCCTAGTTTGCTAGTCCGTAGGCTATTTTTCCCAACAACAGAGTTGGCAACTCCACTGGGGAAGATACTCTTTAGGGTTTTCCAGATTTAGTTGAGGTTTTTGGGTAGTTTAAAACATTGGATGTTTTGTTTCTTTGCATGTCTGTTTTCTGTTAGGTCAGAGCTAGCAGGGAACCTAGTTCTTTATACCAGTTTTTCCTTGACTGTTGCTTGATGGTAATTATTGGGAAACACAGAGGTACACGCGACCTGTAGAAGGCCTGTACGCATGTAACCCGCGCCCTAACCTCTTACAGCTCGTGTTTGAACGCTAGTTGTAGAGGTTTCAGTAGCGTATAGGAGTAAGAAAGCTTGAGAGACAGTCCTCCTCTTCCCTGTCAGAATTATACATTCTCAGGGGGCTTTTTGGATCCTATATGAGTCTTGTTGGTTCATAGTCTTGTCTCAGTTTTCTTTATTGCGTTTTTTTATTTTTTGCAATTATTTTTCTTTTCTGTAAGAAGAAGCATCCAAGCCTTCAAGAGACCCTAGTTGTCAATATTAGAGGCCTCTTCCAGGTCTAGGATACCTATGTTTAGTTTTGTCTTAGGGTTTCTACATACACGCGGCCTATGCAAGTGCAGCCTGCGGGTACCCATGCTCTGTTGTATCTCAGCACGCGTTCGCACGTGTGCTGTTTCAGTGATAGTTGCGGGCTTGACAGGTTGCTTTTCAATCAGGGTGGGGAAATCATCCCCTCCCATGGTGAGAAGTGTTCCTCTTAGGTGTTTGAGTCTAGGGTTGCCCAGTTAGTAGGTTAGGGCCTCTTACCCTTAGCCTGTTTTTTCTTAGTTGATAGTTGATAAAAAATAAATAAATAAATAAATAAATAAATTGTTTTATGGTTTTTAGACAAGCGTAAGAGTCGATGCTTTCTTTATTGCCATTGGGTGTCTTTGCTCTAATTCTCTGTGATCTGTGCTTTAATCTAGAATTTTGTTTTGTTTTCTTGGTTTTGTGCTTGTCGTCATTTTCCCTTCGTTGCTTCATTTAGCATTTAAATAAAAAAAATATATAAATATCTTTTTCATTTTCTTCTTTGTTTGAAGATTGTGTTTCTGTATCAATAGCTAGGGAGAAGTCTTTTTGTTCATAAGTTTTTGCAGTAAATTTAGAGCATAAGTAGCTCGTAGTCAAGAAAAAATTCCTTTATGTTTGCTGCATGAAATCTTAACAAAATTGAAAGGAAAAAGAAGTCTTTCTTTGTGAAAAGTTGTTGATTTTTGCATTTAGTAAAAGTCTTTTGTTTCCATCATTTTTCATTTTTTTTTGCTTTGAGTCTTTACACATCATCAGTTTCACCTTCATACCCTATGAAGTAAAAAAGCCAATAAAAGAAATTCTAATTTAAAATCTATCATACTTTTTGTTTGTAGGGTTCACATACTAGCTCAGGACTAGAGCCTTGGATTAGGTTGGAGAGTAAACTCTCCAAGGCCACTCAAAACAAAACATCGGAGTCTGTGATAGGGAGTGTAGAAGTCCATTTTCGTGGAAGTTATCCGGGACCCCCCTCTAACATAGGGGATAAACATGAGGTCGCGTCAGGAAAGGTAGCGGAGATAACCCCTCCAAAACCAAACCAAGAGTAGTGGAGAACACATATCGAGGATTTGTTGAGGGATTCCTTCGTTTTCATTTTCCATGGGGCTTAGTGGGTCTCAAATCCGTTCGAGGTCCTCAGTTGTCTTCTAGACCATTTTATCTCGATACCCTTGACAGGTTTTGGGCTTGATACCCTTCTCATTGTGGTCTACCTGACTATCGACTGTACCCGCCTGGTGACTGTTCGCGTACCGGAAAACTAGTTGCCAATATTTTTTAGAGACATACACAGGTGACTGCGGGGGTATACAGCGGTACCTAGGACAGACATCGGGCCACTCTTTGCAGAGTATACCCAGAGGGTGCTTCCGTTTTCGAGTTGCACTTGCACCGGTAAGTTGCTCTAGTGTTGGTTGTTGTAACTGTTCTTCCAACTAGTTTAGTGTTTGCTTGACTTATCGCTTAGGGGCTTCTTTTTTAGTGTGTGTTATTGTTTGAATGTGTAGAATACCTTAGCGTGTCTTGGATATTCTCACACAGTGGAGGATCCCGAGCTCCGCCAGTCACGAAGGCTCCTGGACCTGCATCTGGTTATACTAGAGCCACCCGCGCCACCATTGAGGCAGAAGCTAGACCAACAAGGGTCTTTCGAAGCAACTGGGTTACAAACCATTGAGCCTGAACAACTCCCGGAGGGATCAAATTCCAATCTTGGTTTGGTTGAAACCCCAACCACTGATACTTGGCCATCGGTCATTGTACCAATCCAATTTTACGAACGCCTATCAGTGCCTCACACAGTTATGGAACCAAACGTTGTTACTTCCTCTGGGAATTCTTCCATTCCCACCATCGTTGCTACCACAGGAGAAGCATCTCCTAACTTTCCGTTGTCGATCTAGGCCACCATGGTCTCAGCCGCAACTAAGTCGCACAGTGGACTGACCCCATCTATCGTGGCGGGCACAAACCCCTTCACACCTAGTGCGACAAGCTCTCCATTCTCATACGGTATGCCTAGTTCAGGTACAAGTCCTGCACTCACTCACTCCACTTTACAAACTTTGGGTCTGGGGGCAGGGAGCTCTAACGCTCCTCTGCAAGGTCAACTTGGGGGCATTCCTATCCCTTTTAATGCTTTTCCTTACGCTGGAGGCCACATCTCTCCTTCATCCCATTCGCTTGGTGGTTTGCATCAGCAGTCTGCCGGGTCGCCTCCACACACGAGTTTATTTGGAGCCGAGAGTCAAGGAACACCTGCACAAACTATGCATGTAGGTTCGTCACTGTTTATTTGGAACGGGACGTTTGGTAACAACACTTTCGCATCCATTGCTTTCCCGTCTGGAGGCACACCCATTTTTGGACAGTCTACTCCGGCGCAGGGTACTATTCCTGGACCGGGGGCACATATAGAAGGACCTTGGAACTCAAGACAAGGATCCATTCCCTCCTCTGGAATGTCGTTCTGGGGTAATTCTTTCCACAGTCAATGGAACCCCAGACAGACTTCCATGCCTCTCCCAGCGGGACCGACATGGGTTAATCCTTCCCAAAGTCCATCAAACACGATGAATACCCAACATCCTATGTCCTTTATGGGGAATCATCCAATGATGTCTCCATAGATGAAAAATCCTTACATTGGTCAGGGTCATGGTTTCTACGAGAATCCGGGCCAGCAGCCAAACTTTTCCTGGCAACCTGGTGCCAGTCAAACTCTAGGACCCTTTTTCCCAAGCTATCAGCAGCAACCCAAACTACCATTCCTCACGACGTTACACTTGCCAGATTTGACACGGTTGTTATATGATCCTATTTGTCACGATCCACGTTGGCCTCCTATGCCGACGAAGTTGCCTTCGGACATTCCAAAGTTTGAGGCCAAGCCTAACGAATATCCAGGTGATCACGTGACTACCTTTCATCTTTGGTGTTCATCTAACTCACTGAAAGATGACTCCGTTCAGTTGCGATTGTTTCAACGCACTCTCATCGGGAGTGCCTTGAAATGGTACATCGAGCTTGATCACTCAAGATACTCTTCTTTTGGTGAACTGGCGATGGATTTCCTTAACCATTTCCAGTTACCTGTGAGATACGATGCTGGCACAGAGTTGCTCGCCAATTTCGAACAGACAAAAACAGACCATATCTCTAATCATATTCGAGAGTGGAGATGCCGGAAGAGTCTAATTAAGGTACCAGTCCCACCAGCATTCCTGCTTGAGTGGTTCCTTAAGTCTTTGGTCCCACAATTATCCAAGGACGTCACAACTTCTGGGGTTTTCTCCGAAGAAGATGCCATCACGAGGGCTCAACAGTTTGAGCTTATCTATTCTCAGTCTGGTTTATTATACAACATCCTGCCGGATGCTCCATGATCAATACTGGATAAAACTAGACAGAGAGTTGGACCACATGCCAATGGTATTGTTGGTTCAGCACAAACCAAGCCCACTGAGAAATTGACAAAACAATTGAAAAATTTATCTATCCAACACTCAGCAGCCATCCAGACTACTGCTTTGGCTGCTCCTCCTACCCAAACGTCAGAAGTACACTCCGTGCAGACGACTAACCCAAAGTCCAATCAGCAGCTTGAAGGAAAGAAAAAACAACGAAAGAAGGGTAAGGGGGACAAAAAACCCATTGATAATGATGGCGAGGGCACCATGGAAAAGAGAAAGGCGAGGTATCTGTGCAACTTGTGTGCGGAAGACCACCCGACCCATCTATGTCCTCGACTTGCAGAGGCCCAAAAGTTTGTCGCACAACAACAACAAGCTGTGTTGACTAATCCCTTTCAGCATGGGCAAAATTTAACTCACGCCTCTACAAGTGCCGAAGGGGGCAGCCAAGAAACCTACCCTTCCCCAAATAATTCCTCATCTGCGAACGTATATATGGTTAGGGGTGATGCTTTAATAACGACTAGAGCACACGACTATAGTAAACCAAGAGCCTCTGAGAAGGGCAAAGAAGCCGAACTCCCATCTCTTCCTCTACAGATTGAGAAGACATTGGGAGAAACGATGACACACATTCCAAAAGGTGCATTTAAGAAAGCTTCTCACAATCCAAATGCAAGGGCCGCCCAGAATTACTCTGTGGTAGAAGATTTATCCCAAACCCCTTATGCTATGTCAGCTTTGGAAGTCCTCCAAAGTTTCCCTGCTCAGAGGAAAGCCTTGTTGACTTCTTTAGGCTCTACCGAGACTTGTAACCCAGGTACCATCATGCTAGATACAACCGACTTAAAACCTCGTCTACCTTACCACGTCATGTTTCAGATAGTAGTGGCTCATCCCACGAAAAATTTTACACGGAATATCTTTCGCATGGTGGTCAACGAGGGCGCTTCGACTTGCGTTATGTCGTTAGCATGTTGGAAGACCATTGGTCAGCACGCTTTGTCTCCATCACCTACTCTCCTCACTATGTTCGATGGTCATTCTTTTCGACCACATGGCATTGTTCCTTCTTTCCCCGTGCAGTTAGGTGGAAAGACCATGTGAGTTGAAGTGGAGGTAGTCGATGCCCCCATCGACTATAATCTCTTGTTAGGTCGGAGTTGGACTTATGCTATGCAAGATGTGGTTGCTACAGTTTTCCAAGTCTTATTGTTTCCACATGAAGGCCGGATAGTGACCATCAATCAATTGTGCTTCTCTAGACCTGACCCAACTTTGGGGGCATGCACGGTTCCCATGATTGATAATCCTCAGCCTGGTGTCGTTAATGTAGGAGTTGGTTTGTGCCCATCCTTGATGGGTACCTTTGATTACCCACCTCCTCATAACGATGTCAAGTTTATATCTAATCACCATAAGGCTGAGATTTTTCATGTTTCGTCATTCCGCATGACTTACTTTACGGATCTGTGGATTCTTCCTTCCCCATCAGCCACGATGGATGAGACAGGGCACTCTGGCATGTCCATGCCCTTGTTGACTGCTGAAGTAGTGTACTCTTTAGTCCAGCAAGCTTCAGCTAACCCTGATTCGACTCCTGCAGAAGAGTTGGATCCGCTTCCAGAGCCTATTTGGGCTCAAGATTCTCTTGCTACCACCGATTCGTTAGACTTAGTCTTGCCTTCCGACGAAGCAGTAATTGAAGCAATGACTAGTCCGGACAAACCTTGGGACGATATTCATCACAGATCATATTTCCTCCCAGAGTTACACCGAATCGAGGCAGGAGAATTCAATATCACCATGATGGGAGATCAGCCGTGTCCTATCAACCTCTTAGCTACACAAGAAATTTATGCTGAGGGAAATATGGAAACTATCGCTGAAACCATACCTATCAACATCTCCCGCAACCCTAGAATCATGGAGAATGTCTTCGTTGGGGCGGATTGCTCCCCCAAAGAGATTCAAATTTACACGGATCTTTTCAAAGAATTTCGTGACGTTTTTTCCTGGTCTTATGAGGAAATGCCAGGTATTGATCCGAAAATAGTTGAACATGAAATCACAATGTATCCTAATGCTAAGCTTATTCGACAAAAACTTCGTCCAGTTAATCCTAAGAAGGCAGTAGCCATTAAGACTGAGGTGGATAAATTGCTCAAGGCAGGGTTCATTTACCCTATTCATTTGACTCAATGGGTGTCAAACCCCGTGTCGGTAGATAAAAAACAAGGCATGATTTGTGTCTGTACCGATTTTCATGATTTGAACAAGGCATGTTCAAAAGATAATTATCCAACCCCATTCATCGACCATATCATTGATGAATGTTTCGGTTGTGAATTATTTTTGTTCATGGATGGTTTTTCAGGCTATAATCAAATCCAAATCAAACCTGAGGACCAACACAAACCGACATTCATTTGTCCGTGGGGTACATTTGCCTATCGTAAGATGCCTTTTGGCCTCAAGAATGCTGGAGCCACTTTCCAGCGGGCCATGTCTTTTGTGTTTCATGACCTCAAACATATAGTCGAGGCCTATCTAGATGATTTAGCATCACGCTCTTGCAAGCAAAAGGATCATCCTATGCACCTCAGACTAATCTTCGAACGTTGTCGCTATTTCAGGATTCACTTGAATCCCAACAAGTGCAGCTTTTGCATCACGTCAGGAAGTTTGTTAGGTTTCATTGTATCAACAATAGGGATCATGGTCGATCCTCTTAAGGTGGAGGAAATAATCCCGTTTCCCCCCCCATGCACAATTTTACAACTTCAAAGTCTTCAAGGCAAGGCGAACTTCTTACGACGCTTCATCACCAACTATGCCGAAATCACCAAGGGATTTATGCGTTTACTTAAGAAAGATGTTCTTTTTTTTTGGGATGAGGCCGCTCAACGCTCTTTCGACGCATTAAAACACGCCCTCACAACCGCACCTCTACTACGACCACCTAATTATAACAAGGATTTCCTATTATATCTGGCTTCCACAGAGTCAACCATAGGGATGGTTTTAGTTCAGGAAGATGATTCATTTTCAGAATACGTGATCTATTACCTGAGCCGAGGACTCGTAGGACCAAAGCTTAATTATTCCCATCTAGAAAAACTTGTGTTGGCAGCAGTTCATGTTGTTCAACAGTTCCGTCACTATGTTTTGTTTCGCAATACCACCGTCATTGTTGTCATGAATCCATTCCAGTACATGTTGACACGACAAGTTATCGACAAAAAAATCAGTAGATGGATGGTCATCCTCCAAGAATTTGACTTAGACTTCATTTCAGCAAAGTCCACAAAGTCATTGGTCTTCGCAGAACTTATTTTAGAGCTTCCAGTTGAGTCAGGTGACGTGGTGCCTGAGGAATCGCCTATCCGGGGGGATATGTTTTTGATTGAATCGTCAGACCCCTGGTACGGAGATATACTAATCTATCTCCAGACTTTGAAGTGCCCCACCTCTGCTTCTCGTGACGAGCGTCGGCGGATACGCCATCAGGATAAGAATTATCTCATACTCGATGATACGCTGTATCGGAGAGGTGTATATTGCATTTTGCATCGATGTCTCACTCATGAGGAGGCCTTCATAGTAATCAACGATTGTCATATAGGAGCTTGTGGAGGTCACTTATATGGGTTGGCAACAACCCAAAAGATTTTACGAGCAGGTTACTTCTGGCCCACACTTATGAAATATTGTATCGATTCGGTCAAGAAGTGTCATCTGTGCCAAATATTCTCTCGGAAGATGAGGGCACACCCAGATCCTATGTTTCCTGTCATCACAGTTGGTCCCTTCGCTAAGTGGGGGATTGATTACACTACATGCAACCCCCCATCAGCAAGGGGGCACCGCTATATCATCGTAGCTGTCGACTACTTCACTAAGTGGGTCGAAGCTATGCCAATGTTTAAATATGATGGAGAGACTGCAGCTCTCTTCTTATTTAACCAGATTATAGCATGGTTTGGCGTCCCAAGAGAGATTGTCATGGATCATGGAAGTCACTTTTAGAACCAAATGATGTCCGAGTTAACATCAAATCTTGGGTTACGGCAAGAACATTCATCACCTTACTACCCCCAAGCTAGTGGGCAGGTGGAAGCTGTAAACAAAACTCTTAAGACAATTCTACAGCGAACTATCAACTCAGCCAAGTAAAATTGGAATTTTATGTTATACTCGGCATTATGGGCTTACCGAATGTCCATTAAGACCGCAACCGGTTTCTCACCTTTCCAACTCGTTTACGGGCTGGAGACGGTATTTCCCATCGAATGTCAAATCCCATCTCTGAAGTTGGCAGTACAGTTATTGCCAGACACTTCTCAACTTGAAGAGCGGTTAGTACACCTTGAGTAGCTTGATGAGAAGCGTCGCGATGCGACCCTGGCCAACGAGGCTCATAAACATAAGGTCAAGAGTCAATATGATACGTCCATTCATCCTCGAATTTTTTCTGAGGGCGACCTTGTCCTAGTCTATGACCAAGATAAGGACCCCCTAGGGGCAGGAAAGTTTAAACCCATGTCGTTCGGACCCTTCATTATTAAAGAGGTGTTAAAAAATGGCACTTATCGTTTGGTCGATTTTGAAGGGAATGCTTTGGTGGAGCCTCGAAATGGGCTCTACCTCAAGAAGTATTACTCATAGAAAGGTCACTGTGGGTAACTTTTTGTAACATATGTATAGTCTTTGTACTATTACTTTTTTACGTTTCTTTTAAAAAAGTGTTATGGACGTGTCATTGATGTTATCTTTCGTCAATATGGAAGATGTCAAGTGAGTCTGAGGTGTTCATTGGGTATGCGGACGGTGCTAGTCGACACACGCGGAGGCTTGTCTCCGCAGCCTGGGTAATCTTTACACCACAGGTTCAGTTGTTATCTTCCGGAGGTATATGCTTAGGTGACACCACAAATAATGTTGCTGAGTATAGTGCAGTTATTGAGTTGCTTCGTGACGCTTTGTCATTGGGTATCTCTCATCTCCGAGTCTATCTAGATGCTCAACTAGTTGTGTCATAGCTAAACAGAATATACCAGATTCACGACCCAACTTTACACCGACGATTCCTTAGGGTACGTCTCCTGGAACACAACTTTGATTATATTACATATTTTCATGTTCCTAGGTGTCTAAATCAAATCAAGGATACTCTAGCTAATCACATTTTAGATTGGCATCTTGCTCACATATAAAAAGATCATCAACATAAACATGTAAATACATTTTTATACACATAATCCATAAGACACAAAAAGAGATAAAAAATCATATATAAACATCATAAAACCCTCAGAGTACATAGATGGGCGCAAGCGCCTCAAAAGTGGGAACAATAACGAGTCACTGGGCTTATGCCCTCAAAAAAATATATACATATCAGTGCTCGTGGCACATAAAATTCTAAAAGTCTGCTCAGGGCCTATGGGCCCTGTTATAATCATGTGCAGCTTGGGCCAAACGCCTAAACAATTAGACCCATGTCCGAGGTGCCCCCACAATATGAGTCTGCATGGACGGTGGAAGGTCCTCTATATCTACTATGGGAACTGTACGAGTGAGCGCAGTGAAGTTCCGCTCAGTTCGCCTAAGAACCCTCTCGACCTCCCCTGCTGGGAGGTTCCCTGCTACTGTTGCTCCCCCAGTGGCAGTAGCTGCGGCTTCTGGTCATGGGCGATGCCTATTCCGCACATAGTCGGAAAGTCGCACGGGTCCCACATCTGCATCCAATACAAGTTCACCCATAAAAAACTCTGGTATACAAAAACATGATATATATCAAAAAAGACATAAAAATTACATATGAAAACAAAAAAACTGTATAGGTGGAGACTTACCCATCTCCCCTCGCTCCTCACCAGAAGGCACTGGTGTCACTGGATCTCTGGAGAAGTCGATCCCTGCATATGGGTAGTCCTCTATAGCTGGGATCATTCATGACAACCAAGAAAAAAAGTCGTCGTTGAAGGCCTCCACGGTCCTTCCACCACCCTGTCGCAACAGTAACACTGCCCATCTGCATACTACGGGGAAAGTGGCTAGATGTCCTCGTACTGTCAGCCGAGGACTGAAGCACAGAACTCTCTCGAAAAATAATGAACAGAGGATGGTCCCAAACCCGAAGTTCCTGTGTGTCCGCTATCTGCAAGCTGTCAACTGACTCTTCATTCACTCTAACAGTGTGGTACTCCAATCAAAAATTTGTGTATTCATGCACTGGATCGCACAGTTCATCTGTGCGCGCGAAGACTGATGCACGACTACTGAGCTGGTAATCGACCTAATGAGAAATAAAATAGTCTGTAGGGCAAGGCTGGTAATCCTACTAACAGGTACTGAGGAAGTTCTATGATCGGTCCCAGCTTCACAATACTCATCTATCAGCTCCAAGACTTTGCTCGGCCCCGCAGGAAACGTCTGAAAGTTGACTGGTTCCCCTCTCCTTGAGAGGCCAGTCAGAAAGTAAATATCCTCGGTGGTGGGCACCAAGGATTGTCCCTCTAGCATGAATGCCTCTACATCAGGGTGCTAGTAATCTACCAAGGCATTCAGTAGCCTTGGTTGCGCGTGCATGAATGGACATAAAAATAATTTCACCAACCCGCATTGTGTCAACACGACCACAACATTCGGATCTACAACCACTAACTCATTGGTGGCCTCGTGCTGCGTTTCCCTCCACTAAACATGCATTCTGCCAACATCACAAAGTAAAAGGAGGGTCAATACCTTTTTAAATTTATGCTTTTTCATCACGCGAGGGGTACCCACGGCTTGTAGAGGCGACAGTCGTGGGTACCCGTGGGCAGGCTTGGCTCTGCATGAGGGTACCCACGGTCTGTCCCTAGACAAACCGCATTTTCCTAGGGCTGACCTTTTTGAAGTCGACACCCACCCCCAAAACACAACTAAATGCTACAAAAGAAGTATTGAATAGCTAGGCAAGGGAGTTTGTACTTACTTGGTCCAAGCAGAAGTCTGTTTCGTCCACTGTAGCTCCCGAAATCACGATGTTTGGCAAAGGGGGTCTTTTGGCTCCAGAGTCAATTTCCAAATCAGCAATGGTGAATAATGAGCTGCTAGCTTCTATTTATAGACTTTTTGGCCTCTTTTTGTCACTTTTTTGGCCCCTCTTATCAGTTTCTTCATACCAAAAACCATTTTCAATGATCCAGGAGTTATATGGGAGGGATTTGAGCAGGTATTGGGACACTTTTTTCTGAGTTTCAAAAAATAAAAAAATATATATATATATATATATATATATATTGACGGTCCATAAAAAAAATTCAAAAGTCAACTTGCGCTTATAGGTTAGGATATCACCCCAACTTTTGCATCTTGTTGCATTTTTTATGCTATAGGATCGATCCCATTAGGTGGTGATGGGGAACCGTCATATCTATTATAGAAGTGTCGCAACTTGATGGTAGAGATTACCAAAACATGGATGCCCTAGGTAGGTCCTGGTTGCATTATGGTGTCCATGTCGTTTCTAACAACACTGTAGGCTCGGGAGTCTATATAGTCTTTCCTGAATACGAGTTTGAGCCTCATTCACATGGGTATTTTTCACTCTTTGTCTTACCCTCCGAACTCCCAAAACAGAACGGGTCTTCTTTTAAGCCCTTTTCAGACCCTCTAAAAATGAAAAGATCATCAAGCGATCTTGTGCCCTTTCACGCTCGTTAAACTGAATTTTGAAGTCAAGTCTATCTGGCGGTAGTTTCCCCCTTTTTCGGTCCGGATGGTCAACTGTATGAACAAAAGAATACTCTATTGAATTTTCGTTCTGTAGAAGAGTATCCTCAGGTATAATTTTATTCCTTTTTCAGGCCTGAGCGACTAAATTTACGAAAAAGAAACCCCCCCGGAGTCCATAGTTAAGCTCTTTTCAGACTCCCTAAAATTGAAAAGATCGCCAAGTGACCTTATTCTTTCACACTTGTTAAAATGGTCCAGAAGAACATTCCTCACGGAGTCCATAGTTAAGCTTTTTTCAGACTCCTTAAAAGTGAAAAAATAGCCGAGTGATCTTGTCCTTTTCACACTCGTTAAAATGGTTTTGAATTGACGTCTAATCGGTGCTAGTTTATCCCTTTTTCAAACCGACTAGACTATTGTCAAAAAAGGTACCCCACTGGAGTCTCCTTTTATGCTTTTTCAGACTCTCTAAATATGAAAAACCACCGAGCTTCCCTTCTCTGGGCTCGCTAAACTTACATCAAAGGATGTTACCATTGTGTGTTCTATCAACCACATTTGCATACCTTACCCATCAGCCTTGTAGCAGTTTGCTTCTGCATCTTAACACCTTTGGCCACTGGAGGATTTTTTCCGAGTATCATTTCCCATAACATCAGTCTTGTCCTTGTGCCTTGAGCTTGTATGTTTTCCGTACTCATTCCTCCATTGTAACGTAATATTCCTTTATTCTTTTTCCAAAAAAACTATCAAAAAGAACAAAAAAATCAAATATACCCCAACAAGAGGATGGGAAAAGTATTTTCTTTATTTGCAGCATAATGAGTCGCCCTTGGATAAAGCACATATGTCCATTTGATCATCAGACTATGGGATGTAGTACGACCTTAGGAAGCTTTTTCTTACTATATAGAGTTGTGTCCTCCACCGTTTGTTTACTCTTCCAGACATATGGAGAGTTTGTGTTGCCTCCTCCTTCGTAGACTGATGATTAACAGATATGTTGCCTAAGTCTTATCACTTGTCGTGCTATTGTCCAAGGGAAGTTTGTCATTAAGCCTGAGTCGGCCCCTCTGCAATATGTTTCTTGTCCGCATACCCGGCCATCCTGAACTTCCAATCAAGTCTTTATTCGAAATCACTGAAGCCTTCAGTCCAATCATCAAGATTATCAATTCCATAACTGACGAGCCATCAAAGAACTCTAGGTAGTGCAGTCGTACACTCATATTACACTCCTACCTGAGTTTAGAAGATTTTGAAGTTGTTTCTCGAGCTCTGAAGTACAGCCATCAGGCCGAATCAACTTCTGTGAGATGGATACTTTATATGTATATCTTTCTGATTTCAAGATGTAGCTCCGCTGTGTATTATTCACATCTACTCTTTATAGTTATTTGACATGGATCTACAGTGTATTTGATTGGTAGCCATGGTTCTATTTTATCAAGAGCATGGGTATGCCTGCCTCGATGAGACATTTTTTATTTTGCAGACAACACCTCCTGGTTCTTGATCCTTGGGCTCACTCATTCAGCATATCAGTACATATTGGTAAAATATTGGTAATGTATTTCATCCATCAGATGCTCTTCTGACCTCACACATTAGGGGGCATCTGTTATAACCCTAAATTTCACCACACATGCTTACCTGGCATCAGGCCAACTCATATCCCTTCATTGCCAAAACATTTGCTGAGAAACCTCTTTGAAAATCCTTCTGGGTTAAGTCACACGTGCCCTAACCCACTATTGCACGCGTTTGAATGCTGGCAGGCCTACTGCAGCCCGCGTTTACCTAACAAAGCACAAAAATAGGAAAGTTGTGGACGGGACAAAAAGCTATGGGTCAGTTAACTGAAACTCCCAGCCATGCATGGCCGAGAGTTCGTCCAAAACCCTAGCTCCTTCTAGCCTATAAAAGAAGGGGTAGGGGTACTATTTAGAGGAGGAAAATGATAGAGAAGAAACTCTGCCCAATTGCCGAATCCATTTGTCCCAACCCTTTATCCTTTCCTCAAGCCTAAGGAGAATTAATTCAAAGCAGTTGGAGGACAAAGAAGAGGAGGATCCCAGGATCAGGATCAAGGAACGGTGGCCGGTCTCAACATTGATTGTAAGTTGATTCATTTTGAAAATAATAAAAGAATACTTTTCCCGTCCCAATGCATGAGTTATATATGATTTATTTAATTTATGCTTAATTTCTAACCCTCAAGTAGAAAAATAGCATGCATGCGTAGTGTTTTGTCTTGATTGCAGGATTGTCTTTGGAAGGAATGGAGCAAGCAAGCGGGAAAAGTGAAACGGAGGATCTACACCAAACATCAATAAAAATATTAGTAGTTCCTTTCCATGTATGTATGTGAAAAGGGGTTTTAAGTTTCGGGTGGTAGAATAAAAAATAATTTCTTTTACGGTCATAAATCTGCATGAAAACCTGAACCCTAGTTTGCTAGTCTGTAGGGTATTTTTCCCAACAACACTAGTGGCTTTGAAATT
The DNA here is from genome assembly GCA_009831015.1 of Picea engelmannii. NCBI lineage: Eukaryota > Viridiplantae > Streptophyta > Pinopsida > Pinales > Pinaceae > Picea > Picea engelmannii. The sequence continues at coordinate 60,129 of ML801438.1, read as the reverse complement.
AGAAGGTCTTGTTTGCTTGGTGTTGTTTCCTAGATTTTTATTTACTAGCGTGTGTTGTTTTTTTCTCAAAGTTGACCATAGGATTTTCTTCGCAAAGTTTGTCACTCGTTCACAATAGCTCCTCCACGTCGTTCATGTAGAATGCATGGATTATCTCCAGAGAATCTGGAAGGTTCTCAACCCTTTCCCACAAGGACACCTGGAGGCTCTCCTCGGCAGAGTGAAGTCCCAGTCGTAACCAGACCCCAAGTGGAACGCACTGACTCTTTAGAACATTTTCTCATTACAAATACTCAAGAAGATTTTCGACTTCACCCCGATTCTGAGAGACATTTTATGCGAGCAAACTCTTCTAGAGACTTAATTTTTGTATATTCCGGATCTCCGTTTGGACCTGGGGACCAGGATCCTTTTTGGTCTACGGGCATTTTTCGACGGGACCTTTTTGGTCCAGGTTCTCCTGTGATTTCCAAGATCAACCCACCTGTGATTTCTGAAATCTCTGATACAGAGACTGTACCGGTGACTACCACTTATCACTTTACCGTCCCTGCCGAAATGGACCATCTTGCAACTAATACGAGTGTTCCAACCAGGTTTACTATGGTTAGTCTTGCTCCTATCAACACACCGTGAATGCCCAATGTCGCTCCGACACTACCACCTGGATACCGTACGTTGAATGCTTCTATTCCTACTCCTGCGCAAACACCATTCGTCTCTCCTAGTGGTCCTTCTTCTGGGCACTTTCTTCCCGGTTTTGTCCCAACACTCCCTCAATTTCCTTTTGGAGGACCTTCTACGTCTTCTATTGGCAATCCTAATCCTAGTGGTGTTATTCCATCATTCACTCCAACTTATCAGCTTCCGGTTGGTGGACAATCTCATTAAGGTAGTATAACTCAACCCCCTCTTAGTTGGAAAATGTCAATTGGAAAATTTCCTTCAATTGGTACACCACCTTCAATGGGAGGGGAAACCCCACCTTATGGGAAAAACATACCTCCATCCTTGGCTCAGTATTGGAATCAGTTGATACAAAATCCTTCTCAATCAACTCGGGGGCAACAGTTTCCAGCTACGTCAGTAACACCCCCTAGCATGGGCCAACCATATCCAGGTTCGTTTAATCCCATTTGGGGGACGAAAACTCAAACTCAAACCTCTTTTCCAGGGTATAATCCAATGAGCTACTATCCTGTCCAACCACCACCAAATATGCCTGGGTCTTCACATTATATGCAGACTATGTATGGTCCTACTAGTTTTCCGACAGGGCTTCCTGCCCAAAGCCACCAGTACCCGCAAATGAATAGACAGTTACCCTTTCTCGCCACTTTGGATTTGTCGGATTTGTCAAGGATTTTAAATGATCCTATTCATCACTCTCCCCAATGGCCTGTTATACCAAAAAATATTCCATCGGACATTCCTAAATTCGACGACAAAGTGGGAGAGGACCTAAACAATCACGCTATGAATTTTCACCTATGCTGTTCATCCAACTCGTTGATGGATGACTCTATTCGTTTACGTCTTTTTCAACGAACCCTTACTGGTTCTGCTGTGAAGTGGTATATCGAATTACCATGAGGTTTCTTCTCTGACTTTAACACCCTAGCTATGGATTTCCTTACGCATTACCAGTTGTCGATCCATTATGATACCGGGACTGAGATTTTGACTTCCTTCAAATAGACTAAAGGCACTCATATATCTGATCACATCCATGAGTGGCGAAGGAGACGACGTGTCATTAAACTTGAGCTCCCCGATCAGTTACTGGAAGAATGGTTTACAAAATCATTTGTGAACGAAATTGGTAAGGACATTGCCATGGGTGGCGTTGTCACGAAAGAGCAGGCTGTAAGTCATGCTCAGTATCTTGACCTCGTTTACTCACAAATGGGAACCCTTTATGATTTACTACCTGACTTACCTCGTCCTAATACTTCCAACACTTCAACTACTCCAGTTGCCTCACATGCAGCTGACGGTGTGATTGGTACTGCCCAAGCCCAATCACATTCTGCTTCAGGCACAAACCCTAAATATGCTTCTTCTAATGATCAAAATGATCCATCTCCCGCCACTCCCACCGGCAAGACTTCTGAGGTAAATGAAGTCCAATCTACCCCAGCCGGTAAGAACAAATATAAAAAGGGGAGAGGCAAGAATAAGGAGGGAAAAATTAATTCTCAAGCAGAGAAAAGAAAGACTACCCCTGTTGATGATCGGGATAAGCGTAAACCCTGATACCCTTGCCTTATATGTGGTGATGATCACTACATGAAGGATTGTCCACGACATGCCGAGGTCACTAAGTTCCTTCAAGGAGTTCCAAAACCACCTACACTGACTGTCTTGTCCCAACCCTTCCCGTCTCAACAACAGGCACAGTTGGTCATCCATGACCAACCTTCATCCTCTGCCACATCATATGTTTTGATGTGTACTGGTGATTCTAAGCAGAACAATGTTGCACTCACTACTTGAGCCAAAAATTGTTCTCCCTCTAAGGAGAAGGTTGATGATTTACCACCCTCTTTGGTATAACCCTATCCAACAACTCCACCTACTAACGGTCCTCTTCATCTCAAACGACTGAGCCTCGACACAATTCTGCGACCCCCCCCAAAGGGTGTCATTCAGAAATCGGCTATCAATCCTCATGCTCGTGCGGCCCAGAACTACAACATTGTTGAAGATCTGGCCCAAACACCTTCTGCGATGTCATCCCTTGAAGTCCTTAAAACTTGTCCCACACAACGGAAGGCACTGTTGAAAGGTATCGGTGGAATTGACTCGACGGATATGAATTTGATAGTCTTTTACTTGGAGGATCACATTCCAAGGTTACCCCCTCAACTCGCATTCTAGATCCAAGTGGTTGTCTCCGAAAAAAAAATTTGCCGAACCGTTATTGATGAGGGTGCCTCGACTTGTGTTATGTCTCTTGCTTGTTGGAAATCCATTGGCCCTCCTTCTTTGAATAAATCCTAGAACACTCTTAAATCCTTCAATGGCTCCAGTTTTAAGCCCTATGGTGTCCTTCCTTCGTTTCCCATCACGTTAGAAGGTAAAACGGTCCAAGTTGAAGTGGAAGTCTTTGACGCTCCCCTTGATTATAATCTTCTACTTGGCCACAGCTAGATCGATTCCATGCGCGCCATTGTGTCAACACTTTTCCGTGTAGTACGTTTCCCTCATCAAGGAAAGGCTGTTACCGTTGACCAACTTGCCTTCTTCAATTCTGATATCCATACTGGAAACGTACCGTTTATTTCTAAAACCCCACCAGGTTACAAGAACGTCGGTGTAGGCCTTCTAAAGGACTCCTCGTTAATGGGTAATTTCCCCATTCCACCGCCCGATGTTCCACGCCCATCTATTGCTTCTATCAACATGATCTCCACCGTGCCTCACAAACTTCCTGTGTCTCACGACCCTTGGATAGTCCCTGACCCTGGATATCATCTTCGTTTCGGCGACGAAATGTCATTGAGCCCGGTTGAGTCCGCCTATCGAGCCATTCAATAGGAAACACCTTCTACCCCCTCTCTTGATGAGTTGTCTCCCGATCCTTTTTGTGTTATTTTTCCCACTGATGAGATGATCATGTCCATCATGGAGGACACCCCTTGGGATGATGGACATCATCGTTCTATCCTCTTTCTGGAGCAACATACTCTTGAGAACTACCAACAGATTTTGACTCCGTCGACCGTTGTTGTCATCTCGATGGTTCCTGAGGCTGCACACGATGTGTTTGCCGAAAGGAACTTAAGAAATATTTCACCCACTATTCCCATTGACATATTCATCAAACCTGGAATCGTCGAAAATGTTCATATTGGAGCTTCGTGTTCCCCTGACGAAATAGTCACCTATACGTCCCTGTTTAAAGAGTTTTGTGACATTTTCGCCTGGAGCTACGAAGAAATGCTGGGTATCGACCCTGAAATTGTGATACATGAGATTAAGACATATCCTGAAGCTAAACCCGTCCGGCAACACCTTCGTCCAGTTCACCCACGTAAAGCGGCTGCTATAAAGATCGAAGTCGAGAAAATTCTGAAAGCTGGCTTTATTTATCCAGTGGCTCTCACAGACTGGGTTTCCAATCTTGTCCCGATTGACAAAAAACAAGGTACAATTTGCGTATGCGTTGATTATAGCGATATCAATAAAGCTTGTCCAAAAGACAAATTTCCTACCCCTTTCGTCGATCAGATGTCGATGACTGCGCCGAAAGTGAAATCCTCTCTCTCATGGATGGTTTCTCTGGATATAATCAAATTAACATCGTTCTCGAGGATCAACATAAGACTGCTTTTATTTGTCCTTGGGGTACTTTTTCCTATCGGAAACTTCCTTTCGGTCTTAAGAATGCGGGCGCAACTTTTCAACGCGCTATGTCTTATGCCTTTCATGATATCAAGCACATCCTTCAACCCTATTTGAACGATTTACCCGCTCATTCTATGCACAGATTCGATCACCCTACCCACCTCTGAGCCATTTTCGTTCACTGTTGGTTCTATCGTATATGTTTAAATCCTCATAAGTGCGTTTTTTCCATAGAATCTAACCGTCTTCTAGGTTTTATCGTTTCACGTCAAGGGATTCGAGTGGATCCTTTAAAGGTCGAGGCGATCCTTAATCTCCCTCCTCCTTCTACACTTCGCCAGTTGCAAAGTTTGCAGAGGAAAGCAAACTTTCTTCGTCGTTTTATCCCAAATTATGAAGAGATAACTCATGTATTTATGCAACTATTAAAGAAAGATTCAGAGTTCATCGGGGACACCATTGCCAACAATGCTTTTGAATCTTTGAATTTGTCTCTAACATGAGCTCCACTTATCATTCCCCCCGATTACAGTCGCGATTATTTTCTTTACCTTGCTGCATCTGATTACACCATTGGCATGGTTCTCGTTCAAGAGGATGATGCTCACGATGAACATGTTATTTACTACTTGAGTCGAAGTCTTATGCCGACTGAAATCAAGTATCAACATGTCGAGAAACTGGCCTTGGCTATCATTCAAGCCGTCCAACGCTTCCGACACTATATCCTCTCACGCAAAACTACGGTGATTTCCCATTGCAACCCTATGCAACACATTCTGACACGTCAATTACTAGGGAGAAAATACTCCAAATGAATTGTGATACTCCAGGAGTTTGACTTGGAATTTGATCGTGCCAAGTCCAAGAAGTCCTTAGTTTTTGCTGAGTTAATATGCGACTTTCCCCATTCGGCCACGAAAAATGTAGCAGTTGATTCATTACCGGATGAATCTCTTTTCCTTATTAGCACATATGATATTTGGTATGGGGATATCATTATATATCTTCAAACCTAGATTTTCTGGCCAACTTTGTCCAGTAATGAACGACGTCTAATACGCTATCAAGCTCGTCAATACATTATCCACGGGGATAATCTTTATCGTCGGGGGATTGACTCTGTTTTTCGACGTTGTCTAACGTTCGACGAACCCGAGAAAGATCTGAATGACTACCATTCTAGAGAATGTGGTGGTCATATGTCTGGGTATGCTACTGCTCAGAACCTCTTACACGCAGGTTATTTTTGGCCTTCTTTGTTTAACGACTGCATTATCGCCATTAAGAAATGCCATGCCTTCCAGACCTACAATCAAAAAATTCAGTCACATCTCGCTGCTCTTTACCCTGTGGTCTCAGTTGGTCCCTTTGTGAAATGGGGCATCGATTTCATGACATGTCACCCTCACTCAGTCGAGGGGCATGGTTACATTATTGTAGTCGTTGATTACTTTACGAAATGGGCCGAGGCGATGCCGACATTGGACAACACTGGAAAGACTGCAACATTGTTTCTTTTTAATCACGTCATAGCTCATTTTGGTGTTCCCCAAGCTATCATCACTGATCACGGTAGCCATTTTAGAAATTTTATGATGTCCAAACTTAGTGAAAAGTTGGGTCTTCACCATGATAACTCAACGCCCTATTATTCACAAGCCAATGGACAAGTCGAAGTGATTAACAAAGTTCTCATAACTATGCTTCGACGAATGATAGGGATTCATGAAACAAGTTGGCACACAATGTTGTTTTCGACATTGTGGGCGTACCGGACATCCGTCAAGTCCGCTACTAGGTTTACACCTTTTCGGTTAGTCTATGGTGTGGAAGTCATTCTCCCTATCGAATGCGAGATATCTTCCTTAAGACTAGTTGTTGAACTCCTACCGAACACTTCTGCTGAAGAAGAACGTCTATTGTATCTAATGCGATTAGACAAAACTCGATGTCATACCACCCTAGTCATAGAAGCTCAGAAAAAACGTGTCAAGGCCTAATATGACAAGCATGTCAAGCCTCGCGTTTTTTCCAAAGGTGATCTTGTTTTTCTCTATGAACAAGATCGAGATATGTTAGGAGCTGGGAAATTCTAACCCATGTGGCGAGGTCCTTATATCGTTTGACGAGTTTTGGAAAAAAGAGCTTATGAGTTGGTAGATTACGATGGTATCCCTTTGAGTGAACCCAGGAATGGGTTGTACTTGAAGAAGTACTATGCATAAAATCATATGTGCACAAGTACTTGTATTTTTAATGTATCATACTTTTTGTGTGTTACTATAGCTTACTTTTGTCGTTATCTGGTCTCTGCCCTTATGTGACGTTGTGTTTGATTTCCAGATGTCGGAGTCTTCGCTACCCTATATTGCCTTCGTTGATGGCGCTAGTCGTAGTACTCACAATTTTTCTTCCACTGTGTGGGCAATTTACGCCCCTACAAACGAACTTGTCTCCTTACGAGGTGTGTGCCTCGGCCGTGTGACCAACAACATTGCAGAGTATAGCATCGTTATTGAATTATTGGTTGATGCTATCTCGCTTGGAATTCGTCATTTGGTTGTGTGACTTGATTTGCAGCTTGTAGTACTACAGTTAAGTAATATCTACGCTATTCGAAGTCCTACTTTATTACGGGTATATTTGTGAATTTGCCTCTTGGAACGTTATTTTGATGACATTGAATATCAACATATTCCTAGATGTCTAAATACATTAACAAATGCATTGGCTAATTATGTATTGGACAGAAATTTGAATCATTTATAAATCAATCACATTAATATTTACACAAACACATGATAAACCGGTAGAAGTCATCTGTATATATAATGATCAAAAGAGTTTTTTACAAAAAGTTTTATCCGAAGACCAAAATGTCAAAATCTGAAGCTCATAGATTCTACAAAGTGACGTCATGGATGACGTTCATGGTAACACACGACTTCTCGGGAAACTCTACGGAGCAGTCGACTCATGGACCCTGATACTCCTACAGTATGACGCTGATCGTGTCGTGGAACCTCTTCCGGAGTCGTGTCTGGAATATCTGCGGTCAAGCCCTCCAAATTTTGTTCCACCACTTGATAATCCTCAACATATTGTGGTGCTGCCGCTACCTCTCCTCGCCGTTGAATGGGAAAAGTACCAGGAGGTCTGTAAGGTCCAACATCTGTGTTATCAACAAAAAATTTTGTATTAGTCTTTGGACGAACATATAAAACAAAAACATTTGAATATGATAAAAATTCACAAAACATTTAAAAAAGAAAAATGTTTGTACTTCTTACCAAGGTCCCCCACTGAGCATCCTCTGGTAGTACCAAATCCGGATCTCCTCGGAAATCCAACCTGGCATAAGCATAGTCGTCAACCATCAACAGTTGTGGTTGAAGCCAATCAAAGAAAGTATCATCATACTTGATGATAGGTCCCATGTAGCCTGCCTGCGAGAATGGCAACGTGCAAGTAGGGCTCCAAAAATCAACTTAAAAATGAAATTTTAACCAATGAAATTGCAAAATTAAACCATGAAAATGTTAAAGACAAAGAACCTACCTTACTGTCGCTAACAACTCACTGAATGAATGATCGTAGCTCCCGCAATCTAACGCCGAACTCCGAGGGTAAAAGAGGGGTTTTTGGAGCTCAAATAGTGGAAAGGTAAAAATGATGTGGTAAAAAGAGTATTTACTCCTTTTTATTTACTTTTACTATGTCATGTGGTTTTTTATGGTTATTTATCTATTAAACCCTAATCCCTAAATGTCATTTTGAGTGTAACTTTTGCAGGCATGATGATTTTGATGGTCAAATACAGGGATACGGACATGTTTTTCTTTGTCATCCTGTGTTTTGATTGTTTTTTATGGTTTTTATATAAAAAACTCGAGCATGGTCTTTGTCCGTTCTTGCACTCGTAAATACATGAGAACGCAATCGAGCATACTTTTATCATTTTTTGGGGCTCAACAAGGTTATATGAAAAAGGAACCCCCCTGGAGTTCTCTTTAAGCTCTTTTCAGACTCTCTAAACATGAAAAGATAGCCGAGCGACCTTGCTATTTTCACGCTCGATAAAGTATTTTAAGTAAGCGTCTGGTGAGCGATAATTTATCTCTTTTTCGGTCTCATTCAGACTATTTTATGAAAAAGGAACTGAGAGATTTCTCTTTTAAGTGTTTTTCCAGACTCTATAATCATGAAAAACCTTCGAGTTTTCTATCTCTGGACTCGTTAAACAAACATTGACAGACCCATAATGGGACTGAACCACTCCTTCTTAGGGTTCGTTAAACATACTCTAAGGGACTCATCCAAAGGATGAGCTTACATCAACAAGCATATGTTATCCTCGTCAAGCTTGCGTAAAAATAAAGAGGTACTCGCCAGAAATGGTGGGGGAAAATTTGGGAAAGGGATATGTTTTTCATCTTCATATTGATTGGCAGTAAGTGTCTCTCTTGAACATGACACCCCCTATTCATCATTTGAAGCCGGTTTGGGAAATCCATTTGTCTCTCATTCGATGTCGTCTTTGAGTCAATGCTGCCAAATCATTGGTTGTGTCGTTCATATGTTCAAGAGAAATCCATCTAAAACCTATATTGAGTCGGCCATCTGTAGTTATCCATTCTCTCCATCTCGGCCTTCCCTGTGTCCAGTCCAATTCACATCATACTCTGTTCCACCTTCAAAATATGTTACTCATTTCATGTCATTGATGGAGGATACATTAAGGCCCTCTTGTGCGAGTTTTGTTCTGTCGACTTTAACTCATTATCCGGAATCAAGACTTAGAAATTATTTGGTACCTTGGAGCTTGCATGCCTCAATGGTAGCTTTCCTCACTTTCGATAGTGGGTTTACATCATTGGCCCCTGATCGAAAGATTCCATCAGATGTTTGACTTCAACTTATTTATTCGCACTCGATGGATTGTACTAGAGTACCTTGGGAGTCATTGACATCAATGGTGATTTCCCTCGCACTTGTTAACGGTTTCATCAATGACCGGTAATCAAGTGGTTTATGCCATGTTCGAATTCAACACATTTAATCACATGGTTAGATTCGTACTTTGGGCGACGAGATTGAAGACCCTAGATATCATCTCTTTGGTCCAGGTTGTGATGAAGTATTTTTAATTTGCAACACATAGATCCACTGTGTATGTATCGTGGCTATGTCGTCTTAATTTGAAATTTCTCGCATAGATCCACGGTGTATTCCTGGTGGCTATGCTATATTTTGATAGCATGGATCCACAGTGTATGATTGGTGTCCATGACGCATGTCTATAATGTCATCAGTTTGTTATATGAGTATGGGAATGCCTACCTTAGAATTAATATATATGATATTCTGCAGATGCTTGGTTTTTCGTAGGTTTCCGATTAGGTGTGCTCCTGGTTTCTGACACACAGATGCAGTTTACAAAGTCTTTCGGCTATCACTTGTTCCAACCTCATACTTTGGGGGGCATTATGTTACCCATAATTTTGGTCGTCATGATGATGTATTGATGATGGTGTACTCAGGCTCTTCATTAGAACTTTCTCCTGAGAAAAGTTACCTTAATCTCTTCTCCGAAAACTCATTTTTGAAGAAGGTTCGCAGGCTGCTAGTATATTTGGGTACAAGAATGCCTGATTCTCGCAGGCTGCCTTAAGCCAGGGTGCGAACTTCTCGCACTGTGTTGAACTGCTAGGGTGTAAACTCTTCCTAAAGCATGGAAAAATATGAATTCTCGATGCTTCTAGAAGGGAATCTTCTAGAAGGATGGGTTGGCATTTGAATGTTTATCCTAGTACTGGATTCTCTGATATTTTGGGATCATTATTATCCAAGTAACTAATTCATTCTCTCCTATATATTGAGAGAATTCTCATGGAAAAGGTTAAGCAAGATTCATTGGAGAATTGGTGAAAGAATTGTGTGAAGGACTTAGCATTGAACAACAGCTTGGAGACTCTAGCAAGTCTATCAAGAGGATTTGATCTTCTTCATGCAAGGATTGAGCAAGTGTGTGTGTCGGAGCCAAGAGCCATCGAAAGGAAGTTTGCAACATCAAGGCTCAGGTTGTAATATTTACTTTCCATTAATATGATACAGTGGCATGTCCCTTTCCCATAAAGTTATTTCCACTTTATTGTGTAATTCCTTGATCATACACATAGGTTGACTTTTGAATAGATTGTGATATCTTCACTTTGTTTGGTTTGTGTTGTCTTGGTATTGACTGCACGAGAGAACTGGAGCAAAGCGGGAGAAACAAATACCATAGGAAGCGATAATGAGGTATGTTATTTGTTCTTGCCTCCTAGTTAATTCAATGGTCAAAACCTAGGGAAAGAGTCATGTCCTGTCTTGATTTGTTCTAGATCCAGGTGGATCTAGGGAGATCTGTTAGTGTCCGCACCTACCGATTAATCCAATAACACTAACCTACAAGACAAGCACACAATTTTTTTGTATATATAGATCTATAAATATAAACATTATGCTCAATGAAAGTAAAATGGTATAATATTTTACATAGTGAAAGTGTTAAATGGATTTTAACACTTGTTATGAATAAACCAACAATTAACAAAGTTAAAAAAAAAAAGGCATATATAAAAAAAGTAATAACAGGAAAAAAAAAAAAAAATTAATAAAAAAATTATTGAATGTAGCTTTTCACGAAACTTCTCCACCATAGAATTATTGTTGTAGTTCATCTTCTGGATAAAATGATTTGTGAGAAAGATAGCCACCCTATAAGATTTTTATTGACTTTCATTGTTAGTATTTACTAATAATTGGCAATTGATCGGATGTGTTGTTCCTCTTGGAAATCAATAGATCAAAAATTATGCTAGAGTTACAGATTCTATACAACATGAAAAGAAAAAAGAAAAAAGAAATTATTGGACCAGCTACCCTTCACGTTCAAACTCCAAAATAGTATACAACCAACCTTTCTTTTAAGCCCATCGGGTTCAAGATCAAAGCTAGAAGTAGTGTCAGCAATGGGATTCGAACCAACACCATCGTTTGTGGACCAGAATCTAATTACACCATATACACCAAAATCAAAGCCTAGAAACATCAAGAAAAACAACTTGGGCATTAGCCATTGAGCCAAACCTCCAAGTAAACCATTCAAACACAATGTTACCAATCATATTCCAAGTCACATGTGATCCCACGTCCAAGTGTAAAGTGCCAAGGAAAGAACCCACATGGAGCCCACGAGTCTTTATCATGCACTACAGCACGAAAGAAACCAACAAATAAGGCACGCTTAAGTGCCAAGTAACCTGGAGGAGGAGCACTGCTACACTCACTGTATATATATTTATTTAATTAAAAAAAAGGTGGGTTGAACATAACTTTTTTTTGTACGTTCAAAGTAATGTTATTAAAATTCAATGACGAGTCAACGAAATAGAAAGCACACCACATGCGCCCACCGTGGATTAAATTAGTGTCCAAGGAATTCCCGAGCCAAAGCAATGACAACACTCATACCTAGGGTCGTTACAGTCTAATAAAAAAGAGACCTGATAGGGAAATCTTCACCTGGAGAATAATAACAAATTTCTATTTTTGAAAAAGAAACTGGATGTAACCGTGCACAATTCAATTTAAGGTTTGAATTCATGGGTGGATTTCCAGTTAGAAACCATTTTTCGAACCCTAGAAATCTCGAAAACCAACCTACAAAAACTATCCAAAAGCAGCCCATAAACACAGCTACTTCGTTCTTCAACATTAAACCATCGAGCACAAAAAAAAAGGAAAACATATAACCCCACATTGCGAGACTGAGAACTAAGTCGTATTAGGGTATTTTGATTTGGCATGTGTCTGCTACTGAAATATAAACATATATGTGAGGAAAAACAAAAGGTGTTAAAGGGAAATGCTGAGAACAAACCTTCTCGGAGTATTATGACAATTTTGATATTAATCCACCAGCTACCTCCTCGGATTGTTTGTCTTAGACGAATAAAGAATCGAAGAAGTGAATATGCCCTCTGACCTGTGTTGCGTTAAATTTCTTCTAACGCAAGTTAGTGCCCACAAAGGAGCAGAGGGAATGCGCCAATATACATGATGTGCCCTCCAGTCCTTGAAATTGTGGACACCAGGGTCGACCGAGCAGAGGGATGGCCATGGCCGACCTCATCCTTCACCTCTGTTGAGCGTTTGACAAAAAAAACCGAAATGAGTAGGGACCGAGCAAGGTTAGGGTTTGAAGAGATAAGAATGGAGGATATTAGGGTTAAGGGATGAGCACTAGGGGGAGGGGGCACGTGGGCCTCATGCGAGGACCCACTGCCAAACTTCAGATATTTTTTTTATTATTTTTTATTATATATATATATATATATAATTTATTTTGTATTTATTATTATTATTATTATTTAATTATTTTAATTCTTTTATTTTATTTAATTGTATTGTAGTTGTTTTATTTTATATTTATTTTATTGTTATTTAAAAAAAAAAAATTATTATTGTTGTTGTTTAATTTAGTTTAAACCTTAATTAAATGTTAAATGTAATTAGTTTAAATGTTAAAATAGAATGTTAATATAATTTAGTTTAAATGTTATTTATTTAATAGTAATGATATTTAAATTAAATATATACAAGGTGATAACTAATTAATGTGAATAATCAGGGTGATTAATTAATTTAATTGGTTAATTAAATTAGGGATTAATTAAGTGATTAATTAGGCACTTAAGTAGGATACCAACAATAATATTAAAATTTCAGGACTAACTAAATGCGTTGTTTAAGGTGACTGAAACTTAGGTTAAGGTTTAATCTAGATTTTTTTTTTTATATTGTTGATTAATTATAAAAAAAAATCACCTTACCTAGTTTTAAAGAAAATTTTAAAAAGACCTAAACCAAGATAAGGGGGAGGGGACTTCATGCGTGCTAGGATGGTAAGTTAGAGGAATTGGCCAGTGTGGTGTGATGCTAGCGTAGCTACCATGCGAGGGAGTCAGTAGTTTTCTTAGGCGGAGACATCAAGCTTAGAGGCTTTCGACCCTGACATAGCCACTTCCCCTAAAGAGAGTAACATCTGTTTACAAACAAGTAAATTTTTTTTTATGCCTAACCCTGTTTTCAAGTTTAAGTTGCGCAAATGTGAATTTCCCTAGATGCTCCCTGACAAACTTTTGGTCGATGTAGATTCAATGATACAGGATGGTTAGGACTAGAGGAAATCGAGGCAGAGGGGCATCATCGCAGGGACCACCAATGCCACCATGACCATCGCTTGAATTAGCTCTCATACTGCGCTCTTTGGAGGCCATAAATGAGACTTTAAAGGGGCGTCATCCAACAGGGATCTAAGTGGAACCCCCACCATCTGGAGTGGGTAATCTTGAATCATCAAGGGATTCAGTGGGAGGGCCTCCACCCAAAGACATCGCTAGAGAACTGCAGAAGATCAAAATTCCATAGTTTGTCGAGGGTGGTGCCAGTGAACGTGCAAAGGCATGGTTGGAAGGCATGAAAAGGTGTTTAGACTTAAGAGACTATGCGTCCACATCAAAGGCGAAGATAACAATTTTTCAGTTGAGAGAGAGTGCCTTGAACTTGTGGGGCAACCTGAAGAGGAGATTTCACCTTACCATGAACACCGTCTCTTGGGAACTTTTTGAGGACAGGTTTCGAAGGAAATATCTACCAGCTTACTATGAGGAAGAACAAGTGGGAGAATTTCATGTTCTAGTAAAGAGAAACAGGACCGTAGAAGAATACGAGATCAAGTTTATGGAATTGGTCAAATATGTTTCATACATGGATAATGATCAACAACAGGGAGAACGCTTTGTCTATGGGTTAAAACCTAAGATAAGGGCCATGGTACAAATGTGGAAACTGTCTCTAGTAGCAGAAGCAGTAGAAAATGCATGTTATTCTAAGGAACACATGAACTTAAATGGAGGTATGAGGTTGACCCTTCCGCATCGTCCTGGATTCTTGGGGAAGGCCCCTAGGACATTCTCCAGGGGAGGGAGCTCCAAGACATCTTCATATGGTAATAGATCCACACCAAGGACAATTGCCATGGGTATTTCAATGGTAGCAAGTGTAGCATCCCGTTCATCACCAACAATGCAGACAGGTCCACAACCATCTCAGGGAGAAGCTAGTAGGGGCAGGGGTTCCATGAGAAGGAGCTCATTTCAGAGACCGTCACAGAGAAGTGCGTAGGTTCCATCTTGTGTTACGTGTTGGGGATGTGGAGGACTCCATTACCAGCGTGACTCCCCAGAGTTACAATCAGGATTTGTGCATAGAGCAGGAAAGGCCCCGATGGGAAGAGCAAGTGACACCCACCAAATTTATGCAGCAGTTAATAATCGTCAGGCAGAACATCAATCCATGGTGGTGGATTCGTCAGGTACACTAAATCATATCAATGCTAAAATTTTATTTGATTCTGGTGCTACAGATAGTTTCATTTCACCATCTGCATTAGAAAAGAGTGGGTTGGAAGCCTACGAGCGTGACGACTTTAAACAAGTCGATATGGCTTCAGGGGAAAAACAAGCGGTAGGACCTAGCGTTGATAATTTCCTAGTAGACCTGGGAGTGTGTACTACTAGGTTGAAGGTATACGTCACTTCTCTCGGGATGTATGATCTAATCATTGGAATGGACTCGTTAGAAGCTCATCGAGCTATGGTAGACTAGTTTGCAAAAAAGGTGTTTTGTGTTGATGATGAAGGAAGGCCAATAGAGATCCACGGTGTACGGAGAAAGGTGTCTCTAAGATTTATCTCAACTATGAAGGTTAAATGGTGCATGAGGCAAGGGTGTCAACTTTATGTAGTGGAATCTGTGAGTGAAAGGAAAGGACCCTCCTTGGATCAATACCTAGTATTGCCAGAGTTTAAAGATGTTTTTCCTAGCAAATTTCTAGGGTTACCTCTTGAGAGGGAGCTTGATTTTACTATTAAGCTAAAACCTGGTGTAGAACCAATTTCCAAGACTCTATATAGGATGACAGCACCATAACTTTGTTAGTTGCAGATGCAGTTGAAGGAGCCACTCAACTTAGGGCTAATAAGGCCTAGTGTCTCACCTTGGGGTGCACCAATAATTTTTGTGAAGAAGAAGGATGGTTCCTTACGAATGTGTATAGATTACGGGGACTTGAACTGAGATACAGTGAGAAATATGTACCCAATGCCATGAATAGATGACCTCTTTGATCAGATGAAAGGAGCAGCGGTATTCTCAAAAATTGATTTTCGATCAAGGTATCACCAGTTAAGGATTAAGGAAGATGATATTCCTAAAATTGCCTTTCGAGCTCGGTTTGGGCATTACGATTTCATTGTAGTAACTTTCGTATTGACCAATGCGCCAGCGGTATTCATGAGCCTCATGAATGGTGTATTCTGGAAGTACTTAGACCGCTTTGTACAAGCCTTTCTAGATGATATCCTCGTCGATTCCAAGAATGGAAGAGAACATGAGGAACACTTGCAAGTGGTGTTGTCTTGACTTAGAGAGAAAAAATTGTATGGGAAGTTTTCAAAGTGTTCCTTCTTCCAGAAATAAATTCACTATTTAGGTCATATCATTTCCGGGTAAGGAATCTTCGTGGACCTAGAAAAGGTAAAGGCCATTATGGAATGGTCAGTGCCAAAAAATGCTCATGAGGTAAGAAGCTTCATGGGGCTAGTAGGTTATTATCGGATATTTATGGAAGGGTTATATAAAATAGAAAAAACCATCACCACTTTGCAGCGCAAGGGGTCAGGTATGAATGGACAGAAGAATGTGATAGTCCATTCATCGAGCTTAAAAGTTTACTAGATAGTGTGCCAATTCTACGAGTGCCAGATATGGGAAAGGACTTCACATTCTGCATGGATGCCTCGAAGAAAGATTTGGGGGCCGTGCTAATGCAGGATGGAGGAGTGATATCTAATGCGTCAAGGAAGTTGAAGAAACAGGGAGAACTTTACACTACTCATGATTTAGAGTTGGCAGCAGTAATGCTAGCTCTGAAACTTTGGAGGCACTATCTAGTAGGGAGAAACTTTGAGCTCAAAACAGACCATCAAAGTTTAAAACATTTCTTCACTCAACGGGATCTTAATACCAGGCAATGGCGATGGAGTGAGTTCATGAGTGAGTATGATTTTGGTATTTCTTACATCAAGGGAAAAAAAAACGTGGTCACAAATGCCTTAAGTAGGAGACCACGTGTCTTCTTCTTGGTACCCTTAAAAGTCAATCTGAGGGAACGTGTGTTGACACAACTCCTTGGAGATAGTTGGTATTTAAAGGTTACCTCAAACCTCCAGAGTGGGAGGCAATTAGATTCAAGGTATGAAGGATATAGTTTGGAAGCAGACAAATTATTGAGATATCGAGGAAGGATGTACATCCCTGAAGGTGGGTATATTCAAAGCATCATCTTGAAAGAAGCCCATAGATAAATTTATTGTGCGCATTCAGGTGTGGAGAAAATGTACGCAGACATAACGAAACTATTCTTCTAAGTAGACATGAAGCACAATGTATTCCATTTCATCGCCAAGTGCCTAGAGTGTGAACAAGTGAAATCTGACCACCATCACCCGGCAGGACTCCTACAACCACATGATGTTCCTATGTCCAAGTGGGAAGTCATTTCTATGGATTTTGTTGTGGGGTTGCCACTCACATCTCATAGACACAATGTCATTCTTATGATAGTTGATAAGTTAACCAAGAGTGCTCATTTTATTCCGGTTAGAGACACTTACAATGTCACTGATGTGGCATGTGTGTTTGTAAGTGAGGTCATCCGTTTGCACGTGATACCTAAGAAGATCATTTCAGATAGGGACTCCAGATTCACTTTTAGGTTTTGGACAAGTTTGCAGTCAATGTTGGGGACTCAATTGAACTTAAGCACATCTTATCTTCCTGAAACAGAGGGGGAAATTAAGAGAGTAAATCAAGTCATGGAAGACATTCTTAGGATGTATGTCATGGATAATCAAACCCATTGGGAGAAGTACCTACCTTTGGTGGATTTCGCCTTCAATAAAAATTTTCATAGCTCCATCAGAATGCCACCCTATGAAGCTCTGAATGGAAGGCCATGCAGAACACCATTGAGTTGGGAAAGATTATATGACTGAGTAACAGTTGGGCTAGAATTGTTTCAAGAGATGGAGGAACAGGTGATTCAGATTAGGCAGAGACTAAAGGAAGCACAGGGTAGACAGAAAAGTTATGCGGATGCACACAGGACTGATCGAAGTTATAAAGTGGGAGATCAGGTTTTCATTCGTATCAGGCCTAATAAGAATACGATTCGGATCGAGAAGGGGAAAAAGTTGTCACCTCGATTTATAGGACCATTCAGAATCCAAGAGAAAATTGGACCTGTTGCCTATCGTCTCGTACTGCCACCCCACTTGCATAAAAATCAGAATGTTTTTCATGTATCTATTCTACGTCATTATGTTGCTGATGAATCACATAAACTAAATTGGAAGGAATTGCAGGTATCGGATGTGGGAACCCTCACAGTAGAACCATTATGCATATTGGACCATAGAGTTTGACAACTCAGGAACCATCTGGTAGACCAAGTTAAGGTCCAGTGGGACAAGTATAGTCCAGGATCTGCTACTTGGGAAGTTGTCGAGACGTTACGACGAGATTTTCCTTCACTTTTTTGACCACCTCGAGAATATGTTCTCAAAGGTTGGGTGTATGTAATGCCACCTTTTGACTTAGATAGCTAGGATTACCTGAGGCCTAAACACCTTTATTTTCTATTCAAAGTGAAACTATTAAATGATACACTTGAAATTTTAAGACGTATGAACCATATGAATGTTTAAATGTATTTGAATAATGATGGATACGATGGAATATATTGTGAGAATGTAAATTTTATGAATGTTTAAATGTTATTGATGATGATGGATATGATGTGATCTACTATGTGAATGTAAATTCTATGAATGCTTAAATGTTATTGATGATGATGGATATGATGCAATATACTGTGTGAATGTGAATCCTATGAAGGTTTAAATGCTATTTGAATGATGTTGGATATGATGCAATCTATTATGTAAATGATAGTTCTATGAATGGGTGACGTTAATTGAATTATGGGGTATTATGAGATCTATTTCTAACTTGAAAAATTTGATGTTAAAGTTGTTGGTATGCGGATACCGAATTGAAATTATGGTTGTATGCAATTACATAATGATAATGCATAGATATGTATGAGTTTGTGTTACAGACTAATCTGCAAGTTATTGGGCTATGAAATAGCCAAGGTATAATGATAATGGAAGCGGATGTCATGACCACTGACCGAGAAACAATATGGTATGAATCTTTGTATGTTAAATTATATTGGTTTGAATGCATTGTTATGATATGTGGACTAGTGCAGGATTTCAGGTGGTGAGACTGCCTAAAACCGAATAAATGATGACAAAACTCCCAGCAACACAGTGCCACTGTATATTCCATTGTAGGGTGTGGAACCTAGTCCTGTTAGGAGGGGTGGAGGCATTTCCCACCGTGTATCCTATGAAACCTGAAGTCACGGGAGGACGATGTTAGCTCACATTCCCCTAGACATGTGATAATAACTGTCAGTTGCCTGCTAGGGAAGCTTGGTTAAGATAATGACACTTCCACTTACGGGTTCTATTTGGAGTTAGGTCAATATAATTGACGCTCCAAGATAGTCCAGCAGAGGAAGGATAGGAATGGAAGATGGAAGTAAGTTAGGGAGGAAGGATGAGTAAAAATAGTTGAGAGTGTATGGAGATTTGTCTTATGGTGGAATTTATTGTCTTTCCTTCTGAAAAAAAAATGTGTATATATGAATATTCATAATTACGTAACTAAACCACAATTGTCTAAATAAAATTGTTGAGCTAGATTATTGTAATTAAGTGAATTCACGAACATTTCATTGGTTTATTATCTTTTATAAAATGAATAGTCTTATTGATTGGATTGGATGCATACATAAATTACTACAAGGGTGATAATTATTGTTATTAGTACATGCACGAGACTTGTATGTACTAGCTACACATGCATTTCTTGTACATGTACACTAGTATGTATGAGTTTCCTTGACTTACTTACTAATAATGTCAGTTATTTGATGTGAATGTGGGAACCATGTGTCTTTTCCCTTGTATCAAAAAAATACCTTAACTTCGGGACGAAGTTTCCTGAAGGGTGGGTGTATGTAACAACCCTAAGTATTAATCAATTGTCATGGTTTAATTAATTGTTTAATGTATATTAGTTTAAATAATTAATTAATTAATTGTCTTGGTTAAATATTTGTTGAATGTGAATTGGTTTAATTAACTAATTAATAAATTTAATGATTAAATATTTGTTTAATAAAATCTAGTTTAATAAATTATTAATTATTATTTTGTATCAAATGATGGAACCAATAAAGAGAAGGGGATAAGGTGATTGGCATTGAATGGAGGGATACAGTGGGTAAGTCTTAATGAAAGGGAGAAGGTGGTGAATGGGAGAGGGGGAAAGGAGGATATGAAGGGGAAAAACACTCGGGAGAAGGGGACTTTTGAGTGAGCATTATTTTTCATATTGGGAGACTGTATTGGAGCATTTTTTTTGGGAGATTGGAAGACTGTATTACTGGTTTTGGCTGGAGAAGCTTGTTGTAGGACTGTTACAAAGGGGCACCTGTTGTTGGGAGTTTTGGGCTCGGGGGCCAAGAATCCTTACGGAATCCTAGAGCTAGAGAGCTAAAGAGGCTCTGTTCTTAGCTGGTTGGGAGGTTAGAGGGTTTTGGGTAGAGCATCAGACAGAGTTGGAGAACAATAGTAGCATAAATTTTTCTATGTTATGTAATTTATTATGGTCTGCTCATAAATTTTAATTATGCTAAATGGTTATGAATGGTTATATGTTAGTTATGAATGGTTATATGCTGAATAAAGAAATTGTGAAGATGTTAGGATAGCATTTCTCTAATTAAACTTATGTTTTATAAGGCTCTGTTGGAAGAGACCTTACAAGTGGTGGTTCTTTACCTATCACTTGAAAGAGCCTATTTTCTCTTTTCTTGCATCCTTAACCTTATAATTTTTGGGATCATAACCCTCTCGTGCAAAATATCTCTCACACCTATCTTTTAGATAAATATTACATTATTACAATAACTTTAGGTTGTCATGCCAAGCCTTCAAAAATAAATATATTATTATATATTTATTATGTTATTAAAGCCATGTCATATTTTACCCAACATGTCTCACTTTATAACATAAGTCTATATATGCCTTCTTTTGAGATTAAGAATTTGGCATTTTCCCATGCCACATCAAAACCAAATATATTATTATTTCAACCATGTTCTTTTTAAACCAGGGAAATAGATGCATAGCAACTAGTCCCTGACTTGAATAGTACTGTTGATTGCAATCATGTAAAAGATTCATGCATGCATTTTCAGTTTTGGAATATAATTAACGGAACTAAATTACAAAATTTTATGTGTATATCCACCGACAGATCTAACTTTAAGAGATAGAACTCTTCAAAGAATAAATCTAACTCGTAGTAACAAATTTAATGATACAAGATCAACACTCACACTTAACTGACGTGCCATCCAAATCCCTACATGGAGAGATATTAACACAATCGTATAACATGAATCACATGGCATGTCTGTAATTACAATACGAAGAAATCAAAATGTCCAAGAGTCACTTACTATCAGCACCTCGAAGTTTAGTAACTGTCTCCAAAAATCGGTCATGCAAATCAATTGTTCAACGTAATCGTTGCTTTGTTGATCCTCCACCACATGCTATAACATGACTACCATCAGAATTAGAAGAAATTTCTGAAGGACCACATCCCCTTTGCTAGTGTCCTTGGACCCTTTGAGGAGTCACTCGATATGTTGAAATTTTTCTAATTTGGTACATGCCCTAGAAGATATGAAGCAAGACTTCTTGCTAGCATAATCTACCTGCATGCCTTGTAATAAAAGTATAGGAGTAAATCATAATATCTAACATTGAGTCTTTCAAACCTATCGTTGGGAGACAATTATGCATATTAACAAAAAAAAGTCTAGGATTCCAACAACTGAAAACTACACAGGACAGTAACTTTTGTAGCTGCAGGTTAGAATGTCCCCAATGTTTTCTTGACATTTGGTTGTCACAGGGTTTCTAAATATTAATATCCCCAGGAATTCGACCCAAATAACTTATGGAAGTTACCAAAACAAAACCCCAAACCACAATGAGTCTCATTGCTTGAAATTTTATTTTCCAATCTTCCATTAAGAAACAGACGAAACTAACTTAAATCAGGATCGAAGAACTTGTACATGTTAATAGAAATATCAAAATATTTCGTGATCTTTGTTAATCAATGGAAATTAGGAACAAATTCTCGGAATATTGAAGTTGTGACAGAGTATAATAAAATCTTACGTTTTATTAATGCGAGTTTAATTACATAGAAAAGAAATGTGATGTATATTTAATGATTATTCAAACAGAAAAAACTTCACCCAACAATAGGCCATGCCCAAGTCCAAGCAAGCCCGTAGCAATTTAAATAAACATGCAGTAATCACTAATCCTCACCATTTACAATCCTCAAAACTTGTTATACCATACTTCATAGTACACAGAAAATCAAATTTATTTCGAATTGTCTCACAACTCACCGACACCATACCCATACAAGATAACAATTTTAATAAAACATGGATGAACTTCAAAGTATAAGATATAAAGAACATTACCATGCATGATATCATAAAATTTCATCAGTTTTGAAACCATGTGCTCGAACCAAAGCCAACTTTTTGTTCTACTTCACACAAATGGGATGTAAGAATACAAAGCAAAAAAGATAAAAAGATCTCCGCAATTAAAATTAAAAAAAGGGTCATCTACTTGCACAAATATTTCAGTTATACAGAATTGTTTTCATCAAATAAATTGGGAAATATAGTGCGTAATTCACCCTACAACGCACCATGCCGAAGTTCAAGCAAGCCCGTAGCAGTTTAAATAAACATGAAGTAATTACTAATCCTGACCATCTACAATCCATGGCTCGAAACTTGTGATAAAATACTTTCTAGAATGTACCCATAAAGGAAGGAAGATTATGGAGAATCAAATTTATTTCGAGTTGTCTTGCCGATCCTAAATGTGCATGTGCCTTGCGCATAGTTTTCACAGGATGCTTTGTGCATGTGCCGATCCTAAATTTTTTATAGTAAATGAAGGATGCTTTGCAGTAGGAAGTACAACACATGTGTGCATGATGAGCTAACGAACCATGTCATTCAAACATAAAACATTCAAACATAAAAGTAGCCCAATAGTGTCCTTGCCGAATGGCAGTAGGAAGATCACAGGTGGGAGTGGTGGTGTCGCTATTGATGATCGACCTACTCCCACGACGAAAGGAAACGAAGAAGGGGATCGTGAGGATAAACGTGGAACATCACACTAGATAACCACAAAAAGCAGAGGAATCCATAATGTCCATTAGAAACACATGAAGAAGATATTTATTTTTAAGAAATTAGTGGATTCTTAAATTCCAAAAATTTCTAGTCTTGTTTGAGAAGACAACATTGTCTGAAATGATTTTAGAAAAAAAATTAGCTACAGAAACAGTAAAAATGAAGGAATAGTAATTCAAGTTTACTCACATATTTTATCTCCCCTTGAAGCTCTACATCCATCTCCAGAATCTACAAAACAAAGTTGGATCTCTTGATGTAGCCCCGAAGGATGTTGGCTAAAGGGACTGAAACTAGAGCTCGACTCACTATTGACCAAAGGGATCGAGACTAGAACTCCACTCGCTATTGGCCAAAAGGATTGATTCCTGGTAGAAGAGGAGACCTCCAAATTACAAGACAAGATGAGGAAGGATGTAGCGTCAAACAAGTAGCATCTAGGACAGGATAGGATGAGGAAGGAGGAGACATCAAACATGTAGCAGCTAGGAAATGATGAAGAATGCAGTAGCTTGGAAATTATGAGGAAGGAGGAGACATCGAAAGTGTTAAATATAATGTAACCTCAACAGTCTGACTGTACACTGCTAGCTGTCCTGGCCAACTGTACTATCGTTTCTTGATTTTCTTGATTTTCCTAAGCCTATTTAGCTCAACTCTTTTCCCTTTTCTCAATGTACTCTTTTCTCATATACTCAATATAATGAATACAATTTATTCTTTTCTCTTTCTCTGTTTTCTCTGCTTCTCATTTTATCATGGTATAAGAGCTTCAAACGTAAGCCTCTTTACATAGACTGGAGAACAGCCCGATCCTAAGTAGCAAAGAGCTTAAACTGTCAATGAGAGAACAGGACACGAGACTCTTCACAGAGCTTGGAGAACAACGCACAATCCGAAATACACTCTAAAGATCACTGCAGAAAGAAAACACAAGCATAGCACAATACGCTCGAAAGAATCGTGAGCATTTAAATATTCGTGAAAGATTCATGAAGCAGAGTTGCAGAGAGTAGAAACAATTAAAGACACGTGAGTTCTTTAAAAAATTTGTGAAATTCTTTCTTCGAGAGAGGATTCTACGAGAGCAGCAAAGGAGAAGCTAAAGTAGTAAAGGACAAACATAACAGCCGTATGATCGCCCCTGTGAATAGATCTGAACCATCAATTGAGTTTAGAAAGGACGAGGAGTGCACATAAAAGGCAAAAGATTTATAGTCGTAAGATCTAGTGCATATAGTCGACAACCATTGGATCAAGCGAAGTTGCATGGAGGATAACGACAAGACCATTCAACTCTCAAAGCGCAGGAGATTAAATATGGACTGTCAGATTTAGCACAGAGGACTAATAGCCATTGGATCCGGGAGAAAGTGCACGAGGCTTAGTCCTCTGGAGCGCACAGAAGAAAAGTCGACTTGCGAAGTTAGGAAATCCTGAAATCTTTGGGACCATCCATCAAGGAGGACATGTGGTGAGATCTCGGCATTTCACTGACTCACAAGGAGTAAAGGTCAGAGCACACTACATTGAGAATTCACGAATCGTGAAATCATGACTCGATCTGAGTCATTGGATCGAGAAAGATCGTGAGCCGTTGATCTAACGTGATTGAGAAATTGGGAATCGGGAGGACAGAGGTGCACCATCCTCTGAGGTCACGAAGTGAGAAACCCTGACTTGATCGCAACTGTCGATCAAAGAGAGGCCTAGATTTTCGATCTAATGCCATCGACATTTCGAGGATTGGGAAAACGGAGGTGCAATTCATTCGACTTTGCGAAACGTGAAATCCCGATGAAATCTAGACCGTTAGATCCAGATGAGCATGAACCATTGATTTGGGAGGATCCAAAATTTCAACATTTCAGAGTTCAGGGTTTAGAGAATATCGTGACGAGAGTTTAAGGGTCGCGAAATACCGATTCACGAAATCCTGAAAGGATCTGGATTATTAGATCATAGGAGGATCTGGATTATCAATCCGCAACAGAGGATAGATCGAAGTTTCGGATTTCAGGATTCAAAAGAGAAAAAGTTGGAGTTGCATCGAAACTTCACTAACCGTGAAATAAAGTGGATCATGATCATAGTACCATGGTTGTGTGGAGGAAGGATACGAGAGGAGATGAGGGCTCGTTAAGCCCCTTTCAGAGTTCGGGAGTTGGAGAGTCAGGAGTGGCTCACACGCCAATACTCTTGAGGTCGTGAAACACGATGTGCATTTTGTGGGTTAAGCCAGTGGTCACGTGAGAAGAAGTTCACACTTAGTGCTTATTCACGCAGGGATGAGTTCACATTTGGACTAGTTCAGCCATTACATTTGCAACATTTGAAAAATAAGAGAGCTCAGAGCTCTGAATCCACAAATCTCGCACTCGGATAGTCAGATCCAGCTAGATCGAAGTCAAAGAAGTGGTCTACACCACGTATTTCGGTCTGAAGTCACTGAAATAACTTCGAAGACCTGGTTTTATGTGCAGGAAACAGGTAAACACGAAATTTTCTAACAATCTTTCTTGTTTTGTTAATTTTTTTAAAAGATGGCCACGTCTAGCAATTTAGGACCAACTCAAGGACCAATACTTCTTGGAAGGAATTATGATTTTTTGTCTCTTCGAATGAGATCCTTATTGAAAGCACAAGAGTGTTGGGATCCAGTGGATCTTGGATATGTGGAACCAGATCCATCAGACCTTGCTGCCATGACCAACCAACAAAGAACTGCTCAGGCAACACAAAGGAACAGAGAAAACAATGCAAAATTTTGGATTCAGAATTCAGTGGATGACTCGATTTTCTCAAAAATCACAGGAGTTGTTACTTCAAAACAAGCCTGGGACATCCTTAAATTAGCCTACCAAGGAAATGACAGGGTCAAAATAGTGAAATTGCAGACCTTGAAGATGCAATTCGAGACTTTAAGAATGACAAAGTCTAAAAATGTTGATTAGTTTATGACCAAAGTCATGGGAATCGTGAACCATATCAAATTGACTAGTGAAGCCATCCCTGATCAATGCATTGTTGAGAAATTCCTCAGAAGTTTACCAAAGAAATTCGAAATGGTCATTACAACAATCCTTGAATCCAAGGATCTGCCACGTTTTTAAACAGATGAACTAATTGGTTCCCTATTGACACATGATACTAGACTACATCTAACATATGAGTCAATCACCAATGCCTTTAGAACTCAATTCTCTTTCAGCAGAGGGAGAGGCAGAGGTCACCAAGGAAGAGGGAGCAGTCCAAGTAACCCTCACTCAAGTGGAGGTCACAGACAACAGAACTTGAATCAATATTTCCAAGGTCATAGACAACAGAACCAGAATCAAAATTTCCAGCCTCAAAGAGGCAGAGGGAGAAGATCAAATGACAAATCAAGCATACAATGCTATTACTGCAAAAATTTTGGACGCTATGAATATGAATGCCAGAAGAAGAAACAAGATCAAATCTCAGGCAGAGAACATGTCTCAAATCATACAGGAGAAACCTTAGAAGGTATGTTTCTCTCATGTCACAAGACTGAAGAACAACATAAAGATCTCTGGTTGTTGGACAGTGGATGCAACAATCACATGACAGGTAACAAATATTTACTTTCATGCATTGATTCTTCAATTTCCTTTGATATTACACTTGGAAATGATTCCTTAGTCAAAGTTCAAGGAAAAGGAATTATACCTATTCTTACTAAACAACATGTAAAGAAAGACATAAACAATGTCTATCATTGCAAGATACCAGATATATAAAATATGCAGAACAGAAACGAAATGCTAGAAATGACAGAATAACTGTAAAATATCCAGCATAATCTTCACAATACACAGAAATGATATAGGAAATAGCAACAGAAATAACACTTTGAATCAGATAGCAATGTTCACAGGCCTCTTCGAGGGGGCAACCTCCAATCGAGCAACGTTCTGTTACAATAATATCCAAGCTAGGGTTCTCATACCCTCTACTCCTATTTATACTAAAAAGAAGCATCTAGAGGAAGATCCTTCTAGAAGCGGAAGCTTCTATTAGGTCTTCTTACATCCACCTTATTCTATTTTATTGAAA
>ML801438.1:5662-21892 GCA_009831015.1 Picea engelmannii | reverse complement strand
ATGTTTTGATTGGGGTGTCAGTTTTCATGAACATTCTGATCAAGGGTTGCTCTGAAGATGGCTCCAGTACTCCATTAAGTAATCAGCCTCTATCTCCATTGAATCAGCCATTGAACGCACAGCCTTACACCCCTTTTAACGGCCAGCCCTTAGTCAATCAGCTGCCTGCAAATTCCCAAAACGGCCAGCAATTTTCATCAGTGAATCAGCCATTGACTAACAAACCTGGCTTTCTCAATCAGCCCTTCTCTCCATTAAACGTCCAACCGGGCTTCAGCCAGCCACTGGTGAACGTACAGCCGGGACAGCCATTATTAAACCAGCCATTCGTCAACAGCCTTGCATTCAGTGGGTCTGATAACCAACGTCTATCAGCACAGGTTGTGGTCATGGTCACTTGCTTGATGATGTTCGTTCTAAGCTTCTTTTTTCTCTCTATGTGATCGGTAATTAGCCTGTTCTATCCATCAAATAATCCCATAATCATCACTCTATTTATTTCCATATTTTCGGCGTGATTTCTCCTCATTATATATCAATACCTCCTTATTCCTACCCTTTAATGTAAATAACGTTGAATGATTTCAGAATGTATATTGGGTGAATTTGATATTTAATATATGAGTCTGTTTGAAATCAATGACTTCCAAGAGAAATGAGAAAGATTAAACTGATATCAAAAGTCAATTTAATGTTTTTTTGTCAAGGAGAACTACTGTTAAAGAAAACTAATTCAGAAATGCTAATGTATACACCATAGTTTAATACAACCTATCCGCGAGTATGGAACCCAACTGTGGTCGGTCGAAATGATCGCGAAACTCTCGCTGCTGACCGATTCTCAATTTCTATATGGCGAAATTCTCTGATTGTCAATTTTCAGTCGCCTACCCCGTCAACCCGCGATGCAAAAACTGGCTAAGTGTGGGATGACGGCTCCGCGGTCCAAGAAACCTATAATTTCATAAATTGCATTATCTTCTGCCCAGGATTCTTTTAAAGAAAACTAATTCGGGAAAGATAATGTATAGACTAAACACGACCTGTCATAGTCCGATAGAACCTATTCGTGAAGCCGTGTCCATAAAAGTGGCCAACTATGCAACATAACGACGATCACTCAGAATGACCACATAAAGGTGAAAAACTAAAGTCAAAAGCAGTTTACAACAGGAAAGTAAAAGGGAGAGAACAACTATATCTCCCACACAGCAAAAGACATTGTCATAACTATAAAACCATAGCAAGACAGAATCCATGTAAAAAGCATCAGAAGCCATGAAATATATTTTGAGGCCAACAAACTTTGCTTCAACGCATAACAGATGCAATTTACATTGCTTGCAATTCTTTAGTCTGTTATTTTATCTTAATAGTATTCTATGCAATCTGTAGTGCAAAACAAAATGCGATGAAAGATCCAACTGCAGATGCAACATCCCAACATTTGCAAACCCTGGCCAAACAAGAACAAGCACCAAAGAAGAACCCAACTAATAAGTACTAAAAGGCCCAATTGCGGTCGTAGGACTGATACCCTGCAAAGTCGAATCAAGCAACAATAAACAACATACAACTAAGAAAGAAGCAAACAACAACCACCCCACCAAGAATGATGTTGTTCTAATCGCGATTGCATAAACCCAAACATAGAAACTGCAACAACACGAACAGGCAAGCAAGAACAATGACAACATGCAAATAAGAAATCAGTGGCATGCAAAAAGAAAGCATCGACCACCGAATCAACAACACCGCTAGAGCATAAAAAATTTAAAAACAAAAGAAAATGTCTTGTAACAAGCCTTTTAAGTAACCATTCAACACTACCAAGCCTGTTACGTAAACATTTAAGTCTGTCAGAAATGCATTGTAAACATTTAAGAAAAAAATTCAATGTGGCAGGACTCTGACGTATACCAAAAAGTAAAATTATATTTTTTGTAAGAATAGTTCGAATACCACAGAATGTTTTGGAAAGCCAAACTTTGGATACACCACCATATCTAACATTGCCATAAATTTACCTAGCATAAAATGCTAAACCAAACATTCGAATTAATGCTAGCATTAATCCACTATTGACTAATGCATAACAAAATATATGATTAAAAAAAGACCATATGCGATCAAATACTTTGGATATGCTAGCATATATAACATTGGGAATAGCGAAGCCGACAAGAAGACCTCCAATCTCTTATCCAATCAAATCAGTACATATATATTACTTTTTATTATATAAAAATATATGTTTTTATTTCCATAGCTCCAACAATAGGTATTGTGCAAATATTTTGGGTCAAAGGACAAAGTAATATGCAGTCAATGATTTATCGATTGCTATAGTCCCTCTACACCTATGGGAGGGACTAATAAGTTTATGAAATGACTCATAATATTATTATGTGTAATGCAAGCCTAATGAACATGGGAATATCTAAAAAAATTTACGTTTGGGGAACATTGACAACTACCCTTATGCTAGGATTGATTACAAAGGGGATCCATATATGCCTTTGGCACCAAGCTCCACCTATGGTGATATTGGTAAGAAACGTTTTTATATATTTAATTTTTTGTTTTTTTCAAAAAGAATAAAAACACAAATATTTTTGTATGGTATCAAGTATTAACAAATGGTTTGTCATGCAGATGTAGGTTTGAGACAACTAGATGGATTCCCACAACGTCGATGAAGGAGTCGAGGAGATGAGCATGTGAGAGGATATGTGAAAAAAGTGCTTCAAAATGTGTAAGGGAACCTGTCTCTTTTGACACAAATGATTCCTATGGTTTAGATGGAGGATCTGCCAGAGGCTATGCAGGGACAGGTGGTGCGTTTGCCCTGTGCGTGGGTGTGAATCTTCTGGCATCTCATGAACATCGTATTGTGATATCATGATATGCATCTAGCACCACAGGCATAGATTCCATGGTCATATATCTACCGACCATATATGTATTTTGAGGGTGTGAACCCCATTTTGTATTATGACATCATATTTTTGGAAAAGATGAAATATAAACAAAATCAACTTTACTTGTATATGTTACAATGTGCACATGCATGGATGTGTTTTATTTACTTTAGTTATGAAAAAAATTCCAATCTAAAACATAATAAGCATATTCATTGGATACATAATTAGAACTTATAGGTATATGATTATAAGTAAGAAAATCAAAGTATTGTTCCAAAATTTGTAACCATAGGAATCGTCGGAGTAGAGTAGAGTATCACACACGGTAACTTTCATTTAAATGACATAAAACTAAATGGGATTCTATGAGAACCTCTAAATACAAAACATCATTTGAAATGGAGTCACGTAAAAGATATATAACGACACTATATACTCATCCACAATATTCGTTTATGGCTGCAGAGGAATGCCACCTGAAGACACCAATTGAACCTCGAGTGAGTAAATGACCCAAGTGGTGGAAGCCATGTTTGTATATGATGACTAGAACCGTCTATAGATCCTAAGTAAACTGAAGACTCCGTGGACATATGCCAACCAAGGGAAAACTTGATAAGCAAGTCGATGACACAAGGGAAAATATGTCTATACACTTTACGATACACTAGTATACAAAGAGTCACACCCAATCTTAAGGGATTAACCATAATATATTTTAAGGTAGAGCCCATTGATGGTCTCATCCAACATATTCCCTTCATAATATTCCAACTCATAGGCTCCTTTCTCTAAAACACATCACATGATATAAGAATCGTGCCACATGGGGTTGAACTTGCCTGCCCTCAACGGTTCTTTGGCTTGGTAATATAGGAGAACCAAGTCACCCTTAGTGTACTACCAAGGACAACCAGACCTATCATACTAAACCTTAACATGTTGTTTATTTTCATCGATAGCCATAGAGGCATATCGATGCTCCTCATCCACACGCTCTAGGTGTTCTTCAAGATTGGATGTGTTAGGTAGGAGCTCAATCTCCAGTTTGAGGGAAGGTATTTCACATTCAATCGTAATGATCAACTCCACACCGTTTACTAACTGAAAAGGAGAAAAACTGGTGGAAGTATTTACCAAGGTTCGATATGCCCAAAGCATAGGATAAATAATTAGATGCCAATCAGATTTACTCTGGCTCACATTTGTTTTCAAGATGATCTTGAGAGATTTATTCACAACCTCTACTTGCCCATTTTCCTAGGGATAATAAGGGGAAGAATGGCCATGATTAAACCCCAGTTTTGATGCAAACTCCTTTATCATTTCATTCTGAAAGTGATTGCCATGATCAGTGACAATCTCCTTTGGGATTTTGAGTTGACATATAAATTGGTTGAATATGAATAATGCTACCATCTTACGATTGGATTTAATGGTAGGCATGGCCTCTGCCCATTTACTGAAATAATCAATGACTATGATAATATGTTTATGCCCTCTAACCAAAGATGGGTTACATTCCACAAAATATATCCCTACTTGGTGAAGGGACTAACGATGATTACTGGGTAAAGAGGGGTTTAATGTGAGAGCATTTTTCGAGCGAACACCTAGCAAGGGTGACATTTTTTGACCACTTCAACACAATATTTAAAAATTGATGGCCAAAAATAACTAGCTCGCAATTTTTTTTGGGTTGTCGCAAGCCCATATAGATGACCACCACCAGCCCCACTATGAAATTCATTCAAAACCAAACAAGCTTATTTTTTAGTCAAGGACATACGCAAAATTTTATCCACACCTCGACGATGCAAAGTGTCGTCGATGATAATGTAGTTTTTTGCTTGATGACGTATACGTCATCGATCATCTCTCGACAAATGTTGGGATAAATTCAAGGTTTGAAGATAAATTAGAATGTCTCCATACCAGGGGTCCGAAGATGAGATAAGGAAGATATGTTCATCTGCGAATGAATCATCATGAATAACGTCCTCCTCTAGTCGAGGGAAGTCTAATATCAACTCAGAAAAAAACTAATGATTTCTTAGACTTCACAGAAGAAAAATCGAGATCAAATTCTTGCAAAATAACAATCCACTTATTGTATTTTCCCCTATGATGCGCCTAGTAAGGACGTATTGAAATGGATTGATATAAGCAACTATGGTAGTTTTCCAACGTAATGTATAATGACATAATCTTTGAATCGCATGTCCGAGAACCAAGACTAGTTTCTCAACATGAGAGTATTTAAGTTTAGGACTGAATAAGTTTCGACTAAGATAGTAGAAAATGTGATCATGGAGCTCATCATCCTCTTGAACGAGAACCATATCAACCGTCCCATAGAACGTGGCGATATAAAGAAAAAATTTGCTATTGTAGTTTGGAGGATTCAACAGAGGCATCAATACTAAGGATTTCTTAAGGGCATCGAAGGATTCCTAGGCTCTCTCATCCCGTACAAATGGAGTGTCCTTATTCAAAAGATGCATGAAACCCTTATTTAAATTGGCATATTTCACTATGAACTCATGCAATAAGTTAGATTTCCCCTGTAAACCCTGAAGTTGTTGAATGTTGTGCGGGGGAGCCAATCAAAGTATTTTCTCAACCTTCATAGGATCCACCATGATCCCATGCTCATGGACTAATAATACTAAAAGATGAACATAACTAACACAAAAGATACACTTGTGAGTGTTCAAATGGATGCAATAGTAATGACATATAT
This sequence comes from Picea engelmannii, assembly GCA_009831015.1. Taxonomy (NCBI): domain Eukaryota; kingdom Viridiplantae; phylum Streptophyta; class Pinopsida; order Pinales; family Pinaceae; genus Picea; species Picea engelmannii. The sequence goes on along the minus strand of ML801438.1, from coordinate 16,225 downwards.
CAAATACTAGTTGAAGGTGAGTGGAATGGTCAACTCTCTTGTGAGAGTGAGCAGCGAGATCATCGAGATAAGCTTTCAAAATATTTTTGAGATCGTGAAAAGAAAAGGTCATAGCGCGTTGGAAGGTCGCTCCAGTGTTTTTAAGGCCAAAACACATTTTCTGGTATGAAAAAATACCTAAAGGAAAAATAAACATTGTATCGTGTTGATCCTCGAGTTCTATTTGAATATGATTATATCCTGAAAATCCATCCATAAAAGAAAAAACTTTGCTTCCTTCACACTCATCAAGAATTTATTTGTTGAAAGGATTCAGGAAGTTGTCTTTAGGAGAAGCCATGTCCAGGTCTCTAAAATCCATACATACATGGATGGTTCCTTGTTTCTTATTCATGGGAATGGGGTTGGATACCCATTCAGTCAAGGGAACTGGGTAGATGAAAATATCATTAAGTAGCTTCTCTATCTATGCCTTAATAGAAGGAGCCTTCCTAGGATTAACAACTCTAAGATGTTTTCAAACAGGTCTACCATCTGGATAAGTATTGATCTCGTTTTTAACAATGATAGGGTCGATCCCTGGCATCTCCTCATATGACTAAGAGAATACGTCAAAAGATTATTTTAAGAGATTGGTGTAGATATGAATTTCTTCAGGCGAACAATCTTCATCAATATATATGTTCTCAATTTTGCTAGGAATTTGATAGATGTGGATCGTGATGGTAAGATAAATAGTATCCATGTTTCCTTTGGCATAAATAACATGCATATCTAGTGCAACCACAGCGTGACCGACCATCTCACTCAAGGTAGATATAAAGTCCTCTTGTTCGATCCTAACAAGTTCTAGGAGGAAATAGGAGCAATGATGCATATTGTCCCAAGGCCTATCATGACCATACATGGCCTCTAAGATGGATTCATATGAAGGTAAATTATCATTAATGAAATCACGCGAACAAGACGATTGGGCAGCCCATATGGGCTCTAGAAGATGATCCTCCTCGTCTATGTACGAGGAGAAAGGATCTGGGTCAACAATAGTGTTAAGAATAGCTTGATACACAACCTCTATCACTGACAATGGCATTTCCATCCCAATGTGTGACTGACCTTCAAAGGACATGGTAGGGGAAGGTAGGGTCCAAGGATCATTGAAATACAAAGTACGGAAAGGAACGAACCTCATTGACGACAAAGACTTGATGGTAATGGCATGAATGTGGTGGATTGGTTCCACAAAATCAAAGCTACCCATGAGAGAGGAATACATTCCAACACCAACATCCTCGATTTATTGTTGATAATTGTCTATCACTGGGATCAAAGGTCAAATTGATGCATTAGGACTAGAATGTGCAAATAAAAATTGATCAATCATCACTATTTTCCCTTCGTGGGGAAAATATAAAGTGTGGAAAATAGATTACACGAATGTGGTCATGGCATAAGTCCAATTATTACCTAGTAATAAATTATAGTAAAGGGGTGCATCAACCACTTTGAAATCAACCTCCATTGTCTTTCCCCCTAACTGAAGCGAAAAAGAGAGAAGAATTATGTGGGGTCAAAAGGAATGTCCATCAAAAGAAGTCAACATAGTCATAGATTGGGATAGAGTCAGAGAGCCAATGCTTTTCTAATAGGTTAGGGACATCATGCACATTGTTGCACCTTCATCAATTATAGTTCATTTGATGGTATATTTCGTGTACTCCACATGTATTTGAAGGGACACATGGTAACTCAAGCGAGGCTTAACATTCATGACGTCAAACTTAATATCCTTTGAGCCACACGGGTCTAGATCTCCTAAAGTAGAGAACACGACATTCCTTTGTGAAGGACACATATGGAGAACCTCCAAATCTGAAATTGCACAAGGGGTTTGACCAGCTCTTCGAAAATCAAGTAGTTCTAGGAAGCTCCAGAATTAGGATTATGGGAAGAGCGTTTTAGTACTCCTTTCGAAATACGAGGTAGAGGCTCTAGTTTTTCGATCTCAAAGGGTGTTTCTAGAGGAGGGAGAGACTCTGGACTAGTGACAATATATGAAGAACTGTAATCACAAGATCAAGTGGCTACATCAATATGAGACTTGACCATGTTAACACATAGATGGTCACCTTCATGTGTCAAAGGGTTTTTATTCCCATTCAATGCATTTCCGGTGTTGGAAGACCCCAAATCCATCTGTTGATTATGTAAAAACATATTAGTTAGCATAGCAGGCAGTTGTGATAAGAGCCTCAAGGCTTCCTCGATTTTGGGGCTTAGGTGGGTAAGGTGATCATATATTCAAATTTACAAGGAAACTTCACCTTCCATTTTTCTTTCTTGCCCTCACAAACATTATTATTTGATCTATCATTGTTAGCGTCATCATTGGCTTTGTTATTATTTTTCCCACCCTTATGATTATTACCTCATCCTTTCTTTATATTCCCACCTGGTTGTTGTTTACCATTTGGGTTGGCCAATGACTATAAAAAATGCACACCTATTGACTAAGTGAGATTGGAGGATGAAGCCAAAGCTTGTCCAGGATAGATTAGAGACAAACCCTTCAAATGGTTCTTCATCGAGTCTGTAGAATTAGCATTTGCAGAGCATATGATGCCATCAACATGAGGCTTGGGATTTTGTCTAGGGTCATAATTTGATTGTGTCACATTAGGAAGAATTTCATACAACATCCCAGACTAAGCATATATGAGGTCTAGTTGATGGGATTTGAAAATATCTTCTTCCTTAGATGTTACTCTGGATGTAGAAACATCCTTCGAAATATAAGGAAACAAGGACTTAAAGAACTACTCCAACAAAAACTCTAGAGGAATGTAGGCTTTAATCAACCTCTTATGTCTATGCCACTCTTTGATATGGTTTGAGATATGCATCACCTTATCTTGGTGAAAGGACGACAAAAGTTCTATGCCAACATCATAATGAACCGACAACTGGAAGTGGTTGAGAAAGACCAAAATCATTAGATTAAAGTTTCTGTATGTTCCCTCTGGTAGCTCAATGTACCATTTCGTGGAAATCCCTATGAGGGTGCATTGAAATAGTATCAAATGAATAGAATAATCATTAAGGGAATTGGATGAGAACCAAAGATGAAAAGTAGTAACATGATCACATCGCTCCTCGCCAGTATTTCCATCGAATTTTGGAATGTCCAAAGGAAGCTAGGTGGGGACGGGGGGCCATGATGGATCATTATGCACCAGGTCATTCATTAATCTTGAAAAATATGGAAGATTAAGTGTGAAAAGAAAAGAGATTTGGGGTTGCGGCATATGAGCCCATGCTCCCGAGAAAGATTGGTGTTGAGGGATTGTAGCCCATCAAGGGTTTTGGTATACATCATGGCCCTGTATGGTAGGGTAATATCCTCCTTCAAATTGATTCATATGGGGTTGTATGGGCAACATTCCTCTAAGAGTGACATAGTGAGTATGATAAACATTTCCCTCAACTGGAGGAGCTCCAAGTTGCGGTTTTCCCATAGCATGAAACTAAATCCCTCTGGGTGGAAATCCAAAGCATAGAGGTGGATTTGTCATTAAAAATGTGTTTCTCAGAATTGACATGGAGGAAGAAGGGGAAAGGACTAAATATAGGAAGTGACTTGTCCTTTTGGTCGAGTACTCCATCCAGGAGCGTCGAGACTAGGATTAGACCTGGAAGAAAAAGGAGGTTGGCCTCCAACTGTAGGAGTCATTTGGGGAATGTGACCTCCACCAAACGAGAGAGGAGTATGTGGAGTAGCCATGCCCCCAGGTCCAAGACTACGATTTGAATTATTCCCTAGAATGGAGGATGAAAGTTGTGACATCATATTGGGCATACCAAAAGAAAAAGGGTTAGATACCAAAGGTATGGAATGAGCATTATTTCCCATCTTACCAAAAGAGATCCAAAAGGGTTCGTTACTATGGGTCGAGTAGAAACCACGGACTGGATAGGAGTAAGCACGAGAACCTCCAACGCAACAACCATAGTGGTTGAAGGAGTCAAAGGAGTCCCATTAACCATAGAAGGTATATGATTCGATGAACTCCCATTGTCATTCTAACTCGACTCAGTACCCATAATTGGATAATCACAAGTCTGGGATGTGGAGATATATGTACCACGTCTATTAACTTTACACCTTATAGAAGGAAAATTTAGTAAAGACTCAAACTGCGGTGGTAACTTCAACAAATGATGAGACCTACAAGGAGGCTGGTATTTCTCGATGATGAATCAATACATGAGATATAAAACCAAATCCTAGGGCCAACTAACAACCAAAGAGAAGACCGAAATAAAGCAAAATCCAAATGCACACAAACATGATATAGTAGGTGAAAAGGGCCCTCCCTCTTTAGAGTAGGTATGCCTCACCCAAGAGGGGACTGAGAATCCCTTCAAATGATTGGAGGTATCAGAATCAGTTATAAGCATCCTCGTAGGATTAACAACACAGTCGGTTAGATCCCCTTGGAGAGGTAATCCTCCATAAAGGATGTGTGTTGTCCGACCCTTATCTGACTCATGGTACCTTCAGAATAAGCCCTACAAGTAACCTATGTGGCTACCTATGTTAAGCAACTAGAGCCATCATGATATAACCAATGCAGAAGAGAACAATCGTAAGTCTGGTCCATCATATGGGTAGGGTAGAAAATCCCGAAATATTGAAAGCACCGCCTCTCATGGAGGTAAAGGTACTAGCAAGACCTCCATATATGAATGAAACCATAGAAATATCTATGACTCTAAGAAGGTAATATTAGGTGACTATCTCTACAATGAACTTAGCGCAACCTCATGCTTAACTCAGTTGTGAGCATAGCCTCTTGACGTCACTAATTACACAATGGGATTTCACCACTCCTTGGTTAGACACATATGTTTAGTTTAATAGCCTTGGAGAAGTTTACTCACAAAATCCTATTCCAAGGCCCTATATCTTATGCTTGTTTGTGTACCCTAAAAGATAAAATCGTTTCTAATCAATTTTAGTTAATCAACATTACTTTTAATGACTTTCTTTATTCAATAGATTTGGTCGTGAAACTGATGATATTATGACTCAGCATATCAAATAAATGAATATGAAAATAGTGTTAAGTCCTAATCTTAAATTCTCAAGAGATGGTATGCTTTAAACACAACTTTCAATGCAACTTCTACAATTTCAATAAAATGCAATTTTTCCAAATGTGTCAAGATCAATACTAGATAATCAAAAGAGAAAATGTCATAATGCAAAAGGAGATTTTTTTTGTATTTTCAATATAAAGAAAAGAAAACGCAAGGACTAAATAACATCTTCACATGCAAACCCTACTGCAAGAAAAAAGAGACAAGCTAAGAAAGATACCAGGAAGAAAACACTCAGACCAATGTGCAAGGACAACCAATGAAAAAGATGATAAGAAAGAATATTGCCTGAAATTAAACAATAAGAAGGTTTCCTATCACTTTGTAAGCAATCAACAGTTAGGAAAAAGACCCAATAAAACTCAGCAACCAACCAAAATCACCCAACAAACACCAAACTCAACCAATAAGCCAAAAAGTTTATGTATGAGATTGTTTGAGTAAAACTTGTGAATGTACGTTCCCTATAGAAGGACAACTCACATATGTACATGTCTATCAAGGGAAAACATGTGTATATGTAGTAAAACACTGTCAGGGAAAGGATTAAGACAAAAAACTCATATCTAAAGTAAAAATAGGCTGTCAAGCAATTAGGCAACAAGGAAACTCAGGCTAACAGAGAGAAGGTCAAGAAGAAAAACACTCCAAACCCCAAACAGAAGATTCAATCCCTAGTATGGTCGCCAAGTCTGTTATGAGAAAAATATCTCTATGGCATGGGGTAAACTAGAACAGAACAAATGACACACAGAAATCAATTCTAATCTCTAGTATGCTATATAAATGAAAATTATAACAAGACAAGATCAAGAGCCTACCTCGTCCGGACGTTCGATCAAGACCACCTTTGAGCACACAACTCAAATATTTATACCTGCAACTTGTCCTCAACAAACAAGATACATAAGCATATGGTGATAATGTATAATATTAACATGTGAAATAGCATAATCCATTAACATACATGACAAATACGCCCATGGAATAATAATTCAAATATTTGCAAGATATCAATTGGACGAGAAAATAGTATTTCTATTAAAATAATCAAGATAAGTGTATAGGTCACAAATTTCTTTGTCAATACATCTCAAAATCGATAAACTAAGTCCCTTCCAGTTGGGCCTCCATCACTACAATCCTCCACCAAAGGAAAGCTCATATAAAGGAGACAATGAGGTTCTCCATCAAAGAAGGAAGAGCTTGGGGGCTTGACGATGAGTTCATAGTTTAAAGGATAAATGGATGCAGACTCAATGTGAAGTGAAAATTTCTCTAGAGTGTCTTTTCTCTCAAAAGATGAATTGTCTATCTTCCACAACTTGGATATGGCTCAATTTATAGCCTTCAAATGGAACTGAAGGGCGGAGTCGAAATGTTTCCACTATATGGAAGGTCAAGGATCATGGATCTCGTGATGTGACATGGAAACCCGACATAAAAAAAAAAAATTGAGCACCAAGCCCGATGTACCTGGGTTGTAATGGAGCAACCTACACATACATGTGTTGTCTAACTAGTAGGGCGCATATATGTGGAAAAATGTGTTTTTTTGGCTTTGGAAGTAAAAAGGAGACTTCAAGTCTACATAGGAAAATGGAAAGACCATCCAAGCAAGTTGCATGGGGTGAGGCAAAATTTGCTATAAGATTAGGAACCCTCCACTAGCCCTGTGTGGGGCTTAAGGAGTGTTGACATGCCTAGGGTTATAGTGGTAGCAGTCGGATAACAAGACCATTATCACGAGTACATGCCTTGATTTCCCAAGTAAAAAGAACTAACTAAATGCGTTAACTTTCCAATAAAATTAATAGAAAATTTGTCGAAATAAAATCTAATTAATAAAAAGTAAAAAGAGGTAATTAGAAATGGATTTCCAAGACTTAGTCAAAACCTATTGCTTCAAGTTGATCTCGAAGGAAGGACTTGAAAGTAGGGATGAAAGTTGATTATCAATCATTTTCAAACACGGTCAAAAATCCAGATCATGAAAATGAAGTATTAACAAAAAAAAAATTGATTAAATTTGACGATTACATCTATTTTAAAATTCCCACCCTGCTTGTAACCACTAATCCTCATACTTCAATCGCGCAAATGACTTAGAACCCCATGGATATTAAGTCTTCAGTAACCGCCATGTTGAAATATTCCAGCTCCACCAATCCTTTGTGAAGCGTCAGTGAGCAACTAAATTTGCTTTCAGGTCACACGGGATGCAATCCCTTTGCGGTGGCCTGAAACCATGGTCTAGAAAACAAAAAAGAAACACATAAAAGAACGTTTTAAAAAAGTTGATGGTATATACCTTGGTTTTCGAATCCCAGAACCCACCTTTGAAATCCTACCCATAAAAATCTAAAGATCATCTTATACATAACATGTAATCGTTTCAAAAGCACATAAGTAAGTTTATGAAATGACTTATAATATCATTAGAAATACGTTTATGAAATGACTCATAGTATTATTATGTGTAATGCAAGCCTAATGAACATGGGAATATCTAAAAAAAATTACGTTTGGGATTTCAAATATGTTCGCACATGAAATTCTTTTTGTGCAAGTTGGCATGCATTTTTGAACAACAAAGCCTAATATTCTTGCCATATTGCTCCATATCACCCCACAACTAGAGAAAAGTTCCATCCAGAAAACAAATAGAGAAGAGAGTCCCATTCAGAAAAACAATGAAGAAATCTATTGAGTTAGTTGAACAAGAAGACGCAGAAGGTATTTAGATCCAAATTGTAGGATGTCTAGACGGAAAGGAAATTCCCCAAGTCATAGAACAAGGGAGGTAGGGTTTGAGATATGATTCATTATTGTTATTATCAGGTTTAAACCATCTATGGAGTTTTAGATATCAAATTTTGGATTTTAGAAGATTAGGCCAACACAATAAACTTATGTGATTATTCCCTATAAGAGAGTGGCTTCGCTCTGTCTTTATATATATATATTCATAAATTGAAAAATATCATAGCAATAGGCAAGAGATTGAAAATCCCTTTCTCAATGCATTTGCATTGCAGTTCCTTTACATTGATGGGGAATACTCTATCTAGATTCCTACTTGGTCTTAATGAAAATGAAAATTCTAACGAGAAATGCAATAGTTGTGGCAAACAAAGGGAGTCGTCCACCATGAAATCACAGCCGAAGTATTGAGCATATTCAAAAGGGAAATAGAAGAGAGGCCATGAATTTCAAAGAAGAATATAATTATGAAGAATACATGGACAAGGCCGCGGCAATGATTATATTATTTTGGAGTTCCTGAAGAATTTGTTAGAACCATAATATGGCACAACTACTTGAAGATGAGTCGTATCAATGCTATTTGGAAAGAGGTGTATGATGACTATCCAGTTTTCGTTGAGTATTGCAGAAGCAATATATGTCAATTGATATGAACATTTGAGTCCCAGTCTCTCATTGTATATGGACTGTAATTTTCATTTTATACGGTGGTGATGAGGTTTAGAATCTATCCGCTAATTTTGTGCTTATGAGAATCTCGTATTGCAGTCTTGTAGTTTATCTTGCGATAAGTTCAGGGATTATTTTTCTTCATGTAAGGCATTTCCATTATGTAATCTATGTCATGATGTGACCTGTTCGGGATGATTTTTCTTCATATTATCATATTGTTACGCTGTAAGGAATTTCCCTTATGTAATCTATGTTTTGACATATTGTTAGACTGTAAGGCATTTCCCTTATGTAATCTATGTTTTGATGTGACTTGTCCGTTTTTTCATCTTCATTTGATTTTGTTAGAAAACCATCTAATAATCTTCCATTACCCATTCCTTGGCGCCAGACTTGTCATGGAACTCAACTTAGGTTGGGTAGACCACACAATCTGCCATCCATTCCTTGACACAAAGCCTAATAGCTTAGGCATGGGACTCAGTTGAGGAACTGGACCTTATGTAATCATCCTATAGAAGCAGATTTCCTCCAACACTTTTATAGTCGCCTCATGGTCATCATATCTCTTAGACAACCATGGCCTTTTGACTGTGCATGTGCAATTTTGTTCGTTTGTCCTCTCATTACTAGCAATGCATCTTCCTTCTCCTAAACAAGGAAAACACCATCATGTTTTGGTCTTATGTATTGTACAGAATAAAACTTTGGTGCGATGCAATGTGTCATGAGATCGAAAGTTTGAGGAGATGCAATTTGTCACATGAAAAGAAAATTTGTGCAATATATCACAAGGGAATAAAAATTCATCCTCTACAAGTGAAAAAATTTGGTCTATGTGATGAATCAAACAATGCAAAAGAACTATTTTAAAAATTTTCCCTTTGTCGTAATGAAAAAAAGTTTGAGAAAGTATAATGTGTTGCACATAATTTATTTTTGATCTAATGTGATATGTTGCAATAAAGAAAAGTTTGGAGCAATGATATATGTTGGAACCAAAATCATTTTAGGTGCAATACGCACACTTTCCTTTATGCACCCCCTTAAAAAAATTGTTTTATCCTTTATGTATTGCACTAAACAAAACTTTGGTGCGGCACAATGTGTCATAGAGATAGAAAGTTAGAGGAGATGTGATGTATCACAAGGGAATAAATTTTTTTAATCTACAATATGTTGCAAGAAAAAAGAGCTTGGATCAATGTTATATGTTGTGGATAGAATAATTTTAGGTGTGACACACACACTTTTATGTGCCCGCTTTAAAAAACATTAGAACATTTATGTATCACACAAAATAAAACTTTGGTGGGGTGTATTTTTTTGCATAGATAGAAAATTTGAGAAGATGTGATATATCACAAGAGAAGAAAATGTCATCCTCAACAATATGTAATGATAAAGAAACGTTTGAAGCGATGAGATATATCATGGCTAAAACAATTTTAGGTGGGATAAGAACACTTGTCTTTATGCAACACCTTCCAAAACCTTAATTAAAATACCTCTACAAATATTAAACCTTGAGTAATACCTATACAAAAATTTTCCTTCATTAAAAGAATTGTAATATCTCCATAAATATTATAATATTAAAGTCTAAGTGTACCTGGGAACAAATTTCCGTTTTTGGAAAATTCAGATTTGGAAATTATTTTCCATTTACGACAAATCTGAATTTGAAATTTTATTATTGTAATTAATTATTTATGACTGTTGGGAAAAGATTTGACTTTTCCAACTAAGTTATTTTATTGTGACACTTGTGAAATACAAACTTTTTATAAATTAAATGCTGGAAGACAAATGGAACAACCAAGATAAAAATAGTTGACCATGACTCCATGAGTGGGGAATAGATTTGAGTTACCTCAAGGTTGATTTTTACAAGTGGAAAATGTGGGATTTGACCACTAGAAGCCCCTAAAAATGAGGGATTTGTAAGGTTGGGAATTTCCCAAG
>ML801437.1:231954-252017 GCA_009831015.1 Picea engelmannii | reverse complement strand
CTCAGGAAATGTGTCGCATTTTTGCTTCGTTTTTTTGTGTCACCTCAATTTTCGTGCCCATTGTTGGGTGGTTTTTCGGCACACTTTTTTGTCGATGGTTTTATATTTCCGGTTAAGGAATTAGGTTTGTTGACTAATTGAGGACATTGGGTTAAGGTTTTGGATGTTGTTGGCTCCTATATGTATATTGTATTGTAAACAATGTATGAGTGTGAATGAATATATAATATGTTGATTTTCTCGGTTTGGGTTTCCAGGGGAAAATCTTTGTGTAATGTGTGTATTTCCCATTGTATATTTTATGTTCTTTTACTGAAAATCTGTTTGCAATAAATATTGTACAAGGTTAAAATCTACATTTGGTATCAGAGCAATTATTGGCTTTAGGGGGACGCCTTTGTTGTCAAGGGTTTGGCTCGGGACTATGATAAGCCTTGTTACAGTGGGAGATCTGCGATATTGATTCTTCAGGTGAAGAGAAATGGTGAGCAGTTCGAAAATGGAGATCGAGAAGTTTAATGGGCAAAGTTTTGAGTTGTGGAAGCTCAAGATGGAAGATTTGTTAGTGGACAGAGATCAATGGATCATGGTGGATCCAGGTACTGCACCTACAGGACTTCAACAGATGGCTAGAAAAAGTTGGATCAAAAGGCGAAGAACACAATTAGATTGTTTCTCAGATTCAATATTACTAAATATGTTAGAGGAAGCTACAACCAAGGATTTATGTGATAAGTTGGGAAGTTGTATCAGTCTAAGTCCCTCGTAAATAAACTATTCCTGAGAAAGAAGCTATATAAACTGAGGATGAGAGATGGAGACTCGGTGCAGAGCATTTGAATGCCTTCAATATTGTGGTAAGTCAGTTAGTATCTGTTGAGATTAAAATTTATGGTGAAGATAAGTGTATCAATTTGTTGTGCTATTTAACAGACTCGTGGGATGGTCTGGTTGTGGCCATAGGTAGTAATACAACTGCCTTGAAGTTTGATGAAGTGGTCTAATCCTTGTTGTCGGAGGAGATGAGACAGAAGAACATGGAAGGACAAATCACATATGCATTATTTGCAAGAGGACACTCCCATGAAAGAAATAGATCTAAGTCCTCGAGTGGGAGATTTAAGTCTAAGGGTAGATCTAAATCTCCTAGAAAGTTTGTAAAGGCATGCTGAAGATGTGGAAAACAAGGGCACTATAAGAAACAATCTAGATCCAAAATTGAGAAAAAGAAGGGATTTGGAGAAGCTCCTTCTACAAAAGAAAAGACCTCCAAGGAAGGAGGGGATGTGTACTTGGATTCTTCAAGCACACATGCAGATCATGAGGCATGGTTGGTTGACTCAGGTGCATCCTTTCATATGACTCCCGACATGGAGTGGTTCTATGAATATGAAAGGTATGATGGAGATAATGTTTTCCTAGGTGATGACTCAAAAACCAAAACCATAGGACGAGGAAAATTCGAGTTGAGGCTCATAGATGGAAGGATTAGAAAACTACATGGTGTTCTGCAAATCCCAGGTTTGGAAAAAAATTTGATTTTTGTAAGAAAAATGGACGATGCAGGGGTAAAAACAATATTTGAAAAGCAAACTTGTAGGCTGGTTCAAGGAGCAATGGTGTCGCTGAAGGGAGTTTGGTTTGGAACTCTGTATAAGCTGCAAGGAAGAACTATTAGTGATGGGTATAATAGTTCCATTTGTTTATTTTTCAATAAGAAAGGTTAAGCATGAAGTTCATTCCATTTTTAGCATTTAACCATAACCATTAATGTTGCAGCAAACAAACCAGAAGAAGCACTATGCACAAGAACACAAGAAGTATCCTGGGAAACCCTGTAATGTCCCCACTTTGGGACATCATCACAGTGCAGAGAGTTATGATGACTAGAGTAGCCAAATGGATGTTATAGCGAGTACAGGGGTATTTGAGAGGCATTGTGGGGTCCAACTTGTATCGATGATCATATTCCATCATTATGAGCCATTCCGCACAGGTTAGCTTTGGTTTCGTTGCATTCCGACGATTTCCATGATTTTGACTATTTTGAGCTATAAGTCAATGGAATTCACTGAAGAGGTCATTTTGGGCACATTACTTGGAGGAACCTCTCAATGTAATAGCTCATTGGAATCGGGAGGAGCAACACTACAGGATGGGATGGATGGAAGTGACTTTCAGTGGCTAGGGAAGTCACAAGGAGAGATAAGCATCTTTTTAGAGGTAAAAAAGTTAAATAATTAATTAAATATTAATAAAATGAAAGTCACTTTGGAGGGACAAGGTGAGCCAAAAGTATAAAGGAAAGGCAAGGGCCTCTTCTCATGATTCATGGATGTTTATCTTTTGATATCTGGCTTTAGCTAGTGAGCCCAACATTGGGGGTTTTGAGGGTTTTGACATAACAAACCCTAGAGGACGATTCGGTGGTGAAAGATTCCACCTAGCTTGTCCTAAGCTTGGTCTCGGAGATGCAATACTCTCCCACACCATTCTAATTCCAGATCTACTCAGTTGCAGGGGGATTCTACATCAGTTTCATGTGCAGATAGAGAGAGGGCGCACCAGTTGAGGGTTTCCAGCAAGAGGGGCGCACCATCCTTGGATAGAGATTCACTGTAGGAGATTGGCAGGGTTTTTGGAGATTCCATCACTTGGGTTCTTCTTGCAGGGTCTTCACCATCATTCCTAGTGCTTTCTGAGAGAGTTTCATGGTTCAGATTATTTCTTAGAGCAGTGGGACGAATTGAAGAGAAGGAGGGCGTTTCTGAGATTTAGATCTAGTCAGTTTGGAGGAGTTACACTTCAGATCTGACCCTGAGACTTTACCTAGTGACTTGCATTGTCTCGATCTATATTTCTGGAGAGTTTCGAAGCATTTGCAGGCCTCCTTCAGCAGGGCCGAATTATCTAGGGCTTCAGTCATCCAGTGGGGCGCACCATTCAGTGGAGGATTTCAGATCTACAGGGTTTGAGAGTGGATTTGGAGATTCGGGCACCTGGGTTGTTCTTACCATCACCCTATCTACTGTTTGGCATATTTCTGGAGGTGATTGGACATCTTTGGCACCAGGGCCAAATTGTTGAGGAGCTTCAGTTATCCAGTAGAGCGTGGCATCATCCAACAGTGAGGGGTTTGGCACTTGGCATTGGTCTTCATCTCTTATCCAGCCTTTGGAGGCTTATTTTGTATTGTTGGGAGCATTTTGTAGCAGCTCATACTTGTTATCTATTGTCTATCATCTTGGTCATCTGTTGAACATTCCAGATCGACATCTCCATTGTAGCAGGTTCTTCTATTTTATGAATAAAGAAGATTTGAGATGTTTTGGCTTATCTATCTTATTGCATATGGTTGAGGTATGTTCCATGGTTATCTATTTATGTTATTTGTTGCATACACACATTTAAACACATCTAAACAAATAGATCAACAAACTGTATGACGAAATACCACAACCAATAAAAGGTTTTTAAAAGACACCAAAATAGTGATGATCCTTGCATAATGGTTTGGGATCATTACAAACCCTTCTCAACAAGGGAAGAAAACCCAACCAAATTCTTTGCTATATTCTTCAAGAGAAATACCTTCACCACCAAGAAGAACCTATCACACAAGAGGGTGCTCAAACCCTAGAAGACTAGCACCCAAGAGAGGTGCACACTTTTCCCAAGAAGGTGTACTTGCTAAAATTTCCAAACTCACATGAAATATATGATTCTTCAATGGGGAATTTACCTTTACTTATACTAGACTGAACCTGTTAACATAAGTGTCTATTGGCACAATAGGGCCGACCTCACTAGCTCATAATATAATTAATATTAACCAGATTAATTATATTTTACATTAATTACCAGTCACATTAAGGTGGGGCCGACTTGTACCCTTTATATTACAATTAGGGTTACAGGAAGGTCTGACTCTTGAACAATATAGAAAGGGATATTATACACCCACTAGTGCTCATCCACTAGGGGCACATCCATAGGGATGCCCATATCACTAGCTCACTGCATTACACATAAGAACCACTTCTTCACTAGTGCTCAGCCACTAGGATCATGTTCACCTGTGCTCGTCCATAGACACGTCCACTCAACAAATCTTCTTTCCCACTGCATTACACATGAGAGTCATCTGGAGTTTCTCGTCAACTCTTCTACTCAGAGGAGACTAATACATCATCTTCATTTTTGTTCTCACGACGACGCACCCAACACTTTTGGGATTTCACACGTTCACCTTGTGCTCAACCACAGGCACGTCCAACTCAACAAATCTCCTTTCTCACTATGTTACACAGGAGAATCATCTAGAGTTCTTCTCAACTCTCTACAAGGAGGAGGCCATCTCTATGTTCCAGCTCTGTCTCAAATAGGAACCACACAACCCTCTCAAGGGATTTCTCTCAGGTTTGTAAGCTGGAGAATGTCTCACATAGCTGCAATCATCAACATCTCTTAGGTTTGTAAGTTGGAGAATGTTTCACATAGCTGCAATCATCAACACTCCCTCTCAACTAGGGAGTCATTCTTTATCATGCCAAGTCTCACACAGATGTACTTTGAACTTTGTCTTTTTTTTTTTAACAGAGACGGTTATGTTGCATTAGGCGGCATTCTGGTATGCTAGAATCAGAAAGTTACAAATTTGAAGAAGGTTGGTGACCTCTAACAGTGTTTCCAACCTTCTTATGAATGTCTTGGGAAACCAATTCCATCTGCTTCTTGAGCTAATTCGAGAAAATGACAAGGACTGCATACATGTATAAATTCTCACAAACTGTGAGCACAATAGAAGACAGAAGCAATACATCAACCGGAGGGGGGAGGAATTTTCCTCTTAATGAAGGGGTCCAACATTTTTTGAGAGCCTGAAAAAATGTTGGAGGCCGCCTCCTTTTCTCTGCGCGCTTTGTTGGTCTTTCGTCCTCGGGTAAGGGGAGGAGACGGGACTGAAATGTATTCAGTTTCAGAAGTTTCCACAGAATCGCTAGATGGGACTGAAGCAGTCAGACCTGCCGAGGCAGAGGGGTCCGGAACTGAAGCCCGTAAATCTCTCGCTGCTACCGGGCCTGGGGGGGTGGGGACTGGAAGGCTTTCGTTTGCCGGTGGGTCTTCCTTCTCTTCTGTTGCTTCAAGATCTGGGGCGTCATCATCCTTCAACGCTTCAAAGCTGTTTTTATTTTCTAGAGTTGCCTTTGTTGGATGAGTGGCTTTTGGAGCCTGGGGAGTCGGTTCCTTTCGCCTTGGATGCCTTCGTCGGGACGATACTGGCTGAAAATCATCTACTTTGGCTGGTCCCGGCTCCTCAGTGAATTTGGGACAGCTTCTTGCGAAATGACCGTAATCATGGCACCTGAGACATTTAAAGGGGATATGCTCGTAGTCCAGCTCTTGGATATGGCACCAATCCCCCAGGGAGAGCTTGATGGATTCCGGTAGGCCTTTCTCGAGATTAACCTCAACGCAAATACGAGCGCAGGTGAATTGTTCCTCTTTCAGTTTCGCACTGTCCAGGAATCTCTCGAGCTTGTTTCCAATGCCCTCTAGAGTGCTTCTCCCCCAGAGGTGCAGGGGGAGGTGAGGCAGCCTAACCCAAACAGGGGCTGCGGTGATCTCGACTTCGGGATTGAAATCCAGAGTCCAGGGGGCTAAGAACAGTCGTCTCGACCCCATGAAATAGGGTCCAGATCTGAAGACTAGGTCACGATCCTCTTTCTCTGAGAAGCTGAAGGCATAATAACCCCTGCCTACTGCACTCCGAAGAATGCTACCCTGTATCATCGGCCCCCATCTTTCCTCAATCCATGCCTCCACCGTTTTGGGGCTGGGCCATAACCCCGTAAACTTTCCCATGAGGGTCCTTTCTGCCAGAAAGAGAGCATAGTTGCAAGGGTCCTCTGGAGAAAGCTCCAGAGAAGGGATCTCATCCAACTTCTTAATAAACTTAGACGGAGGAGAGAGCTTGGATTTAGCTCCTGCCGTACGGACTAACTCTTTAAAAGCTTCCAATGAATCTTCCACAGTCTTGGCAGTCGGATTTGCAGTCATCTTGGCAGGGCGACGATCACCTGGGCTACCACTGTTCTGGAATGCGTGCGCACAGGGGGGACGCGCTGGATACGCCGAATCGTGCCCTGTATGGCGAGAGAGGGATGGGGACCTGGAACGACATCTGCTATCGGAGCTCAGCGTACCTGCAAACAAGGATTCAGAGCAATGGCGGCTAGGGTTTGGGCCCTAGCCGCTTTGGCGCTTCTTCTCGTTCCATCTCTAGTTTTAAAATTTGAAGGACATGGGGGTGGGCTTTGATCCACTTATGTGTGCACGGGTCACGATACCATTTAATATGGTATCTCTGGGTGCAACCACACGTTCGAACACTACCTCAAGGTGTCCCCATGGCTCCAGGTAAAGCCCTCACGAGAATTGAACCTTGCCCAACAGTGAAAAACTCCTCGCTTTCCACCATTGGATCCAACCCCTTTGGGCTTGAACTTTGTCTTTGCTGAAGCCATCAACACTCCTTCTTGACTAGGGAGACATTCTTCACCAGGTTAATTTGGTGAAGATTTATGCAATCTGCTCATGTGTAGGAAGGTACTACATGTGTACTATTTTTCTATGCATCATATTTCTGATATAATGATATTTCATCTCATCGTGTTTCAATCCACCAGGAAACACTGGATTCTCAAAGAGATTTACACACGACTCTTGGTTGTCATCATAGGATCCATCTCATGATCAATTAAATCTGTCAGAAGCTTGTGAAGCCACATGTCTTCTCACAT
The DNA here is from genome assembly GCA_009831015.1 of Picea engelmannii. Classification (NCBI taxonomy): domain Eukaryota; kingdom Viridiplantae; phylum Streptophyta; class Pinopsida; order Pinales; family Pinaceae; genus Picea; species Picea engelmannii. Next base: position 245,214 of record ML801437.1, on the reverse strand, counting down.
TTGATTCTATATACTCTGCTTATGTGGCACTGAAGGCCACATATTTTTGTTTCCTGCTTCATCAGGAAATCATGGCAAACTTCACAGTAAGACAACAACCAGATGTTCTTTTTCGGTCCACTGTACTCTCTTCTCAATCTGTATCGGCATATCCTGCAAACTCAAGTTCACACTGGAGGCATATCTGAGGCCATATCCAACTGTGCCTCATATATATCTCAATACATGCTTTACTATTATCCAATGAGTCTATCTCAGATGACTAATGGATTGACTAAGTACATTCACTGCATATCATGAATTTGATCTGGTGTAAACCAGATACATCAATGATCCAATCAATTGTGGATCAATCATGTCTGAAGCATCATCATTCATTTCCTTCAAATCCATCACGGTGGTTTTGCATTATGTTATACCAAACTTCTTTAATATTCCCATTGTATACTTTCCTTGACTTAGGAAAATCTTATTGGTCCTCGGTCATACTTCTTGTCTCAAGAAGTAATACATCATACTCAAATCCTTCATCTCAAAAATTAGAAGTCGAGGCTTTCTTCTTTTCAACAATAATGCTTTTTGAATAAGTTATCAAAAACACAGGCTCTTGTCACCAACATTGTAGTAATATAGGTTTTGGATCAGCAATACTCTTGTTGAGATTCAAACTCATCAAGAATCCATTCATCTGATATTGTTTCCAGCTCATGGATGGTAGTACAGATGGAAATGTATTGGTCTCATTGAATCAAGTGTCTCATCATAGACAACTCCCTCTGTTTGTGAGAGTCCTCTAGTTATGTATTTCTTGACACTTCTTGTCAACTGCATGCTTTCTCTACTTGGAAGTTTTCACAGACTTCCTTACTTGTTTCTGAATAATATCTTATACATCATTCTTTAAGATATACTGGTATTCTTATGTTATGGCATCTTTCCATACTTTTATTTATTTTTGTTTCTTCAATGAAATGGCTCATGACTGAAGGATAGTTTTGAAAACTCTTTTGCTTTCTCAAGGTGTCCCTTGAGGGACTTGTGTGTCTCTCTATCTTCTATCAGAGTTTTGTATATCCTGGGCATGCCTTTTATGCCCCACTGTAATATCTCTGGTTATATTAACTGGAGCAACTGGATTAATTGGAATAATGTTTGTCTCCCTCTGAACTGTTGAAGGGGGAGAAGGTATTGTCTCATTGTCAATCTCCATTTGAGATTCTCTAGGTTTGTTGAATGGGTATCTCTTCTTTAAGGACAACATCTATGCTTGTCTCGCATAATAATGAATCAAATATGGTTTGGACTCTCGTACCAGGGATAATGGTCCAAGTCGTTGAGGGCTCCCATACTAGGGATACTTATCCTTCATTTATTTAAAAAAAATGCAATCAACTATAAAATTAGAGATCAATTGATTTACCCAGTTTGTAGTCATGCTTTAGTTTTTAGAGGAAGTACGTCCCCTCTCTCTTATATTCATTCTTTTGAGGTGGATCTGGATCAATGTCAGCGGTAGAAGCATATTGTCTTCCCTTCTTCCTGGTTGGACAATTTCTTGCATAGTGTCCATATTTGTCACATCTGAAGCACTGAATTTATGAAACATCTCTTCTTTGATAACCTGGATTTGATGAAGACTTTTCATCTTTAAATGTTTTCCTAAAATTTCTTTTGAATTTTCCTCCTTTCTTTGTATGAAGTGCAAGAGCATGATTTTCTTCTGAGGAATATTCCACTCCTCTATTTCTAAGTCTAAGTTCTTCTTGAGTACAATCTGTCCATAGACAATCAAAGGTTGGTAGAGATTCTCTTCCACTGATACTTTGAAGAAAAGGCTCCCACTGTTTTGGAAGGTTGTTGAGAGTGGTTAAGACAAGTTCTCTATCAGACATGATTTCTCCAATGGTTTCTAGTTGTTCTTTAATATATGATATCTTCATAAAGAAGATGACAACTGTGTCACCTTTGTCTCGCCAACTGGATTTTGAAAACCTGAAACCCTAAGGCCAAAAATCAAAATTTCTCAGAATTTCGTTTTGAGAGCTTCTAGAGATGTGCTAGAAGAGGACGTACTCTTTTATGCCAAAATTAGCCCCATCGTCCAAGTATTATTATTATTATTATTATTAATATTATTCAGATTAATTATCTTTTACATTTATTATTAATCACATTAGGGTGGGGCCGACCTGTACCCTTTACATAGCAATTAGGGTTACAAGAAGGTATGACTCCTAAACAATATATAACAAGGGATCTGATACACCCACTAGTGCTCATCCACTAGGGGCACATCCATAGGGATTTCATATCTCTAGTTCACTTCATTACACAGAAGAACTAGATGTTCACACGTTCACATGTGCTCATCCACAGACACGTTCACTCTACAAATCTTCTTTCCCACTGCATCACACAGGAGAATTATCTGGAGTCTTCTCGTCAACTCTGCTGCTCAGAGGAGGCTAATACATCATCTTTATTTCTGTTCACATGATGATGCACCCAACACTTTGGGATTTCACACGTTCACCTTGTGCTCATCCACATGCACTTCTAACTCAATAGATCGCCTTTTCCAATAGAAATCATCTGGAGTTCTTCTAAAATCTATGAATGGAGGAGTTCATCTCTACGTTCTAGCTCTATCTCAGGCATGAACCACATACCCTTCTTAGGGGCTTTCTCTCATGTTTGTAAGCTGAAAGAAAGATTCACATAGCTTGCAATGATCCACATCTCACAGGTTTGTAAGCTAGAGAATGTCTCACATAGCTTCAATCATCAACAAGAAAAAAGTTTCTTCAAGAAGTTCCAAAAATCTAAGATCAAGATTCTGCAGGAAATTTTGGCACCTTAGAAACCCTGTGGCCAAAAACTCAAAATCCTCGGAATTTGATTTTAAGAGCTTCTGGAGATGTTCTAGAGGAGGTCGTACTCTTCTATGCCAAAAATAGCCCCAACATCCAAGTATTAAGGGCCAGAACACCACATAAAAGAGGGTCATACCGATTTTTCTGGAAACCCTAGGAGGGTCGTACGGTTTTGCAAAAGTGAGAGGAGACTTGGTAGATGCTTGTGCAATGGGTTCTTTCAAGCCTACGCTCTGATACCATGTTTATTTTTCAATAAGCAAGGTTAAGCATGGATTTCATTCCATTTTTAGCATTTAACCATAACCATTAATGTTTCAACAACCAAGATCACAAGAAGAAGCACCATGCACAAGAACACACGAAGTATCCCAGGAAGCCCTTCTCAACAAGGGAAAAACACCTAACCAAATCCTTTTTTATATTCTTCAAGAGAAATACCTTCACCACCAAGAAAAACCTAGCACACAAGAGGGTGCTCAAACCCTAGAAGACTAGCGCCCAAGAGAGGTGTGCACTTTTCCCAAGAAGGTGTACTTGCTAAAATTTCCAAACTCACATGAAAGATATGATTCCTCAATGGGGAATTTACCTTTACTTATAATAGACTGAACCTGTCAACATAAGTGTCCATTGGTAAAACATGGCTGACCTCACTAGCTCATAATATAATTAATACTAACCATATTAATTATCTTTTGCATTAATTACCAGTCACATTAAGGTGGGGCCAACCTGTTTCCTTTATATTACAATTAGGGTTACATGCAGGTCTGACTCTTGAACACTATAGCAATGGATCTTATACACCCACTAGTTCTCATCCACTAGGGGCACATCCATAGGGATGTCCATATTACTGGCTCACTACATTACATAGAAGAACCACTTCTTCACTAGTGCTCAACCGCTAGGATCACGTTCACCTGTGCTCATCCACTCAACAGATCTTCTTTCCCACTGCATTACACAAGAGAGTCCTCTGGAGTTTCTCTTCAACTCTTCTACTTAGAGGATGCTAATAAATCATCTTCATTTATGTTCTCATGATGATGCACCCAACACTTTGGGATTTCACACGTTCACCTTGTGCTCAGCCAGAGGCACGTCCAACTCAACAGATCTCCTTTCTCACTGTGTTACACAAGAGAATCATCTAGAGTTCTTCTCAACTCTCTGTAAGGAGGAGGCCGTATCTACGTTCCAACTCTGTCTCAGATAGGAACCACACACCCCTCTCAGGGGCTTTCTCTCAGGTTTGTAAGATGGATAATGTCTCACATAGATGCAATCATCAACATCTCTCAAGTTTGTAAGATGGGGAATGTCTCACATAGCTGCAATCATCAATACCATTGTCCCTGATATTGGAGTTAAAGAATAAATAACTCCTACAGTCTCTGGAGAAAAGGTTATGTTGTGGCATCAAAGAATAGGGAATATCGGAGAGAAGGGTCTTCGACTACTACACGGTAAAGGTATGGTTGAAGGTATGTCTAATTTTTCTCTGGATTTTGATTTCTATGAACATTGTGTATATGGGAAGAAGAATTGGATAAAATTCCCCTCTGGTGCAACGAGGGCAGAAGGAATTTTATAGCTAGTTCATAGTCACGTGTTTGGATATGTGTCAGTTCCATCATTGGGGAAATCTGTGTACTATGTATCATTTATAGATGACTTCTCGAGGAATACTTGGACATATTTCTTCAAGAATAAATCTGAATTCTTTGACATGTTTAAAGAGTTTAAGGCTCTTGTTGATAATCAAACAGAGAAAATAGTTAAGGTGTTGAGGACAGATAATGGAAGATAGTTCTACGGGAATGAATTTGAAGAATTCTGTAAAAAGTGCAGTATAGAAAAAAAGGAAAATAATCCATATACACTTCAGTAGAATGGAGTTGTAGAAAGGATGAATAGGACACTGATGGAAAAAGAAAGGTGCATGCTCAGTGGTGAAGGGTTAGGGCAAGAATTCTGGGCAAAGGCGGTGGGTACTGCATGTTACCTGGTCAACATATCACCCTCATCAACACTAAATGACAAGACTCCACAAGAGGTATTGACTGGTAAGGAACCTTCTCTCACACATATCAAGGTATTTGGCTGTGAGGCCTATGTTCATGTTGCAAAGGAAAACAAGAGTAAGCTAGATAAGAAGGCTGAAAAGTGTATCTTTATTGGGTATAAATATAGTCTCAAAGGTTATAAGCTTTGGAACCCAAAATCTAAGAAAGTTGTGTATAGCTGAGATGTGGTATTTAGAGAAATGAAGAATGTTGTTAAACATGAAATCATACCAAGTAAGGAAGAACAAGAGAAAAATGAATTTGATTTAAAGGATGATAAATCAAACTCTACAAAAGAACAAGAATCAGAAGAAGAAGATCCTCATATTCCAGTATTGGAGAGATCGGTTCGAGAAAGAAGGCTATCGGAAAGGTATACTCTGTTGACACTTGAAAGCGCAACGATGAATACTATGCTCACAAATGATTTCCAAGCTTTATTATTTATCTATACTAATAATATACTAGTAGGTGGGACCCCCTTGTTATACTCATGGAAATATGGTGGATAAACAACGCTTATATTTTGTTTGCCTATGTGATGGTAGCAACACAGTTTTCTACTGTTCATTTGTTTCAAATAATGGTTTAAAATGTTTATGGTAATATGTGGTTGGGTGATTAAAACATGGAGCTAAGTGGTTTGGATGATCTCTCATAAAATATGATAATGTTGCCCTTTTGAAAGAGAGAATTATACTCCAGTTTTAATTTTGATGTTGTTTATTGTTCATAGGCGAAAGTTGGGTGATCTTGACCCTTGCTACTATGGTTGTGTGCATTGTTTGAGTTGCATAGTGGATCGTGTTCCTAGTAATTGTCATTCGAAGGAATTTGATGTTGGAAATGGGTGGTGCACTTTGGACTATCACGCACTTTGCAAAAGTAATATGGCAATTTTGGATTTTTGGTTGGTTAATGGTTTGAATGTAGTGTTATGGTGAGTTGGCTAGTGGGCTTGAATTGTACTAAAAATTGAATGAATATATGAAGGGAGAAGCGATGTGTAGTAAATGCACGTCACTCAAACTCCCCTCGAGACTGTCACCCTAGTCATTCTTGCATTTTTCCCTCTGGTAGTTGTTGCTGCTCTACCTGGCCTGGTCGTGGAGGAAGTATATAGTCTTTGTTTTTCTCCTCACATAGACTTTTACAAGTATAAGTTTTCTTAATTTTTCATCCATGAGAATTACTATTCCTTTGAATCAAATGTTGGCTCTGGTTGCTCGTGGTCTGTTTGAGTCTCAAGCTGTTATGATGTTTTGGAACTGTGGTTATGCTCACATCTTTGGTTTCCTGGGGTGGTTGTTTTGGGGATGTTGGATTTTAAAAGTTGGTTGTGTGGTTCTTATTGTGTGTAATTGTTCACTAGAATTATTGAGTAAATATTGCAATGGAGCCTACTTTGTCATGGTTTTGTTTCTGGGTCTGGCCTCTCTATTGAAGTTGGTTATCATAGACTGCCTAAACTCTAGGCTTTGCAAATACTCCACCTATATATTGACACTACTGGCCTCTGTGGCTAAGTGTACACACACTATGTTTTGACCCTATGAGTGGTATGTGAAATATGATTGAAGATTAGAGCATTTTGTGTCTTGTCTTGGAAAAAACCTCAGTTGTTGGCTTGCTTTCTATAACCTCACCATCATTGTTGCCTGATAAATGTTATACAGTTTGAGAACATTGCCACCCTTATTTTTGTTGATGAATGCAACTATGTGAGACATTCTCCAGCTTACAAACCTGTGAGGTGTGAATCATTGCAGCTATGTGAAGCCTTTCTCTCAGCTTACAAACCTGTGAGGTGTGAATCATTGCAGCTATGTGAAGCCTTTCTCTCAGCTTACAAACCTAAGAGAAATCTCCCAAGAAGGGTACGTGGTTCCTGCTTGAGATAGATCTAGGAACGTAGAGATGACCTCCTCCATTTAGAGAGTGAGAAGAACTCCAGATGATTATCCAGTGGGAAAGACGATATGATGAGTTGGACGTGGCTATGGCGGAGCACAAGGTGAACGTGTGAAATCACAAAGTGATGGGTGCATCGTCATGTGAACATAAATGAAGATGATGTGTTAGCCTCCTCTGAGTAGCAAAGTTGACAAGAGAAATCCAGATGATTCTCTTGTGTGAGGCAGTGGGAAAGGAGATCTGTAGAGTGGATGTGCCTGTGGATGAGCACATGTGAACGTGTGTAGATCTGGTTCTTCTGTGTAATGCAGTGAGCCAGAGCTATGAAATCCCTATGAATGTGCCCCTAGTGGGTGTATCAGATCTTTTTTATATGTTGTTCAAGAGTCAGACCTACCTGTAACCCTAATTGTTATGTAAAGGGTACAGGTCGACCCCACCTTAATGTGTTTAAGAAGTTCTATATGTACTCGAAATGAAGAGAAACCTTGTCTCTATTTCAACCTTGGAAGACAAAGGTTACAAAATTAATTTTTCAAAAGGAAGAGTCCTTGCATGGAACACAAACTCTCATATAAGATCTTCCAAAGTAATTGGTGTCATAGAAAACATCTTATACAAGTTTACCATCAAACCAGTTCAAGCCTTATTACGTGACACTATCATATTGAGTGATTTATAGCATAGAAGACTTGCTCACATTCATTATAGAGCTCTTCCATCTCTAGGGAAAATGGTAATAGGTCTACCAGAGATCCATATCCATCATAAAGGTGTTTGCAAAGGTTGTGCCCTTGGAAAAAATGTTAAAGGATCCTTTTCTAGCAGTGATAACAGATCCAAGGAAATCTTGAACTTGATACATTCAGATGTATGTGGGCCAATGACTGTTGCATCCTTAAATGGATACTTATACTATGTACTCTTCATAGATGATCACTCCAGGAAAACTTGGATTTACTTTCTAAAGAACAAGGATGGATTCCTTGTCAAATTTCAATAATTCAAAGCTCAGGTTGAAAACGTGACCGAAAGAAAAATCAAAATATTAAGATCAGACAATGGAGGAGAATACACCTCGAAATAATTTAACAGTTTTTGTATTGAAACAGGAATCAAGAGGGAGCTCACAGTTCCTTACAACCCTCAACAAAATGGGGTTGCCGAAAGGAAAAATAGAACTATCATTGAGGCAACTAAAGCAATGATACATGATTAGAGTCTACCTATGACTCTATGGGCAAAAGCATGTATGACAACAATATATGTTCAAAACCGTAGTCCTCATCAGATCTTGAAGACTATTACTCTAGAAGAAGCATTCACCAAAGTGAAGCCTGAGATCAGACACTTTAGAATATTTGGATGTCCAATATACCCTCATGTACCTAAATAAAAGAGATCCAAACTAGAACCTGCAGGAAGAAATGGTACATTTGTAGGATACAATGAATCCTCAAAAGCATATCGAATCTACATCCCAGGTCAAAGACAAATTGAAGTAAGTAGAGATGTTACCTTTGAAGAAGAAGTAGCCTTCTAGAAATCCAGAGAGGCTCAGATGGAAATTGATAGCGAAACAATACCTTCTCCCCCTTCAGCAGTTCATAGGGAGACATATATCATTACAGATGAGCCAACAACTCTAGTTGATCCAGTTGCTCCAGTAGATTCTGATTCCCCAAGCAACATACCTAGAAATGTCACAGTTGGACATAAGAGACCTGCTTGGGCTCGACAAACCTTAGAAGAAACAGAAGGACATAAAGCTCCACAAGGAGAAACCAGAGAAAGAAAGAGACCAAAGAGTTTCTCAAGCTACCTTTCAGCCATGACCCACATTATTGATTCAGAGCCATCTTGTCATGGATAAGCTGCATATGAACAAGTTTGGCAAGATTCCATGACTGAAGAATACCAATCTATATTAAAAAATGATGTATGGGATGTTGTTCCAAGACCAGAGGGAAAGTATGTAGTGACTTCCAAATGGATTTACAAAATCAAACATGTTGCCGATGCAAGCATTGAAATACAAAGAAATATTTATGGCTAGAGGGTTTTCACAAATAGAGGGAGTTGACTATGACAAGACGTTTGCACCGGTATATAGATATACCTCCATCTGATATATCATTGCACTAGCTTCTTCCATGGATTGGAAGATACATCAGATGGATGTAAATGTAGTTTTTCTCAATGGTGAAATTGAGGAAGAAGTTTATATTGAGCAGCCAGAAGGCTTCGTTATGCACAACAAAAAATCTCATGTATGCAGGTTAAAGAAATCCCTATATGGATTAAAACAAGCACCATGTGCTTGGTATGAGAAAATGGATGGATTTCTGATGAGTTTGGGATTCAACAAAAGTATAACTAACCCAAACTTGTATTATCACATTGATAGCAATGAGTGCCTAATCTTAGTCTTATATGTGGATGACCTTTTCCTCACCGGTTTAGAAAGACTCATTGCAGAATGAAAACAAGACTCGACTGCCAAATTTCAAATGAAGGATTTGGGCCTAATGCATTATTTCTTGGGACTAGAAGTATGGCAGAGAAAAGATGAGTTTTTCCTAAGTCAAGGAAAATATACTATGGAGATACTAAAGAAGTTCAAAATGACAGATTGCAAATCCATGCCTACTCCAATGGTAATGGATTTAAAGAAAATAATTGAAAATGATTCAGGAGACGTAGATCCACATTTATATCAACAGATTGTTGGATCTTTGATGTATCTGGTTAACTCCAGACCGAACATTTTTTATGCAGTAAATGTGCTTAGCTAGTTTATGAGCCAACTAAAACAAACACACTGGATAGTTGCAAAACACGTATTGAGATACTTACAAGGCACAATTGGTTATGGCCTAAGATATGTAGCCAATGTGGACTTAATCTTGGAAGGATATGCCCATGCAGATTGGGCAGGAAGTGTAGTAGATAAAAAGATCACTTCAGGTTGTTGTTTCACCTTAGGATCAACCATGGTTTCCTAGTGCAACAGAAAACAAAGCTCTGTGGCTTCGAGTACAAAAGAGGTAGATTACATTTCACTGAGCGTGGAAGTTTGTGAAGCTGTATGAATTCAAAAACTTTTGACAGACTTATTCGATCATGAGATGGATCCAACGACTATTCAACCAGAGCTGTGTAAATCTCTCCGAGAACCTAGTGTTTCATGACAAATCAAAACACATTGAAATCAAGTATCACTATATTAGAGACATGGTGCATAGGAAGATAGTACATGTACAATATATTTATACTCATGAGTATTTATTTACTAAACCACTTGCCAAGACAAAGTTCGAGTATTTCCATGAGAGACTTGGTCTGATGGAAAATGCCTCCCTAGCTGAGAGGGAGTGTTGATGAATGCAACTATGTGAGACATTCTCCATGTTACAAACCTGTGAGGTGTGGATCATTGCAACTATGTGAAGCCTTTCTCTCAGCTTACAAACCTGAGAGAAATCCCCTAAGAAGGGTACATGGTTCCTGCTTGAGACAAATCTAGGAACATAGAGATGACCTCCTCCATTTGGATAGTGAGAAGAAATCTAGATGATTATCCAGTGGGAAAGATGATTTGATGAGTTGGACATGCCTATGGATGAGCACAAGGTGAATGCGTGAAATCACAAAGTGTTGGGTGCATAGTCATGTGAACATAAATGAATATGATGTGTTATCCTCCTCTGAGCATCAGAGTTAACGAGAAAACTCCAGATGATTCTCCTATGTGAGGCAGTGGGAAAGGAGATCTGCAGAGTGGACGTCCCTGTGGATGAGCACATGTGAACGTGTGTAGATTTGGTTCTTCTGTGTAATGCAGTGAGCAAGAGCTATGAAATCCTTATGGATGTGCCCCTAGTGGGTGTATCAGATCTTTTTCTATATGTTGTTCGAGAGTCAGACCTGCTTGTAACCCTAATTGTTATGTAAAGGGTACAGGTCGGCCTCACCTTAATGTGTTTAATAAAAAGTGTAAAAGATAAATAATATGTATAATATTACTTATAATAATAATAATAATAATAAATTATAAAGTGACTTATATAGGTCAACCCTGTTGAGCCAATAGATGCCTTTTTTTACTGGACAAGTCTAGTATAAGTAAGAGATGATTCCCCATTGTGAAATCATATCTTTCTTGTGTGTTTGGAAATTACAACAAATACATCTACTTGGTAAAAGGTGCGCACCACTCTTGGGCACTAGTCTTCTAGGACTTAAGCACCCTCTTGTGTGCTAAGTCTCTCTTGTTGGTGAAGGTCTTTCTCTTGAAGATTATAGCAAAGGATTTGGTTGGGTTTTCTTCCCTTGTTGAGAAGGGTTTCCAAGGATACTTCTTGTGTTCTTGTGCATGGTGTTTCTTCTTGTGATCTTGGTTACTGCAACATTATTGTTTATGGTTAAGTGAAATCCAAAATGGAATAAAATTCATGCTTAACCTAGCTTATGAAAAATCAACAATTTTGATGAGAGCACTATTCCTGCTTTTTGGTTGGGCACGGGTTTTTATTTAGTCACTCATTATGCAGTGTTGGAAAAAGGGTTGGCCTCACCTATTTGTTTTGGAAGATTCATTTTGTTGTTAGAAGCCCATACAGTCGAGAGCAATGTTGCATATTATTGTTTCTGTGATCAATTATGATAGGGAACCTATGGAATGAGCTCTTTGTGCCATTCAACTGCCAAACTCTCTGGTCAAACCGCATGTTGTCTCTACCACTTACTATCTTAAACCATGAACATTACATAGAAAAATTATTTACTCCATTGTTAAGTTGATGGGAGCACTGTGTTTGCTCGGTTACTTGGGCACGATTTTGTTTGGTCTATTGCTTGGTAATTCTGGAAGAGATCTGTACCCACCTATGCATTTGAAGCTTGTGTTCAAAATATTGAATGTTATTTTGGTTCAATCATTATGTTGATTGTATAAAAGGAGCACCTGTGTTCGAAATGTTTGAGGCCCGAATAAGAGTGATAACGTGCAAAATAATTGCATTGAACAATGGTTAAAAAATGAGGGATATACATTGTTTGCAAACATTTTACGTGTCCCTATTGGATTAAAAGGATTATTATTGGAGTTAATGTTATGGTCATGGCTCAAAGGCTATTGTTGTTTCTCATAGCGATTATGATGCTATTCGTTATGACTGTCATATAATGATAATGTGGGTACAATGGTTTCTATGATTAAATAATTTTGGGTGTACATATTATTGTGTAAATAATTCGGAAGCCAACAAGCTAATTTGTCAAAGAAGATATTAGTTTGGATTATTTTTTGAAAAGGAACACTTGTTAAACTTTGAACTTCTGGACAAAGATATGTTTTGATTGCGTTTAAGATAGCATGTTTTGATTTGTTTCACTTGAAAAATATCCATATTGATTCCCTATCATTCTACCATTTTTTGCTAATTACAATCCCCTCACATATTTCCCATGAACCCTATCACCCCCTGTTCACATGGAAATTAATGAATGGTTTGTTATGGATGGATTTGCATGTATCTCGTGTCAATTTTTGAGCCAAATTTTGATTTATGTAAGCAGAGTGTCATGTATGGTTTATTAAGAGCTTCATTACTAACAAACCACTACTACATGATGAGCATATTTAGTAAAGGAAACAATGGCCGAAATAACAGAGGCAAGGGAAATTGGAATCGAGGCCATAGGAGGGCTATATTTTATATCGATTTTGATGCTCATGGTCAAGAATTGAACGAGTTGTTCCAAGATGGGTTATTTAATTGGGTTGGCCATGGGATAATGCACCCTTGACCAGAAAGACCCCCTTTTTCAGCCTCCTCAGAATATCCATGGAATTCTCATTCCTCCACATGTTTCTTTGCAACTTTAAGTCCTCGCAAATGATGGTTGGAAAGAGATCGTCAACCAAACTGTCTCTCACCATTGTGGTTGGCCCACTATGCCGTTTCCTTTACCACCACCTATCAATCCCAATTTCCATATTTCTCGTGTTGTTTCGCCAATTCAGTCTTCACATGCCAGTAAGAGATTGAAAACTGATATTCCCCAACCTGTGCAAGACAAGGGAAAATCAGTTGCCTCCCCTTCTTCTCCCTCCAATGATTCCTCGAAACATGTGTCTTCCCGCTTGCTTTTGAAGGATGAATTCTCCCATGTGATCAGGGAGATACAACCCCAAGGGTCCAATCAACCACGGGATACTTCTAAGAAGTCTAAGGGAAACAACAGTGAAATTTTTTTTTTGTCTCACAAAGTGGAAAATATGGTTTTTAAATTATGTTGTTTTTATGATTTCAGTTGATGAAGACAATGCTTAATGGTTGTCAACATTTTTGGACAATAAGCTCTGTTTTGATATTTTGTGGATAATGTGGATAGTG
>ML801437.1:195530-205717 GCA_009831015.1 Picea engelmannii | reverse complement strand
AGAAGTATTTCAGAGTCCATGACTTCTCAGAAAATTTGAAGGCCCGAGTGGCCACCTTCAACTTGAACGGAAAGGCTTCCATTTGGTGGGAAGACCTTAAGAATGTGAAAGGGGTTCATGAAGAGGACCTGTCTTGGGAGAAATTTGAGAAATGCTTCCGGAAGAAGTATTTGTTGGAAAAATATTTCGACGAGAAGACTAAAGATTTTTATGAACTCAAACTAGGACAACTCACTATTGTTGGAAAAATATTTCGATGAGAAGACTAAAGATTTTTATGAACTCAAACTGGGACAACTCACTATAGAAGAATATGTCAACAAATTCCTCGATTTGTTGAGGTATGTACCTTATATAAAAGCAGAAAAGGCAAAGGTACAACGCTTCATCAGCAGGCTACCTAAGGACTATCAGAACATAATTGAATTTGATGAGCCAAAGACCCTAGAAGGCACTCTCCGAAAGGTAACCTATTGTCATGAACAACTTAGACATCGAACTGAACCTCACGAAGGATGGAAACAGTATAATAGTTCGACATTTCAGAAAAAGGGGATTAAATCCCCAGGATTTAAGAACTATAAGAAGAACCCAAGAATGAGCTTCCCATCCCGGAGTGTACACCAACAGAATTTTCCCTCCTTGGGTGGAAATAAAACTTCTGGATCCATACCAGTGAAGACTGATAACCCAAAGAGAGAACCTTTGAAATGCTGGGGTTGCGGAGAAGAACATCTACTGAGAGACTGCCCACACTGACAACAGAATAGTTGGAGAATTTATAACATCCAGGAAGCTACCACCATTAATGATGTGGCCAGAAGTGCGCCACAAATTTATGCAGCCTTGGATAATAACCAAGCTAACCACCAAGCTTCAGTGGTGGAAATAGAAGGTATGATTTCCAACCATCTAGTGTCTATTTTTATTGACCCTGGTTCAAATTTGAGTTATATATCCCCTAAGGCTGTTGATAAGTGTAAACTACAGCCACAAAAACCTACCAAGCCATGGTTAGTACAGTTAGACTCTGACACCAAAAGAAGGGTAGCAGAGGTCATACCAACCTGCCAATTAATGTTTGGTGAATTCCCCACCCAAGCAACCCTTAACATATTACCCCTGGGATCGTATGATATATTGATTGGTATGGACTGGCTAGCCACCCATAAAGCCATATTGGACTGTTACCATAAAACCTTAGAATGTGTAAGTAAATAAGGGAAAAGGATAACCCTTCAAGGGATCTAAAAACCTGTGTCCGTGAGACAAATATCAGCTCTGCAAATGAGAAAGTATTGCTGAAAAGGATGTCCCCTATATGCAATACAGGTGTTTAAAATTATTGAAGATGACAAACCAAGCCTTGAAGACCACCCTACCCTGAGAGAATACAGAGATGTTTTTCCAAAAGAGGTATCGGGTCTACCTCCTAGAAGAGACATAGACTTCTCAATAGAACTTTCACTAGGAGTGGTGCCGGTGTCTAGGGCACCCTACCGGATGAGCACACCCGAGTTAGTTGAACTCAAATTGCAATTAAGAGAAATGATGGATAAGGGCTATATCCGGCCCAACGTGTCTCCATGGAGAGCACCGGTCCTATTTGTGAAAAAGAAGGATGGTACCCTTAGACTGTGTATAGATTATAGACAACTCATTAAGGTAACCATAAAGAACAAGTACCCCTTGCCTAGGATCAATGACCTGTTCGATCAATTGGGGGGTGCGTCTATTTTCTCAAAGATTGACTTGAGGTCGGGATACCATCAAGTCTCAATTAAGGGTGAAGACATCCATAAAACTGCCTTCCGGATGAGGTATGGTCACTATGAGTTTGTGGTAGTGCCATTTGGGTTAACCAATGCCCCTGCCACTTTCATGTGCTTGATGAACAACGTACTCAGCAAATTCCTAGACAAATTTGTGCTAGTTTTTATTGATGATATATTAATTTACTCCAAGAATAGAGAGGAGCATGAAGAGCATCTTAGGATTGTGCTGCAAGTGCTAATATCTCTATGCCAAATTCAACAAATGTGACTTCTTCCAGAATAAAATACATTACTTGGGCCATGTTCTATCCGAAGAAGGAATAATAGTAGACCCCGATAAGATCAGTTCTATCACGGAATGGCCTACCCCAAAAGATGTTTCGGATATTAGATCCTTTATGGGATTAGCAGGATACTATAGGATATTTATAAAAGGATTCTCCAAGATTGGTTGTCCAATCACTGCCCTCCAGAAGAAGGGGACAAAATTCATNCACAGAAATGTGAAGAAAGATTTCAAACCCTGAAACATCTATTGACCCATGCACCCATGTTAAAGATCATCGATCCCAAAGATGACTTCCTTGTGTGCACAGATGCTTGTAAGGAAGGGCTTGGAGGATTCCTTGTGAAAAGAGGAAGTGTGGTCTGCTATGAATCCCAAAAATTGAATGAGCACGAAGTCAACTATGTAACCCATGATCTAGAGCTGGCTGCGATAGTGCACGCCTTGAAAATGTGGAGGCATTACCTTCTGGGAAGAAAATTTGTACTTATGACAGACCACTATGGATTGCGATCTCTGTTTGAACAACCAAAGCTCAATGCCAGACAAGCTAGGTGGATGGCCCTCCTCAACGAGTTTGAATTTGAAATCAAACATATTAAGGGAAAGGAAAATAGGGTGGCTGATGCCCTTAGCAAAAGCATGAAAACAATTCACCTGGCCGCGGTGAGTACCTGCGAGACGGATGTCAAAGAAAGAGTCAGAAATGCACAAAAGATAGAAACATTCGTCCAGACCGTGACCTCGTACTTGTAGCAAGAACCCACAGGGATAAAGTATGGAGGCTACCAGATGAGGGAAGGAGGTCTGCTCACTTACCGAAGCAGATTGTACATTCTAGATTGTGATGAATTGAAGAGGTTCATACTAGATGAACTACATAAAAGACCCTATACTGGTCATCTAGGATACCAGAAGATGATCACGGCCACCAGGAAACAATTCTACTAGCCTGGGTTGAAGAAAGACATAGTCGAGTACTTAGCCAAATGCATAGAGTGCCAACAGGTTAAAGAAGAACATTGACACCCAGTAGGATTATTGCAACCTTTACGAATCCCATCATGGAAATGGGAAACCATCTCCATGGATTTCATCACTGGATTACCAACCTCAACCAAACAGAATGACGCCATCATGGTAGTGGTGGATAAATTGAGAAAGTCCGCTCATTTTATCCCCGTCAAGTTGACTTGAAAGGAAATAGACATCGCTCAGGTATTCATGAAGGAGATATTCAGACTGCATGGTATGCTAAAAGAGATCATGTCTAACAGAGACACAAAATTTACTTCCAACTTTAGGAAGTCACTAATGGCTAGTTTAGAGACCAAGTTGTTGTTTATCACCACCTATCAACCTCAAACCAACGGACAGACAGAAAGAGTGAACCAAATACTAGAAGACATGTTAAGAATGCATGTAATGCATCAACCCAAGAAGTGGGAATACTACTTGCCACTGGTGGAATTCACTTATAACAACGGCTACCAAGAATCCTTAAGGATGAGTCCGTTTGAAGTCCTCTATGGTAGGTCGTGCAACACTCCTGTTAGTTGGAGTAATCTCGTAAACATAATTTCTTTTGGACTCGACATGTTGAAAGAAATGGAACAACAAGTGACTGAGATAAAACAAAACCTGAAGGTCGCTCAGAACTGACAGAAAAGTTACGCCGACCAAAAGAGAATTCCAAGAGAGTTCAAGATGGGAGACCATGTATATCTCAGAGTTAGGTTCAGTAAGAGTTCCCTGAAAATGGGAGCTTGTGCCAAGTTGGCACCTCAGTACTGTAGACCCTTTGAAGTTCTATATAGAGTGGGACATATAGCCTATAGGCTAGCACTTCCTCCCATAGTAAAAGCACATAATGTTTTCCATGTTTCATTATTGAAGAAATATGTGCATGATTCTAATCATGTAATTGAATGGTCTGTGATCCATGTGGAACTGGAGGGATAATTTCTACCAGAACCTCAATGCATACTGGAAAGAAAGGAAACCCCGCTCCAGAACCGAACCATGGCACATGTCAAGGTGCAATGGAGACATTTTGGCCCAGATGAGGCTACATGGGAAATGGAGGATGCCATGAAACAGACATATCCAATTTTTTTTACCTCTGTACATACATGTCATGATGATAGATAGAACATCAAGGATGATGTTCCTTTAAGGGGGAGGGAATTGTAACACCTTGTTTCCCCTAGTCTGTAAAAATAATTATGCTGGCCAAGAACTGTGGCAAACTCAAAGATTTGAATGTGTGATTTCTGAATGGACCTTAGTATACAAGGTCAAAGAATGTAAATTAACATTATGAATATATATATATGTGTGTGTGTGTGTGTGTGTGCTGAAAAAGAGACCACGATGGCTAAAGAAAGGTGGTGGAAGGCACCTATAATGGTTGCGCTAACTTCCACTGAAACCAATACCGTATTTGGTCTTCACTGGCCTGGAGAACCAAGAGAGGCTCGCTGGCCCCGAAATGAATTACTCGTCAGGATGGTAGGTGAAGAGGCTCCTCATGAGTTAATGAGGGATGGGGGTGAACCGCCCATCCGTGGAGGCCTCAGACCTGACCACCACAGGGAAATTCATTCCACACGCAACCTTGTCGAAAAAAGAGAAGGCAAGTAAAAGGTGTGGAAGGGGGTGAATGCGAGGGGGGGATCACAGGTAAAGATCGAAAGAACTTTGAAACAAAATACAGAGTGAGTGATAGCATAGAAGAAGGAGAGTAACCTTCATTCTTGATCGCTGAAGAACAGAGATAGAGAGTCTCAAGCATCGTGGTCTAGCTCAGGGGTGGCTAGTGGTAAATCCATTCAGAGTCATTGAGTCTACGGTTGGGTGGAAACGAGCACCCTTCTTAGCAGTTGCATCAAACCCAGTGTTTTTCTGATAAGTGTTATATCTTGTATCTTGAATTTAAATATTCTGACATGTATGCTCATGGTTTGTGAAATTATGAATGATTTCAGTATAAAACTATCTGTACAGTGTTTTTATCAGAAAGGGTGGTTCATGCTTATAGAGGAATGACCGCATACAACTTATACATATATATATTTATGAATAAGCACAATTTTTCAGGTTTTCTTTCGGGAAAGTTCCCTCACTCTATAGAGACAGGGTAAGTGCCTAGAAAGGACTGCCTTTGCAGTAAAAAACCTTGAGCTTGCTCACTACTAGTCATAGAAGCTAATAGCTCAGAGATTTTAAAGAGGACCTTCCAGTTGGGTCTTCAAACCTGGTGAAATTTACCCAAGGGCATGAAGAAGGAATTAATGGCGTAGTTTTTAAAATCCTGCACGGCAGAGAAGGGTATTCTTAGACTTCGATATTTCGGAGTTTCGGAACCTGGGGCATCTAGGTGTGAGTCCTCTTGTACTCGTGAGTCCCGAAGCCCTGACTCGTGAAACCCCAAAATGACAGCGTGTGGATGAATTAAGGACCTTTCGGTGGTTTGGTACCCAATATACCTTTCCTCTTTCTAAATGCACAAATGAGATCCTTTTGAAGGATCTAAGGTCTATTACGACCATTAAATTGGATGAAGGAATGAAGGCGTTAATGCCTCGACCCCTTTTTAACCTTCGCAAGTAGTGAAGAAATTGGGACCGTCAATTCCAAGACCCACAGGAGTACCTAGACCATCCAACTGTAGAGTACACGTGGCGGTCGATAAGCATTTTGGCTTTTTGGCACCCGGGAGATCAGAGGGTAAGAATCCTTGTCCTCACGACTCGCGAAATCCCGACATATGAAATCCTGAAATTCTAGCATGTGGGTAAGCTATGAGTTTTCGGAGTTTTATCACCCGGGGTACCTAAGTGTGAGTTCTCCTATACTCGCAAGACCCGAAACCCCGACTTGCGAAATCCCGAAATGACAATAATATGAAGAAGTTATAAGACCTCGGAGTTTCAGTACCCGAGATATATAGAGGTGAGTTCTCCTATACTCGCAAGACTTGAATCCCCGACCCATGAAATTTTGATGGATGAAATCCCGAAATAGATGCACAGGTTTAAGAGTTTGTATTTCGGATTTTTGGCTCCCAGAAGATCTAGGTGCGAGACCTCTTGTTTGCGCACGTCGTGAAACTTTGATTCGCGAAACCCCGAATTGGACCAGCATGGGTAAGTATTGATGTTCGGTATTTTGGGAACTAGGATATTCAAGGATAAGTTCCCTTGTACCCACTAGTTGCGAAATCCTGAACTGCGAAACCCCGAATTTGGTCAAGTGTACAATGAGCGGGTGTATCGACTTTTCAACATTCGGGTAGTTGAGGAGTGTGAAACACAACCTCTTGTATCGTGAAGTTCCTATATACGAAACCTGACTCATGGAATCCCGAATTGGCATAGTGTGACTTGATTCAGAATTTTGGATTTTCGGAACCTGGAAGCCCCAAGGGCAAGTTTCCCTTGTACTCGCAAGTCTCGAAATCCCGACTTACGAAGTCCCAAAAAATAGGGTGTGGAGAAGTTATTAGACTTTTGTATTTCGACGATCGGGGTACCTAAGTGTGGGCCCCATGTATTCACCAGTCTCAAAACCCTGATTTGTGAAATCCTTATGGAGGAAACCCCGAAATAGTGGAGCATATTTAGAGTTTTGATGGCTCAGAGTTTTCGGCTTCTGGGAAACCTAGGAGCGAGACCCCTTTTTCTCACTTAATGCGAAATCCAAAAAGGGGGAGTGATGAAATGGATTAGCATAGATAATACTGGGGGTTTTGGTAATTAGGTACTCGAGATACCTATTGGCAAGCTCTCTTGTACCTGCTAGTCCTGAAAACCCGAAGTGCGAAACCTTGAAATAATAATAGTGTGGACGAGATATGGTTTTTCAGTGTTTCGACACTCGGGATACCTGACGGTAAGTCCTCCTATCATTGCACCTCCTAAAATTCCGGTATGCTAAATCTAGAAGGGTAGAGTACCCAGACTTAACTTGGGTTGCTGTTAATCTCGTTAAGCGGTTAGATCCATTTCGGGTTTCAACCCTTCGAAATACAAGAGAGAAAGGGAAATGCATGCATCAAGATTTCCTGAATCGTGAAATCTGACGAGCACCTCTCTGATAAGGCCTGTGGTCATAGCCGTCGATCATATGAGTATGGATAAGGGATGGCAGGGTCTATATCAGGCCCCATAGGTATTCGGGGAATTCTGGTCCTCGATGAAAAGAAGGAAAAAGCCGAAAAATCTTAGTTCCCGTAGTGGGTGTGTTACAACATCGCTTCAATGTGTAAATATGTCGTCAATTATGGTGCATCAAATATGTTCCTCGCTTATGTGTCACAAGTTATGGTACATCTATTATGTATGTCAATCAATATGGTGCATTGTCACTTCTATGTGTCACTTTAGGGCATCACTCCAATGCGTCACTTATCGTGTATCGATCATGTGTGTTTCTTATGTGTATCACTTATGGTGCATTTCTCTTCTTAGTTGAGCTTAGAAAACAATTCAAGTTTTATTTCCAATAATATAGAAATATTTTTATAGGAATATTTAGAAAGATAAAGACACAACATATCTCCCTTATGAAACAAAAGTTGGAAAGTATGAATTAATTGAAGTCCCTAGTTTCCTTTTGAAATTAACCTACACAATTTTTTAACAAATGAAGTAATTGAAGTCCCTAGTTTCCTTGATGGTCAGCAGTAAGCTTGATGGTATAAATAGCAGTAAGTGAAAGCAGAGGGGCAACTGATCTCATCAATAGGACGTACCCGGTACGGAGTGTCTCCTCTTTGTGGAGGGACCTAGGATGTCTTGATGAGCGCATCCAAGAGACGTACCTGGTAGTTACACCATCCTCTTTGTGGAGGGGCCGGCCAGGATGTCTTGAGGATCTCCTCCAAGGAGGTACCCGGTTGCTAGACCATCCTCTTTGTGGAGGGGCCCAAGATCTCTTGAGGAGGATGACTTGCCATTATAGTGAGCCTCCTAAAGGGGAAGGGGTAGGGTATGTATCTTTTGTCTCGCCCGACCTAAGAAGGGCGACCGAAAGGTTGGAAAGGAATGTTGACACACACCTAAAGGGGAAAGGTGGGGGTATGTGCATTTCCACCCTAAAGGTTGACTTTGAGTTACTTTGAGTGACATCTGACAGGGCATACTTAAGGGGAATCTGAGGTTCCTGACTTCATGATGAGTGTTGAGGGCATGGGGAAAGGCTATTTGAGGGCTACTTGAGGGCATGGGGAAAGGCTATTTGAGGGCTATTTGAGGGCACGGGGAAAGGAAAGAAAAGGAAAGGAAAGGCAAGGAAAGGCATTTTAACACACACCTAAAGGGGAAGGGTGGGGTTTAGGGTTTAATTGAAACAAGAGTTGGAAAGTATGAATTAATTGTTAACCATTTACCCTAACCCTTAGTTCTAGACACCTAAGTCCCTACACCTTAAACCTTAAGCCTAAATCTTTAGCCTCTACGTGGATAATAACCAAATAATCATCACAATCTAGACATGCCCGCCCTCTTACTTCTTGGAGAAGGGTTTTTGGCACCATACAAGCATGATATGAAAGAGCTCACAAGAAGATACATCAATGAACTAGAAACCAACAACATAATGATATCCAAATATACTCTTATGCAATGTTTGTTGGGACACGACCAAAGAATGTAAGCATTGAATATGTAATCAATTTGATGATTAAAAAAGTTGTGATTTATGTGGAATGAACTAATGAAAATTTGTTTGTGTTCAATTCATTGTTGTGCATATGTTCTTATGGGTTTAGCACAATACTTATCTAAAAAGTGAAGAAATTCCATAATTAAAGGACCATTGGGGAGAGATTTATGGTTGGGTTGGAAATGAGGTTGGAGCATGGAGTAGAGCATACAATATTTGAACCTACAAATGCATTTTTAGGCCTACCAACATGTTTTGAAGGTGTTTCAAAAGCATAAGAATAAATATATTACTATTTTGGAGAAGTATGTGTCCTTAAAATTGTTGGAATTTAGCCATGGTATTTATAATCAAAAGATTTAAGAGGTTTAATTATTTGGAGGATTATGTTAGAGAGAAATGAAAGAAGTGGTACGTCATGGTTGATGATGGAGAACATAAAATTTGATCTTCGAAAAAAATTGAAGGAGATGATATCGGTTGAGGTGAGGAAAATGAAGAGGTGAGGAAATAAACAAACATACATTGTGTATGAATAATAATATATCCACCTTAATAGACCCTTATGCGTGAATGTAACTAATGGATTCAATTGAGAGGATAAATGCCTCTACTATTGAAGTATTAAACAATGCATTGAGGAAATCAACGACATCAAAGTCAAGGGTATGTATCTTTTGGCTCACCCGAACTAATAAGGGCGAGGAAGGAAAGGCCGAAAGACTGGAAAGGAATGTTGAAACACACCTAAAGGGGAAGGGTGGGGGTATGTGTATTTTCACCCTAAAGGTTGACTTTGAGTTACTTTGAGTGGCTTCTGACTTGAGGGGAATCTTAGGTTCCTGACTTCATGATGAGTGTTGAGGGCATGGGGAAAGGCTATTTGAGGGATACTTGAGGGCATGGGGAAAGGCTATTTGAGGGCATGGGGAAAGGCCATTTGAGGGCTATTTGAGGGCATGGGGAAAGGAAAGGAAAGGAAATGAAAGGCAAGGCAAGGCATTTTAACACACACCTAAAGGGGAAGGGTGGGGTTTAGGGTTTAATTGAAACAAGAGTTGGAAAGTATGAATTAATTGAAGTCCCTTATGAAACAAGAGTTGTAAAGTATGAATTAATTGAAGTCCCTAGTTTCCTTTTGAAATTAACCTACACAATTTTTTAACAAATGTTTCATAACAATTGATGATGGACATAACTACATCGTTGGTATGATTAGGTGCAGTCGCGTAGATCTCCTCTTGGTTTCGAGAATAGTCATTCTCTACTAAACAGGGGAAACCATGTGAAGGTGGAAGCTCTAATTATTCCCCCCTCCCTCACATCACTCTCAATTTCCCCATATTACCTAATTTAAAATTATAAAGAACATGTATCATATACTATATTATACAATATAAAAACATATAAAGATCATATAAAAGATATAAACACATACCTCTTCTTTTCAACATGAATTA
>ML801437.1:178141-193839 GCA_009831015.1 Picea engelmannii | reverse complement strand
GTGGATTCCATAAACCTAGAATATTATGGAATCCACATACCCTTTTCCATAGAATATATTAACTATATCCAAAAACCAAAGACATGAAATATGGTACTACACATATTATATAAATATATTATCAAGGAAAAAATAAGCTAAATACAATTTGGACATTTGAAAAAAAAATTACAATTTAAATGAGTACATCAATAAAAAATAAGATACTAACCCTGCAAGTTCAAAATCTGAGCTATGCAAATCGAGAATTGGATTTTTTCAACCGGTGAGTGACGGAAAAAATAAACATCTCAAACAAAATCCAAGAACAGTGTCCCAACTATAGCAATTGTGTCGCAAAGTCTCTTAAAGTCACGTATATATAGATAAAATAGTCAACTAGTCGTTAACATCGACCAATGAGATAGGCAAAATTTTCGTCGCTATTGCCACGAAAGTTTGTCGCTATAGCGACGAAAATACCGACTAGGTTGAATTAATATTTTCGTCTATATTGCAATGAAATTTCGTGGCAATAGCAACGAAAATCCCACCCTGTTTAAAAAAAATATGAAACTAGTAGAAGCGTGGAAAATTTTCATGGAATAATCCGCCCATATGTAGTAGTGTGATCACTTTTCTAATATGGAAATTCTGGTTGCTTGTAAGAAGAACATCACAACAGAAGCCACTGCCAAGCTCTTCTTTGAACGAGTCTGGATACATTTTGGGATCCCACAAACCATTGGCTCAGATTGAGATAGTCGATTTCTCAACACATTTTGTTCGAGCCTCTGGTCACTGCTGGAAACCAAGCTCACCAAATCCATGGCCTTCCACCCCCAGACAGATGGCCAAACTGAGGTCATAAATCGAATGATCATGCATATTCTACACATGTATAATTCCAATAACCCTCACACATGGGATGGGAGTCTTCTCTATGTCCAACATAGCTACAACCAAGCCCTGCATAGCTCAATCGGCCATAGCCCCTTTCAGGTGGGGTTGGGATTTCAACCATTGGGTCCCATAAATGTTGCACTTCCCCTTGTGGTCACCTCGGCTTATGCATCTTCTGCTTGAGCTAAAGCTGACAAAGCCACCCGGTTCATTGAGAATATCTAGCACATCCGCCAATAGGTTCATGATATCCTACAAAAGTCCAATGACAAGTACAAGCAGTGCCATGATCAACATCGGGTGCCACATAAGTTTCAGGTGGGCAGCAAAGTTTGGTTGCACTTGCAGAAAGAACACCTTACAAGACCCCATCGGAAGCTTCGACCAATCTGTTATGGGTTGTACACCATCACCAAGGCTGTGGGGGATAATTCTTTTGAGCTCAACATTCCTCCTTTCCTTGGCTTGCACCCAGTGTTCAACATGGACCTCCTTCGGCCTTATTTCCCACCATTATTGGACACCTCAGACGTAGTAGAACAACTAAAACCAACAGAGCTCAACCCCAACTACATACAACAAGAATCCAGTGATTGGATTGTGGACACACATATCAAGGGCACTCGACAACAAAGGATCCAACTTTATTGAGTTTTCAAAGCAGGGCAACTCCTGTACCAAGGCAAGTGGCTCACCCAGGGCCAAATTCAACAGAAATTTCCTCGTCTGATGGGGGAATTCAATGCAATGGAGACCATTTCTTCCTAAGATGGGAGGATTGATCCAGGTGGATATCGATGGCCACCCACCTTTTCCAACTGGCTCAAAACAACTTTATGGCAATTTTCGTAATTTACTATTTTGAGCAGTTTTTTGGGTCCTGAACTTCCGGAGCCGTTTTGAGGCCCTAAACAACATTTTTTTGGGTATGTTGCAGTAAAAAATATTCATCATGAAATTTTTGGCAACTATTGTATTCCTCGAATAGATATTTCCAACAGGCTATCGTACACCTAAAATGGAGATCGTATGCAAAAGTTACGACCCCAGGAAGTTGATGTACTGACTTACCCAAATGTGCCCCACATGACTTTTGGTGCTTCATCTCCTAGGGTTAGGTTTTTGGATGTCTAGGGTTTTTGAAACTCCTCTTTATTATAAAAATGCCTTCAGAGCCTCATTGTAATTATCTTCTTGTGAATGAGCGCAGTTGTGACATCTCTCCTCAGAGATCAGTTGCCACCATTCCAACAAGCTTGTTTTCTACTGCATTTTACAGTTTCAGCTTATTTTCTTATTGAATAGAAAACCAGTTTTACTATATCTTTGTTATTCTGTGTTAAGCATCTGTTAATAATCTTTAGTCATTTCGTTCTGCTCATAAAATCCGGATCAACTTGTGAGGTAAAGAAGAGTGCCAAATATAAAATCTTTTGCAAAAATCCTGAAACCACCATTGTTGTTCTAGATTGGGAAGAACCGAAAGATGTCACGATCATAAACACTAGGAATAAATCCTATGCTTCAAAAGGAAAATGTGATCCCCCTCGTACTTCTTCTAGTCCAAGCTCATCTTCACAAGCTACCATTGTATAGGCTACCAAGACTCCTGATAGTCAAGGAGTTTCCTCCCCTCTTCCCTCTTCCAAATATAACATTCTCAACCAATTGGCTAATATCAAGGCCGATGATACTCTTCCAGACATGGTTTTCATCCCTGAACAACAAAATATGCTCAAAACTTTTATGGAAGGAAAATATTCCACCATAGCCAATCTTTTTGAAGAGACTAAAGAAAAGGATCATATTGTAAATACAGTAGGTGTAAATAACTTTAGACACCCTGCAAAAAATCCTCCATTTTTCATTTATGTAAAAATTATGGATAGACTAACCCATTGTTGCCTAATTGATGACGATTTGGGCCCAAGCGTAATGTCGAAAATTATTATGGAAGATATAGGCTTATCATGTACTAATGAAAATTCTAGAAGCATGCTCTCATATAATAGTCTACATCAGTCGACTAAAGGTGAAGTCAAAGATGTGACTTTGGTTCTGTGCGCACATCCTAAAATAAGGACAACCCTCAACATCCATGTAATTGAGATACCAGTAAGTAACTATTCTATCATCTTAGGAAGAAGATGGTAAGCCTTGATAGGTGGATATATTTCTCTCGATGGAACACACTTATCCGTTCCTCAGAATGGAGAGAATATCATAGTCCTAAGGGAAGGAAGAATCTCACCACATAGAGAGAGCATTCCACAACCTAATATAAACTATGTCGAGGAAGACTTAGGAGTGTACTCCATCTTTGTTGATGAGGGTGACACTACCCTGAAACAAATTTACCTAGAGGATGGTATGTGGCACATGCATTTCGATGGATCATGCTCCAACAAAGGTAATGGAGCTGGCATTATCTTATACTCACCTATAGGTAAAATTCACAACTTTTATTATAGGATATAATTTTCTTGCACGGATTATGTTACCGATTTTGAAGCATTATTTCTAGGCATTGAAAATGCTTATAATTTAGGTTGTGGACACCTTAGAGTTTTTGGGGGTTTTGAACTTGTTGTGAACCTTGTACGTAAAATATAATCTCCTACCAATAAGTTGATGAAATGCTACACCCAAGTTGTTTGTATGCTTCTATTGAACTTATTATCATTTAACATCACTCGTGTTAAAAGGGAACTTAATTCAATGGATGACAAGTTAGCTATATTTGCAGTGTCTCCTACTCGACAACTTCTGCCTCAAAGACCTGATTGTACTTTCCAATCTTTATAGCATCCTAATATTCTTGAAAATGTAGAGTCATGACACGTCTTCCCTAGTGATGAAGTCATATGTGCTTTCATAAAAAATGAACCATTTATTCCCAAGGATATTATCTCCATGGAAAACAAAAAAATTACGGAAGGCTGGACTCCTCGAGAAAGTTAATTTTCATCGAGTGATGTAGGAAACAGAGAAACACATAAAGAAGAGGAGTCAAAAAGGAAAGTGGGTGAAACCATTTCCTTAAACATTGGAACATCTGATTCCCCCAAGAATGTTAAGATAGGTGTCTAATGTACCGATGAAGAAAAGATGAAATTCACTAATTTACTTCATGAATTTCAAGATGTTTTTGCTTATGAGGATCTTCATGGTTTTGATCCTTCTCTCATACAACATGCCATTCCTATCAAGGAAGGGATAAAACCAGTTAGGAAAAAAAAAAGATCCATTAACCCCACATTGAAAGCTACTATTAGGAAGGAGTTGGAAAATCTTTTGAAGGCTGATATAATTTTCCCGATTAAGTATTCTGAGTAGGTTTCAAATTTGGTCCCTGTTCAAAAAACAACTAGTCAGATTCGATGATGGTGCTTTGATTTCCACGCATTGAATAGAGCGATCGTAAAAGACCATTTTCCTCTCCCTAACATGGAAATGATTTTGCAGCAAGTTGCATGGTCACAAATGTTGTCCTTACTTGATGGTTTCTCTGGTTATAATTAGATCAAGGTAAAAAGGACTGATAGGTACAAAACCACTTTCACTACACGTTGGGGCACATTTTTTTATGAACACATGCCTTTTGGATTATCTAATGCAAGTTGCACTTTCCAAAGAGATATGCAGATAGCTTTTGATGATCTGACCGGTAATATTATCCAGGTTTATCTTGACAACTTGATGTTTATTCAAAAAACCGGTTGGATCATTTTGGTCATGTTAGAAAAGTTTTCATGCGATGCAGAAAGTTCAATATTTCTTTAAATCCTTCTAAATCTATTTTTGGCATTACCAAGGGAAAGCTCCTTGGACATATTTTTTTTTATTCAGGAATAATCATACATCCCAAAAGGATCACTACTATTATGAACCTTCCTACCACCACTTCCAAAAAGGAGGTTCAAACCTTTATGGGCATCATCAACTTTGTCCGTAGATTTGTTCCTGATTTTTCTTTAATGGTCAAACCAATTCATAATCTTCTAAAGAAAGATCACTCCTTTTCTTGGACTAAAGATGTCGAAAATGCTTTCGTAAGGATTAAGAAAGAAATCAGTTCCACACCGGTTTTGGCGAAACTAGACTTTGAGAAAGATTTTATCGTATACACTAATGCCACTGAGGAAGCAGTTTCTACTATTCTCTTACAATGTGATGACCAGAATAATGAAAAACCAGTAGCTTACACGAGTAAAATCTTATCAGATGGTGAATTCAAGCATTCTAATATCGAAAAACATATTTTTTCTCCGGTTAAAGCTGTGGATAAATTTCACCACTTTATTCTAGGCAAGCACACACAGGTAAAAGTCCCTTTGCCTGTTGTCAAGTTTTTTCTTTCACGGAATTATCTTTTAGGGAAGTTTGCACATTTGATTTCCAAGATCCAGGAGCACGATTTAACCATCATGACTTCGAAAACAATTAAGGGACGAGACTTAGCCCTTCACTTAGCTTAACATGCTAAAGCAAGTGAAGAAATTGACGAACAAGATAATCCTCTTTCAACACTATTTTACATTGATATTCAAATCCTTCCTATAGATGAACATCCCTGGTATAAAAATATGGTATATTACTTGCAATATCAGAAATGCCCAGATGATTTAGATACTCATCAAAGGAGAAGGCTATATCTTGAATCTTCCAGATATATTATTTTAAGAGACTTTTTGTTCAGGAGATCTACCAATGGCATATTACTTCGATGTGTAAATAATATGGAAGCACAAAAATTGTTACAGGAAACTCATGGATCTTTAGATTCTGTTATTCATGTAGGTGGTCATTTTTTTGCGAAAACAATTGCTTTTAAAATGATCAGAAAAAGTTATTATTGGCCTTGAATTTTTTGAGATTCTTATAACTCTTCAAGATCTTGTTATAAGTGCCAAAAACTCGTTGGGAAAGAGCGTCTTTTTGCCATTCCTTTGCAACCTGTCCTACCTGATTTTCCTTTTTCGAAATGGGGTTTGGACTTTATCGGTCCTATTAATCCTCCATCTTCAGTAGGGCATGTTTTTATCTTGACAATCATAGATTATTTCGCTAAATGGACTGAAGTTGTCCCACTTAAACACTCACAGGATGAACAGGTCATTTATTTCCTTGAAACTAATATTTTCTCCATATTTGGCATTTCTTTAGAAATTAATACAGACAACGGCCCCACTTTCATTTCCGCTAAGTTGACTAAATGTTTAGGTAAGTTGGGAGTCAAACATTTCACCTTGTCAACTTATTACCCTCAAAGAAATGGGCAAGCCAAGTCTACTAATAAAAATCTGGTTAGGATCGTAAAGAGGCTCATTGAATATAATCATTGTCAATGGCACACCCTCCTCACTTACGCCCTTTGGGAAGATCACACTACTACCAACGTAAGCACATGTTGCACTCCATTTCGGCTTGTTTATGGTCAAGAAGATATTTTTCCTACTGAACTGGAACTTTCTTCTTTGTAGCTGATGCTACAGATCGAAGAATTAAATTCTTCTAATGTCCCTCAAAGGATAAATGCATTGTTGGCTTTAGAGGAACAAATAATGTTTGCGTTGGAAAACATAAAGAGACGACAACAAACCGTGAAAAAATATTTCAACAAAAGCATAAAAGCTGTCAGATTTAAAGTAAATGAAAAAGTCTTGCTTTGGGATTAAGCCCATGCTGACAGAGTACGACATTCAAAGTTTCAAAAATTATGGTTGGGTCCTTTTAAAATTGATTTTGTCCTGGGTGCAAATTCTTATCTTCTAACAGACTTGGAAGAGCGATTATTTTCCTATAGTACCAATGGTTCCCACTTGAAACATTATGTGGAACCAGTTTGAAGGTTGAACGCTGTATGAAAGTCACTGTTGTATTATAGTTTTTTGTTTCATTGTTTTTCTTTTGCCTTGTTGTTTTTTCTTTTTCTGTTGTTTTGTTTCCGTTGTTTTTCTTTAATTTTTTTCCCTTTTGTTTATTAGAAATAAACTTTGGATCAATTTACCCACAACGATGCTATTCTATAAGTATTGTTGATTAATAACAATAAAGTTACACAGATGTCATGATGTCCCCCTTGTAGACATCACTGAAATTTCTTTCTTCTTCCAATACTGGTGTTAGATAGATAATTGGATTTTCATCCCTACTTTCTACTTTCCCTTTCTTCCCTCCACCCTAAGATTCAAGAAGAGCATGGAAGAAATTTTTCTCCTTGAAACAATAAACACTTTCACCATGACCAATCAAATTTTATGCATACAGGAACAAACCCCTCATACGTAACACTTTTCATAAGCTATTCCCAAAGTCTCGAATCATCTTTTCCCTTAAACTGCCTCACTCCCCCTATTGCATAATCATTTTGGTAAACAATTCTTTGATCTATGGTTCACCTAGTCTGCAAAACCAGACATTCTAAGTTCTTAACTTGTTGGAAACAAATTTCGGAGTCACCAGTTTGTTGACGCTTGAAAGTGCAACGATGAATAATATGCTCGCAAATGATTACCAATGTTTATTATTTATCTATATCAATAATATACTAGTAGGTGGGACCCCCTTGTTATACTCATGGAAATATGGTGGATAAGAAATGCTTATATTTTGTTTGCCTATGTAATGGTAGCAACACAATTTTCTACAGTTCATTTGTTTCAAATCATGGTTTAAAATGTTTATGGTAATATGTGGTTGGGTGATTAAAACATGGAGCTAAGTGGTTTGGATGATCTCTCATAAAATATGATAATGCTACCCTTTTGAAAGAGAGAATTATACTCTAGTTTTAATTTTGATGTTGTGTATTGTTCATATGTGAAAGTTGGGTGATCTTGACCCTTGATACTATGGTTGTGCGCATTGTTTGAGTTGCATAGTGGATTGTGTTCCTAGTCAATTGTCATTCAAAGGAATTTGATATTGGAAAGGGGTGGTGCACTTTGGACTATCGTGCACTTTGCAAAAGTAATATGACAATTTTGGATTTTTGGTTGATTAATGGTTTGAATGTAGTGCTATGGTGAGTTGGCTAGTGGGCTTAACTCGTACTAAAAATTGAATGAAGATCTGAAGGGAGAAGCGACGTGCAGTACATGCACATCACTCAAACTCCCCTCGAGCCCGTCACCCTAGTCATTCTTGCATTTTTGGCTCTGGTAGTTGCTGCTGCTTCGCCTTGCTTGGTCGTGGAGGAAGTACACAGTCTTGGTTTTTCTCCTCGCACAAAATTTTACAGGTATGGGTTTTCTTACATTTCCATCCATGAGACTTACTATGCCTTTAAATCAAATGTTGGCTCTAGTTGCTCGTGGTTTGTGTGATTCTCAAGCTATTATGATGTTTTGGAACTATGTTTATGCTCACATACCTGGTTTCCTATGGTGGTTTTTGGCTTTTAAAACTTGGTCGCGTGGTCCTTGCTGTGTGTAAATTTTCACTCGAATTATTGAGTAAAGATTGCAGTGGAGCCTGCTTTGTCATGGTTTTGTTTCTGGGTCCGGCCTCAATGTTGAAGTTGGTTATCGCAGTCTGCCTAAACTCCAGGCTTTGCAAATACTCCACCTATATATTGACACTACTGGTCTTTGTGGCTAAGTGTACCCATGCCATGTTTTGACCCTGTGGGTTTTATGTGAACTATGATTGAAGATTAGAGAATTTTGTGCCTTGTCTTGGAAAAACCCTCAGTTGTTATCTTGCTTGCTATAACCTCACCGTCACTGTTGCATGGTAAATGTTATACAGTATGAGAAAATTTCTACCCTTATTTTGATGAGATCATTATTTGTGCTTTTTGGTTGGGCACGATTTTTTATTCGGTCACTCATTATGCAGTGTTGGAAAAAGGGTTGGCCTCACCTGTTTGTTTTGGAAGATGCAGTATGTTGTTTGAATCCCATACAATAGAGAACAATGTTGCATATTATTATTTTTGTGATCGATTATGATAGGGCACCTTTGTAATGATCTCTCTGTTCCATTCAACTACCAAACTCTCTGTTCGAACCGCCTGTTGTCTCTACCACTTACTATATTAAACCCTGAACATTACATAGAAAGTGTATTTACTCTAGTGTTAAGTTGATGGGAGCACCGTGTTTGCTCGGTTACTTGTGAACGATTTTGTTTGGTCCCTTGCTTGGTAATTCTATAAGAGATCTGTACCCACCTTTGCATTTGAAGCTTGTGTTCAAAATATTGAATGTTATTCTGGTTCAATCATTATGTTGATTGTATAAAAGGAGCACCTATGTTCGAAATGCTTGAGGCCCAAATAAGAGTGATAACGTCCAAAATAATTGCATTGAACAATGGTTAAAAAATGATGGATATGCATTGTTTGTAAACATTGTACGTGTCCCTGTTGGATTAAAAATATTATTATTGGAGTTAATGTTATGGTCGTGGCTTAAAGGCTATTGTTGTTTCTCATAGTGATTACGATGTTGTTCGTTACCACTGTCGTATAATGATAATGTGGGTACAATGGTTTCTATGATTAAATAATTATGGGAATACAAATTATTGTGTAAATAATTCGGAAACCAACAAGCAAATTTGTCAAAGAATATATCAGTTTGGATTAGTTTTTGGAAAAGGAACACTTGTTAAACTTTGAAATTCTGGACAAAGATATGTTTTGATTGCGTTTAAGGTAGCATGTTTTGATTTGTTTCACTTGAACAATATCCATATTGATTCCCTATCATTCTGTCATTTTTCACTAATTACAATCCCCTCACATATTTCCCATGAACCCTATCACCCCCTGTTCACATGGAAATTAATGAACGGTTTGTTATGGATGGATTTGCATGTATATTTTTGAGCCAACTTTTGATTCATGTGAGAAGAGTGTCATGTATGGTTTATTAAGATCTTCAGTACTCACAAAATACTGCTACATGATGAGATTTTTCAGTAGAGGCAACAATGGCCGAAATAACATAGGTAGGGGAAATTGGAATCGAGGCCATAGGAGGCCTAGATTTTCTATCCATTTTGACATTGATCCTCAATAATTGAACCAACTGTTCCAAAATGGGTTCTTTAATTGGATTGGCCATGGGATAATGCACTCTCGACTAGAAAGACCCCCTTTTCATCCTCCTCAGAATATCGCTGACATTCCCGTTCCTCCACATGTGTCTTTGCAACCTGAAGTGAAAATGATGGTTGGCAAGAGATCGTCAACCCGTCTGTCTCTCACCATCGTAGTTGGCCCACTATGTCATTTCCTTTACCACCACCTGTCAATCCCAATGTCCAAATTTCCCATGTTGTTTCACCAGTTCAGTCTTCACACGCCAGTAAGAGATTAAAAACTGATATTCCCCAACCTGTGCAAGACAAGGGAAAAGAAGTTGCCTCCCCTTCTTCTCCCTCCAATGATTCCTTGAAATCCATGTCTTCCCGCCTCCTTTTGAAGGATGACTTCTCCCATGTGATCAGCGAGATACGACCCCAAGGGTCCAATCAACCACGGACTACTTTCGAGAATTCTAAGGGAAACACCAGTGAAAAAAGGNNACATATATCCTTTTTTGGATATGATATAAATTATTTATGATATTTAAATATCCAGTTTGAAAGATATTCAAGGGAGTTACAAGGGTGGCACATGGCTAAAATGATTTTTTTTGTGTGTATTATATTGCATGTTTTAAAAAGAAGAAATGACAGGAGTTACAAGGGGTCCCACCTACCTAATTATTAATTAAGACCCTTAACTATATTATTATTATTTATTTCTCCTAAACTAATTAGTTAAGTTAAATCAACTTAACTAAGAAAGTAGTTGAACTACTTCAACTTATTTGGAAAGAATAAAAGTTGAATGAGAAGAAGAGACAAGGAGATAATAGAAGGAGAAAGCAAGACTAAGGTTTTCTCTTTAGTTACATGAGATAGTTTCAGTTTTCATTCATTTCTGAGTTTATTCAAAGCCTAATTCTCTTCTTGACAATAGGGTCTTATTGTAGACATCAAGGTTCAAGAAAAAACCACACTTTTTAGACGCTTGTTTTAGAGGTGTTGATCCATCCTTGATAGTTTGTGTATTATTGTATGTTTGTGAATTAAGTTTCATGGCTGATAAATGATATATTGCAGAGTCAAATTGGCAGTAGTTTGTGGCAAGATGATCTAGATTATTAATTTCAATTTGACTTTACTATCAAAGTATTTTTGTATGGTGTTCATCGAAGATCTCTAAATCATACTTTGGTCCATGTCATCGCAGGGGTTTTGTAAAGATAAATAATTTTTGATATCTCATAGTGAAATAAAATCATATTGTTATTCAGTCTCATATATGTGTATTTGTGACTTGGTTACTTTTCTCTTTTTGATCTCCATGTTTACTTCGTCGCAAATCTATGTACATTCCAGAAGTTTATTTTATTTTATTTTTGCAACATATTTAAACTATAAATCAACCTCAGTCCTTGTAATTAATACTTGTGGTTTGAGAGAATATTTTGAGGCTATAAACCCCAGGTGACATTCCCAACTATCTTGTCCTAGCCAGGTGAGATATGAAAATGATTTAGGTAATTCATACATTTTCCTCAACACGGTCCATCTGATTTCCGTTCAAATTTTGCTTTGTCTATTATTAATGATGATCCTAGAAATGTCATGGAGGCAGTGGATTTAGAGGATGGAAAACTATGAAAAAATGACATGGATGAAGAAATGGAAGCCTTGGATAAAAATAAGGCTTCAGATCTAGTGGAGTTGTCAACTTGAATAAATCCCATTGGGAACAAATGGGTATTTAAAAAGAAGTTGAATGAAGAAGGGAAAGTGGAGAAATACAAAGCTCGGTTAGTAGCAAAGGGTTATTCCCACGTTGAGGGAATTGATTTTGGTGAGATTTTTTTCTCCTGTTGCCAAGTTAACTTCTATTATATTTATGTTATATGTTCCTGCTGTGTTTGATTTGGAAATAGAACAAATGAATGTGAAGACAACATTCCTACATGGAGATCTAGAAGAAGAAATCTATATGAAACAACAAGAAGGTTTTGTTGTGAAGGGAAAGAAGGAGTTGGTATGCAAGCTGAAAAAGTCCATGTATGGTTTAAAACAATCACCAAGGATGTGGTATAAAAAATTTGATACTTATATGCTGGGACTTGGCTTCATAAGAAGCAAAGAGGATCATTGTGTTTATTTTAAATTAATTGATGATCATTTGATTTATTTGGTCTTGTATGTGGATGACATGTTGCTAATAGGAAATAACAAGGAGATTATCCAAGATGTGAAAACTCAGTTTTCATCTAAATTTGACATGAAATATCTCGATGCTACAAATTTAATTTTGAGCATGGAAATTAAAAGAGATAGGGAAACAATGAAACTTTGGTTAAATCAGAGAAAACATGTCGAGACAATATTGCAGAGGTTTAATTTGCAAGAATGTAAACCTGTCAAGGTCCATATTCTTGTTGGTGTAAAGTTATATGTGGATCAGTGTCCCAAGACATAGGAAGAGGAGGACATGTGTCATGTTCCATATGTGAGTGCAGTTGGTAGTTTGATGTATGAAATGGTCTGTACTAGATCGGACATTGCACATGCAGTGGGAGTTTTGAGCAGGTATATGTGAAAACCAGGGAAGGAGCATTGGACAATAGTAAAAAGAGTTTTCAGGTATTTGTGTGGCACTTCTAGCTATGGATTGTGATACCAAGGAAGAATAGGATTGGACAAAGTGTTGGACATACATGATTTTGTGGATGCAGACTGGGTTGGAGATCTGGATCATATGATATCTATAAGCGGGTATGTGTTTAACATGTTTGGAGGAGTAATCAATTGGATAAGAAAAAGACAGTCCATAGTGACACTTTCAACTACATAAGCTGAATACATGGTAGCCACTCATGTAAGTAAGGAAGTAGTATGGTTACAAAGATTGTGTTCAGGTATTGGGTTGGTACATCAAGTTGTAATGATAGATTGTGATAGTCAAAGTGCAATTTTTCTGGTGAAGAACCTGGATTATCATTCAAAGACAAAGCATATTGATGTTCAATATCACTTTGTGAGAGACATGGTTGAAGAAAAGAAAGTGTTGTTGATGAAGGTGGAAACTTTGAAGAATGTTGTAAATTCATTAACAAAATCTGTGAGCATTAAGAATTTCTCTTGGTGTAGAGGATCTATGGGCATTGCTGCCCTAGATTGTTGACCATGTAACCCTGCAAACCAAAGAAAACAACAAGTGGAAGAATTTTGGGTATGTGTTATATTATTTTCACGACTAGCACTAGTGTCTGCTACGTTGTGTTGGGCGCGCAGGGGGGTTTCCCTTGAAAAAATTGTTTTCCTTAGGAAACATGTCATATTTTTTCCTTGTCTTTTTTTTGTCTCCTTGATTTTCGTGTCCAATATTGAGTGGTTTTTCAACACATGGTTTTTTCCGATGGTTTTCTATTTTCGGTTAAGGAATTAAGGTTTTTGACTAATTCAGGTCATTGGGTTAGGGTTTTGGATGTCATTGGCTCCTATATGTATATTGTATTGTAAACAATGTATGAGTGTGAATGAATATATACTATGTTGGTTTTCCTGGTTTGGGTTTCCAGGGGAAAAATATCTGTGATGTGTGTATTTGTCATTGTATATTTTTTGTTCTTTTATTGAAAATTTGTTTGCAGTAAATATTGTACAAGGTTAAAATCTATAAGACCATCCAAACAAGTAATAAGTGTAGAAGTTGAATTTTTCAGATTTTGATAATTAGATCTGTACTTAAAAATTTAATTCCTACAATTAACAATTGAAGATTAGGAAACACCTATCAAAACATAAGATCTTTTTAAGAAAAACATTGTATGAAAACCCAAGGGTGTAGACACTTGATATCATAGGATTATATCAAACCAATGGAAAACTAATGGTTAGATAAATAAATGGTAATCTCAAAATTTAGGACAACATACTAGAAATATGAAGCAACTATCATGTTCCTTGCTATTAGCTATGGAAAAGACAAATTACACAGCTTGGTATCACACACAATCTGCTCAGTCAAAAACCATACTATCACACAGTGACATAGTCACTCTACCATCCTAGTTCACTCTCTAGCAAAGTCGTTCTACTACTCTAGTTCACTCTCTAGTAGAATTTGTATACTAACTACCAATTGCTCTCTTAATCTCAAAAACCATACTATCACATACTAGCAAAGTCACTCTACTACCCTAGTTCACTCTAGCAGAGCCACTATACTACCTTAGTTCACTCTCTCATAGAATCCCTCTACTAACTACCGATTTCTCTCTTAATCTCTAAGACACTGAATAGTCTACACCATATTTCATTTATAGAATAAGAGAGCTCATGGGTTTACAATGCATGTAGACATACTAAGTAAATCACTTAGGTTTGTTGCGTCCTTAATATTCTCTAGAATAGAGTGCCCAACCTGCATGAATAAATCTCTAAGAATAGAATGCCCACTACGAGATAATACATGCATGAAAGAAAGTGCCTCACTCCTAAGAATCTTTATCCTGATCTAAATCTAGAAAAAACTCTAACTCTTGTGCTTTCCTAATTAAGCACTAATATTTAACTAAAGATAGAAAAGAAACTTTCTAATTATGTAAATAACTAAATTGGAAACTGTGAAAGGTTGGTGCATGCATATGCCCTCTATCACTATCTACTTATGTTGCATGCCATCCAAGACACTCTTTCTACTCTAGCTTTATTCCACTCTACTCTCTATTTTGCACATGAACTAAGGCAAGGAATCTGAGTTATGTCTACCTTGCATTGAGTTTAATGTTGCAAAATTTGTTCATCACATTGTGCCATACATGAGGCTTCACTACTATTGAGAATATGTGGTGTAATATTCACTTGTAGTCACATGCATGTTATTTATTTAGGGTATTGGGCCAACTATTGGATAATTATCCACTTTTTGTGTTTTATCTAAGTGGCTAAGGATGACTTGGAAATTTACCTAGGCTCGTAACCCCCTTCTTAAGGAAGATGCCCCAACCCCTTGAGTTGTGTATACATACATCTTTGAAGGGTCATTTGTATCATCTCATTCAATATAGTGTGATCATTTTTTATACTAACAAAGTTACCAACTTAACAAGAACTCTCCAAAGTTTTTTGTTTTTTAGAGGTCGCATTTTTACCCCTGTTTCAAAAAATGGTACTACCGATAGCATCCATTTTTTACAGGGCGGTTAAAGTTGTGACTTAATTGAAACAGATGTCGCCCCAATCATTATGATCTTGACAACAATACCAATGCATAAAATTGACCCTCAAATCGAAAAGGGGTATTTTATTTATTAATCAATTTTATTTTGTTTTTTAAATTTACATTAAAAAATAAATTAATTAAAAAAGAAAACTCTACATACATGTTTCTTTTTTTTTTTTAAAGAAAAAAACACATTTTTCTCTTTATTTTTTTTAAATGAAAAAAAAACATTTTTTTTGAAGAAAAAAAAAACATTTTTCTATAAAAAAAATGGTTTTGTTAATGAAAACCCGTTTTTAAAAAAAATAATCCAATATTCAACAAAAATACTCAATTTTAAATAAAAAACACAATTTTTTTAATGAAAAAATAATCTTTTTTTTTAACACATTTTAAAAAATATTGAAAAAAATCAAACAAAATTTAAAAAAAAATAAAAATAACATAAAAATTTCAAAAAGTAACAATAATAACATATAACATTAAAAAAATAAACATTAACATAATCATATAAAATATATAACACAAAATATTAATATATAACATAATATATTATATAATATAT
>ML801437.1:164955-177895 GCA_009831015.1 Picea engelmannii | reverse complement strand
TATATATATATATTGTTTGTTAGTTTGTCCGTGATATGTGGCATTAACCTGTGGTTAAGAAACCGCGACTCATGGGCGTCTAAGTCGTCAAAATCATCCAGGGATCACACCCGACCTGAGCCACAACAACCCTTAACATGGCTGGATTTTTTGTCCCACAGGTTTCAAACTGATGACTTTAACATCATGAAGCGCCTTAACAACATACTCCATCACCAACAATTCTACACCTCAAAAACATACAATATTAATATATAACATAACAACTATAAAATATAATAAAACATATAACATAATATATTATATCACATATATAATATTAATATATAACATAACAAATATAAAATATAAAATTTTAATATTATATGTTATTTTTTTAAATATATAACATTAAAAAGTAAACATTAACATAACATAATCATATAAAACATAACATAAATATGAACATTATTAAATATATAACATACAAAATATTAATATATAACCTAATATATTATATAAAATATATAACATATACAATATCAATTCCCTCTTTCCCTTATTTTAATACTTTTTATATTAATAAAATACATGTTTTGTTATATTTTATACATATTATATTATATGATGTTATATTATATTATATAACATAATATATTTTATAATATTATATAATATATTATATAACATAATATATTTTATACATATTATATGATGTTATATTATATTATATAATATAATATATTTTATAATGTTATATAATATATTATATGTTGTTTTATGTTATATTATGTCAAGTTTTAATACATAATATAAGAAGAAGGTATTAAAACTTGACATAATATAACATAAAAAAAAAAAAAAAACATTATAAAATATATAATATATTATATAATATTATAAAATATATTATGTTATATAACATATTATGTTATATTATATAATCTAATAAGTTATATAATATTATATATTTTATGATTTTTTATGTTATATTATGTCAAGTTTTAATACCTTGTTAATGGAATACAATTTTTTTATATATTTTATAATATAACATATTATATTATGTTATATTATATAATATATTATATAATATTAGTTATATAATATTATATATTTTATGATTTTTTATGTTATATTATGTCAAGTTTTAATACCTTTTATATTAATGGAATACATTTTTTTTTATATATTTTATAATATAACATATTATATTATGTTATAATATATGATATAATATTGTATATTTTATGTTTTTTTATGTTAAGTTTTAATATCTTATTATATTAATGTAATGGAATACATTTTTTTTTATATTTTATTATATATTATATTATATAACATAATATGTCATTTTGTTATATTTTTTTTGTTTGTTAATTTGTGTGAGATTTGTTGGCTACGCGATTAATTTGTGGCTTGAGAAACCGCGATTCAGGGGCATCTAAGTCGTCAAAATTATCTGGGAATCGCATCCGGCCTGAGCCACACCAACCCTTAACATGGTTGGATTTTTTGTCCCCGCAGGTTTCAAACCAATGACTTTAACAACATGGAGTGGCTTAACAACACACTCTGTCACCGACTGTCCTACACCTCAAGGACTCATTTTGTTATATTTTATAATATATAAATATTATATATTATATTATATAACATAATATGATATATTATGTTATATTATATTATATAATATAATATATTTTATAATGTTATATAATATATAATATATAATATAATGTTTTATGTTTTTTTATGTTATATATTATACAGTTTGAGTGGGTCTAATGGTTAAGAACATGTGTTTTGTTTTAAGAGACCACAAGTTTAAATTTAGAGGAGGGTAGGGTATGTATACCTCCGTAGACTTTACCAGTCAAATTGCTGGGTGGAGAGAGTCCCTTGTCCCACAAACAAAAAGTCTCATACACCAATTTGATATCTAGCTTGACCATGACCTTAAAAATAGATTATTATTATTATTATTATAATATAACATAATATATTTTATAATGTTATAAAATATATATTTTATGTTATATATTGTATATGTTTTATGTTATATATTATTTTATATGTTATATATTATATTAATGTTGTATTTTTTAATATTTTTAATGTTATATGTTATTAATATTTTGTTTTAATACCTTGTAATATTAATTGAATACATTTTTTTTATATTATATAATAAGTAATGTTATATATGTTATATAATATATTATATTAATGGATTTATTTTTATTTTATTTTTATTTTTTAATTTTATATATGTTTTTTTTTAAACAAAAAATGGTAAAATATATATTAGTTATGTGGAAGAATCCACAGATTTTACAAAAAAAAATGGTTTATATAGATCTTCGAGTGTTGCCACTTAGAAAGAGTTTTTTACAAAAATGGGGAGTAATTTTGGAACCGAGTTTTTTGATACATCTCTCTTGATTAACAAAATTTCTGAAAGTAGAGTTCCCCAGATAACTCCGGTAGTAGATTATGTTGATACAGATTGTAAGACAAACTATTAAAATTCCGTATTTTAGTTATCCTTTTCCATTTTGACGTGTTGTATATCCAACATATTTTATGGATGTGGCTTGTTTAGGTCTGGGATCTGGTTGACTGAGTTTGACTGAGCATTCCTTGAATTCTTTTGCTGCTCTCCCAGATTGCTTAGAGGTGACTGTGTGCCTTCCAGCTGCTCTAATCTTCTTTGCATTGTCTCCATTTTCATGCGGTTGTCCTCTATATGGCTTCGCTGAGTGTAGCTCTCATCCTGAAGATTTTCAATCATGAGTCTATGTTGGGAAAGTGTTTCCAGTTCAAAGGCCTTGTTGGCTCCAATTGCTCCAAGTTGTACTCTGATTCTGCTGCACTCACTGCATTCCTCTTCCCATGAGTCCTCGGCCCAACTTCCCAAGTCCATC
The DNA here is from genome assembly GCA_009831015.1 of Picea engelmannii. Classification (NCBI taxonomy): domain Eukaryota; kingdom Viridiplantae; phylum Streptophyta; class Pinopsida; order Pinales; family Pinaceae; genus Picea; species Picea engelmannii. The sequence continues at coordinate 174,989 of ML801437.1, read as the reverse complement.
GGAGCATCGTTACCTTTCTTCATTGTTTCGTAAGCTAAAGAAATTTCGGTCCTGACAATTTTGCGGATTAACCATAGGAGACAAATTGGATTCCACAGACTAAGTAGGAGGGCGCTAGCCTGCAACAGGAGAACAAGTGAGGGTGAGGTCAACAGTCCAAACGAGTGGTGTAACCTAGGAATGCTTCAATCCTTGGAAATTCTCGGGAATTCTAAGGAAGATGGTTCGAAAGCCACATATTGTGTAAGGTGGTGTAGAAAATCAACGAGGTGCTAAGAGGGGACAACAATCTAAGCAAGGCTAGGAGAGAGGAGAGACCCAAGATCCCGGGAGCTGAGAAGAAGAACTCATATCAAGAGTTTTGAAAAAGTTGAGAGTGAGACACCAAGAATAAATGTTATATATTATATTATATAACATAATATCTTATGTTATATAATATTATTATGTTATATTATATTATATAATAATATTATTATGTTATATAACATAATATATTATGTTATGTTATATTATATAACATAATAATATTTTATAATGTTATATATGTTATATATTTTATTACATTATATATTTTATAATGTCTTATGTTTTTTTATATGTTAAATATTGTATATGCTTTATGTTATATATTATTTTATATGTTTATGTTATATTAATGTTATATTTTTAATGTTATTAATGTTTTATGATAATTTTGTGTATTTTTTTAATTTTTTTTTTGTTTTGTTCGAATTTGCAATTTTTTTTAATAAAAAATGGTATTTTTTCATTAAAAAAGTTGTGTTTTTCATTTAAAAACTGTGTATTTTCATTAAATAAGGTAATTTTTCATTTAAAAAATGAGTTTTTTCATTAACAAATATATTTTTGATAGAAAATTTTAAAAGTGTGTTCTTTTTTCATTTCAAAAAAAATTAAATAGAAAAATGTTTTTTTTTAGCTTTAAAGAAAAAAAGAAACATGTATGTGAAGTTTTTTTTTTCAATTTATTTATTTTTTAATGTAAATTAAAAAATAAATTAAAATTGAATAATAAATAAAATATTACTTTCGATTTACAAGCTAATTTGAAGTTCTTTGTTTGGGATAGTACTGGTGATCGAGGCGACTATTTCAATTAAGTCACACTTTTAACTTCAAATATACGAAGGGTGTTACCGGTAGCATCACTAAATTTGATTTGAGGGTCAATTTTATGCAATGGTATGGTTGTCAAGACAATGATCGGGCGATTGTTTCAATTAAGTCTCAATTTTAACCACCCTACAAAAAAGGGGTGCTACCGGTAGCACCATTTTTTGAAACGGGGGTTGATTTTGGTGTTTTTGACACAAAAATATGGTTTTTTGCACAAGAGTTCTCGTTTTGAGGTCACAATTCTAATTAAGTCGGTACCTTGTTTGACTATGGGCACTTATTTCTTGTGCTCTCTTTTCATAATATGTCATTATCTCTTACACTTATATTTTATTGAATTAGGGTTTTTTTCTTGGTTCCCTTCAATCCTTGTGTTCTATCTTGTGATCTCAAGATGGAAATAGAGAGGATGTGAACCTCCTCCTTTTAATCAACCTCTTTCAAGATTGTAAAGAAGAAAGAACACTTGCAAGCATAAGACCAAAAAGAAAGAAGAGAGAATGGACTATTGAATTCATTGAATGAACCGATTTTACAATTATAGAGTGATACATATATATAGAACTCTCCATGAGAGAAGAAGTGTGCACTAGGTTAGGGATTCCTTGTGCATGCACATGTGACTCCAAAGTTAAACTAGTAGTAAGTGGAGTTAACTAGTGAAAAATGGAGTTGGCTAGTTAAAAATGGAGTTTGACTAGTAAGTGGAGTTAGTTAGCTAGTAATAGAGTTAGTCATGCACAAGTAAAATCTCATGCATGTTAAACTTAACTTAAAAAATGAAGTGACTAAGAATATAATTGACATTGAGTCACGCATGTTGAACTAAACTCTATTGGAAGTGTGCACTTGTTTAGGAGGTGAATATTCATTTAGAAGGAGGAATATTCAAGGTTAAGTGTGTTTTGATCCTTGTCACCTCCACTTGCTAAAAATATACATGATATAAATAGAAATCCTCCTAAACAATAGGAGAATATGGGAAATGTGCATGTACACCAACACATCCCCTAAAGCACAACTGAGATGCATACAATATATGGGTCCCAACAATATGTAGCCATGTTAGGTACCCATGTACAAAATAACTGTGGAAATAAAAGATGATGTAAAGAGGGAAAATCCAGTGGGAAGAAACCCCCCCCCTCAAAAGAGATCCTAGCTATGCCAGCTACTATGCATATATGTCCTTCACTCCTAAGAGATATTACAAAGATGAAAAATTATGCTCAGTGAAGGTCTTTGTGAATATGTCTGCAACCTTCTTTCAAGACAAACAATATTGTAGATCGATGACCCCATGATGGATCTGTCCTCGAATGAAGTGTATGTGTACCTCTATATGTTTGGTTCTTTTTCACGGTACTAGATCTTTGCAAAACTTCAATGTACTTTGATTATCACACCAGATAACAGTCGATGGATGAAACCATACACCAATCTCTGTGAGAAAGTGTTGCAACCAGATGGCTTAAATTGTAGCATTAATTGCACCCCTGTATTTGGCCTCTGTTGAAGACAAATAAATAAAAATTGGTTTTTAATAGACCAACATATACGACCAGATCCAAGATTGAGGACATAAGTTTTCTCGGTGGACTTGCAATCTATGGCATCACTAGCCCACTTTGAATATGTGTAACCAACAAGGTCTAAAGTGCACTTTTCTACATAATGTATATCAAAGCTAGTGATTCTATTAACATACCAAAGTATCCGATTGGAAAAATTTTCAATGCAATTCATGTGGCTCCTACAAGTATCTAGAAACAATTCCAACAACATATGAGATGTCGAGATGAGAGTGGGTGAAATATATAAGACTCTCAACCAAATGTCGATACCTGGTACAATCGACCAAAGGTGTAGCACTGCCATATTATAGGTTGACCCTGTAAAAGAAAGTAGATGCAGTAGGGTTGCAGTCTATCATCTAAAGCCTGATAAGTAGATCTCTAGCATCAAGAAAAAATTGAGGGGCCAAATTTCTCCCATGGGCTAATTTTCCATTCTTTTTCCCAAAAAACAATTCTCCAATTTCTCCCTTTTCTAAAAATGATTCGCCCAAATTCTATAGAATAAAATTATTTTACCTTAACAATCACCAAAATTTATAGAAACTATATAAAATCCTTAGAAATTTGAATATTTTTACAAACATATCGTTAAACAATTTACAAAATACATATTAAATACTAGTAAGTGTTAAATTTAGAGTTGCTATTAAGTTCTTTTCACTTTACTAGATAATAATAGCATAAGCAAGATCACTGAAAGAAACACAATCACAAGGTACACAACATTTTATCTTGGGAAACCCTCATGGGGGAGAAAACCCAACAAAAACGTCCTTAATATAGATTGCCAATACAATGCCAAGATAAAAGACCAAACACTACAGAATATCCAAGACCTAGCAATGCGCCTCTCTCTTCTCCTTCTTATAACTGCAACTTCCTTCAAACTTGTGCACTAGATGAGTGACTTGAGTGAGTGTGTGAATGAGGCACTAGCCTCTCTTATTTATACTAGCTAAGGAGCGCTAGGGTTGTGTCTTTTCATCAAGTAGGGCCGACTTATTCAACTAGTGGCTAAAACCACTTTAATTATCCCTAGGGGATGAATTCTCAATTAACATCATTTAATTAGGGTTTGACCAATCCAAAAAAGGGGATTTGGTCATACTTAAGTCCCGACATGATCAATCCACAAAAGGGGTTGATCTATTTAATAATAAATCAATTATAATTAGAATATACTTCGCAGTTACAATATTTCAACACTCCCCCTTAACAAGAAGGGTATTCTACAACATCATCAGGAGAGAGAGAGTCATCAACATCATCAACATCTGGAACATTGAATGGCATATCTATAAATCATCAAAACTTTTTCTCATCATCAATAACATCGGCATTCACAACATGGAGCTGGAGTATTATCATCAACATCATTCACAACATGGAGCTGGAATAGCATCATCATCATCATCGTTTACAACGTAGATATGGAATATGAAACATCAACATCAATTAGTATAAAACAACAACATCAATAGCACTAGGCTGATATAGAATCATCAACAACACGAGGTTGAAACAACAACATCATCAACAAAATGAGGCTGGAACAACAACATCATCAAGAACACGAGGCTGGAGCAACAACATCATCATCATCATATAGCAACAGATTGAGGCAGGTGTAACAACAACATTTTGTGGTACTCTAATAGTCCCTAGGGATCTGCCCAAGAATAATATGATTCCCTAGGATATAAAATCCTAATAGAGCTACCATGTGGTACTCTGAAATACCGTCCTTATCGAACCTTCGAGATCTTCCCAAGAATCATAATATTCCCTAGGATTATAAAAATCCTAACGAAGCTACCACTATTGACCACATCTGGCATATACATGCAAAAGTAATCCGACAGACCGTCCTTACCGGACCTTCGGGATCTGTCCAGGGATGATCAATCCCCTAGGATATAAAATCCTAACTGAGCTACTCATTGTTGTTCAAGATACCATAGTATCATCAACATCACTCCCACTTCCGAGGGAGGTCCTTTCAGACTATACCAAGCTTGTCTCGAAATTATTCAAACTTTACACGAGAGAAAGGCTTGGTCAACACATCTGCAACCTACTCATATGTGCCAACATATTGGAGATTTATAGCTCCCCTCTACACCATATCACGAATGCAATTATACCGGATTTCTATTTGCTTCAACTTATCATGGAACACATGGTTCTTCATCATTTTTATGCAACTCTGGTTATCACATAGAATCACGATTGCTTCCATCTCCAGATCAAATAGACCTCTCAACAACTTCTGAAGCCATATGGATTCACAACTGGTGGAACATGTAGCAATGTATTATGTTTATGTCGTGCTGAGAGAAATACTGGATTTCTTCGTACTCTGCCATGAAGTCACGGTTGACCCCAGACTAAAACAACATCTTGAAGTGATTTTTCTATCATTAATAGTTCCAACCTAATCTGAATCAGTATAACCAACCAATCTAAAGTCATGATCTCCATTATAATAGAGACCAAAGTCCAACGTACCCTTAAGGTATCTCATCACATGTTTTGCAGCAACAAGGTGAACATGTATGGGATCTACCAGATACTGACTCAAGGTATTCACATAAACATATATTTGGCCTGGTATTTGTCAGATACACCAATGATCCAATGATCTGTCTATACAATGTAGCATCAACCAATTCTGATGAAGTATCAACTAGGAGCTTCAACTTTGTTTCCATGGGTGTGATCATGGATTTACATTCCAACATATCAAACCTCTTCAGTATTTCAATTGCATACTTCCCTTGGTTAAGGAATATCTTCTCTGGGCTCTACCAAACTTCGAGACCTAGGAAATAGTGCATCAGGCCTAGGTCTTTCATCTCAAATTCTGCAACAAGATTCTTCTTACAATTAGTGATGAGCTTTTCTTCTTCAGTTAATAATAATTCATCCACATATAGCAAAAATATAATTGGCTCATCATTCATAACCATGAAGTAAAGGTTAGAATCATCTTTACTCTTGGTAAATCCCAAGCTCGTCAGAAAACTGTCAATTCTGCCATACCAAGCTCTTCAACTTCAAAACCTTGAGGTTGTTCTATATACACTTCTTCTTCAATAACACAATTTAAGAAGGTTGTTTTCACATCCATCTGGTGTAACTTCCATTTTATCTTGGCTGTAAGAGCTATGATGGTTCTGATAGAAGTGTATTTGGCTATAGGAGCAAACGTCTCTTCATAATCAATGCCTTCCTTTTGAGAAAATCCACGAGCTACAAACCTTGCTTTATGTTTTTCAATACTTCCATCTGTAGCATGTTTTATCTTGTATAATCATTTGGAATATACCACATATTTTTTCTCCAGTTTGGGAACTATTTTCCATACATCATTTTTTACAATGGAGTGGTATTCTTCTGTCATGGCATCTGCCTATTCTTTCTTCTTAATGGATTCTTCAAAGAAAGTAGGATCATTTTCTATGAGATCACACATAAAATCCATATAACTGGAGAATGTCTTAGGTTTCTTGACTTGTCTCATGTTTCCTTCTGGGGCACCATACTTCTCTCCATCTTGAATAAGTTCCCTTGCCCAAGCTGGCTTTCTCTTTTGAGAGATAGTCATTTGGGGAGGTTCTTGATATTTTGTTATATAATGAACTTCTTGAATCTCATCATCAGGGGAAACTATGAATTCCCTCACGGGTTCTGCAACTCTAGGAGCTACAGGTTCTTCTCCATATACTTCTTCAAGCTGGCATCTCCTTGATTTCTTGAGTGTTTCATCTTCATCAAAGGTTACATCTATGTTTATCTCAATATGATGGTTACCTGGTATGTAAATTCATAAGGCCTTAGAGACCTCACAATGTCCAATGAATACTCCCTTCCCTTCTTTCTTGAAGGGTCCAACTTAGTTCTCCTTTCCTTCAGAATGTGTACAAACACAGGACATCCAAATATCTTGAGATGGATTACCTCTGGCTTCTTTCCGGAGAACATTTCTTTGGGGGTTTTGAATCCAAGTGCACTATGGGATAATTTTTTTTGGAGATACATTGTTGTTCTTGTTTCTTTATCCCATAAGTGCATTGGAAGATCTTGATCGTGGATCATAGTCTTCACGTCTTCCATTATAGTTCTATTCCTTCTTTCTGCTACACCATTTTGTTGAGGATTATAGGGAGTGGTGAGCTCCCTCTTAATCCCGACATCTCTGCAAAATCTTACAAATTATTTTGAGGTGTATTCTCCTCCATTATCTAACCCGAGTATCTTGATTTTTCTTTCAGAGAGATTCTCTATCAAGGCTTTGAATTCCTTGAATTTTCCAAACACTTCATCTTTTGATTTCAAGAAATAAACTCAAGTATTGCGAGAATAATCATCAATAAATGACACATAGTATACATACCCACTTAGATATGTTGATGGCATTGGGCCACATACATCTGAGTGAATGAACTCCAATATTCCTTTTTCTTTACTGTCGCTCTTCGGGAAATGATTATATATGTTCTTTCCTTGTGCACATCCATTGCACACACCTTCATGATCAACCTTGAATTCTAGTAGACCTGTAACTACCTTGCTTACATATGGTAATGTTTTGTAGTTGATGTGAGCTAGTATTCTATGCCAAAGTTCACATGGACTCTCAGTGGAGTGAGTCAAGGCTGCATCTGAGTGACCTTTTAATTTATACAGGACACCTTCTTATGTTCCAATAACAATTGCATCTTCTATGGTTTTTCCTTTAGGCCACATAAGAAATTCACCATCTATAAATGCAACTATGAAGCCTTTCTTATCTAAAGATAAGATAAAGAGTAAGTTCTTTGTCAAACCTGGTACATATAGTACATCCTTCATTTTCATTGGAGTCCCTGAATCAAGTTTGTAGGTGGATTATCCCACTCCTTTGATAGGGTACTGGTAATCATCTCCGAGTGTAACTTTATGGGGAAATTTCTTTTCTATGTATGACCCATGTATCCTCTCCAGGTCTTACAGAGCCTAAGAGAGCAGAGAATAAAACATAGTCTTCAATATTTTCTTTAATCATCTTCGTAGGTGGCTCATCATCTTCAACTGCATGGGCATGATGTATTTTGTTATTTCTCTTCTTCTATTCTTCCCTTCTGGCAGGACAATTCTTAGCAATGTGTCCCATCTTATCACAATGATAGCTTTGATAAGAGGAGAAATATTTTTCTCTTCTTTGACCCTTTTGATATTTCTGGAATCTCCTTGGAGGGTGATATTCTTTATTGAAGTGGGTGAATCTCTTTGGAGAGTGAGATTCCTTATGAAGGTAGGTCTCCTTTTGGAAGTGAGACCTTTTCGTTCCTCCTTTAGCATGAGAATATAGGGCTTGATCTTCATCCATTTATGATACTACTTCTCGGTTAGCTACTCTTGCTTCTTCTTGAACACATTCTTCCCAAAGACTGTCAAATTGGAGTTTCTCCTTTCTTGCAAAGATAGTTTGAATGAAGTAATCCCAAGGTCTTGTGAGACCATTAAGATTTTTCATTATGAGTTCATCTTCATCTATTTTTTCTCCAATTTCTTCTAGTTGTTCCTTGAATTCAAAAATCCTAGAGAAATAGTCATGAATTGTTTCTCCTTTCTGCATCTTTGTATTCTTGAGTTGAGTTCTCAAGTTCATCTTCCGTTTAATATTATTTCCTTCATACATTCTGGTTAGGGAATCAAACATCTCTTTTGGAGTGTTCTTAGAATCCACTTGAGGGATCAAGTGATATTTAATGGAGTCTGCAATGATCCTTTTGGCCCTAACCATATCCTTCTTGTACTTTTCTTTGGCTGCATCTTCTTCGGGTTCCAATACATTTTCCTTTATGAATTTTGCAAGATCATTCTCTTCAAGAATGAGTGAAATCCTATACTTCCAGGCACACAATTTTTCCACACCTTCTAACTTGTCAACAAGCTTGGTGCTTGCAGACATCTTGACTTGGAGCTGGGAAAATGACCAAAAAATGAAAGTGCTCATAAATTAAATATGAACTTACTAGGAGGTGCGTTGGGCTAAGGCGAGTAGGATGGTGTGGTTTGTTTTCATAAAATCCAATTTTTACCTCTTGAAATTGAGCCTGCACAAATTTGGACTGGAACTTCTAGTACTGGTTCTGGTTTTAGGTTTTTTGGTAGCATTGAAAAATAAGGTTTCACTTTTCATAGGTTTTGTTCGCTGGAAAGGTGCACTCAAGATGCCAATGAGTTCTCTAGGCTAGGACACACTTCCCTAGATAGTTTTTAGGATGAAATTACCTTCCAACAAAAAGCCCTAATTTTCTTGTACGACAACAGTGACATTTTTTTTTGGTAACCCAGTAAAAGGTTCTCTATTCAATCAATCTCTGATACCATGTTAAATTTTGAGCTGCTATTAAGTTCTTTTCAATTTACTAGACAATAATAGCATACACAGGATCACTGAAAGAAACACAATCACAAGGTACACAACATTTTATCCTGGGAAACCCTCATGGGGGAGAAAACCCAACAAAAACTTCCTTAATATAGATTTCCAATACAATTCCAAGATAAAATACCAAACACTAGGGAATATCCAAGACTGAGCAATGCACCTCTCTCTTCTCCTTCTTCTAACTGTAGGTTCCTTCAAACTTGCTCACTAGATGAGTGACTTAAGTGAGTGTGTGAATGAGGCACTAGCCTCTCTTATTTATACTAGCTGAGGAGCGCTAGGGTTGTGTCTTTTCGTCAAGCCAAGCCGACTTATTCAACTAGTGTCTAAAACCACTTTAATTATCCCTAGGGGTTGAATTCTTAATTAGAATCATTTAATTAGGGTTTCACCAATCAACAAAAGGGGATTTGGTCTTACATAACTCCTGACATGATCAATCCACAAAAGGGGATTGATCTATTTAATAATAACTCAATTATAATTAGAATATACTTCGCAGTTACAATATTTCAACAGTAAGACTTGCCAAGGTTTCTATATTTTAAGATAAATTTACATCCTTAAAATTATCCATGTCTAGCATACTTGGACTATGACATATTGATTCCTAAATCAGATTGATTTATTTCAAGACCAAGAAAATTATGTAATAGTCCCATTTATGTCATGGCAAACTTGTCATGCAAGGAGAAATTGATTGCAACAATAGACAAAACATAACTCCATGTGATTAGTAAATCATCTACATATAATACTATCAACAAGAGAGAATCAATATGTCTCAACATATACACATTAGGATCAAATTTGCAGCAAGTAAAATCTTGAGAGAGAAGGTGAGAGTCCATTTTGGCATACCAAGCACAAGGTGCATG
>ML801437.1:116235-164855 GCA_009831015.1 Picea engelmannii | reverse complement strand
CTTATATTTTATTGAATTAGGGTTTTTTTCTTGGTTCCCTTCAATCCTTGTGTTCTATCTTGTGATCTCAAGATGGAAATAGAGAGGATGTGAACCTCCTCCTTTTAATCAACCTCTTTCAAGATTGTAAAGAAGAAAGAACACTTGCAAGCATAAGACCAAAAAGAAAGAAGAGAGAATGGACTATTGAATTCATTGAATGAACCGATTTTACAATTATAGAGTGATACATATATATAGAACTCTCCATGAGAGAAGAAGTGTGCACTAGGTTAGGGATTCCTTGTGCATGCACATGTGACTCCAAAGTTAAACTAGTAGTAAGTGGAGTTAACTAGTGAAAAATGGAGTTGGCTAGTTAAAAATGGAGTTTGACTAGTAAGTGGAGTTAGTTAGCTAGTAATAGAGTTAGTCATGCACAAGTAAAATCTCATGCATGTTAAACTTAACTTAAAAAATGAAGTGACTAAGAATATAATTGACATTGAGTCACGCATGTTGAACTAAACTCTATTGGAAGTGTGCACTTGTTTAGGAGGTGAATATTCATTTAGAAGGAGGAATATTCAAGGTTAAGTGTGTTTTGATCCTTGTCACCTCCACTTGCTAAAAATATACATGATATAAATAGAAATCCTCCTAAACAATAGGAGAATATGGGAAATGTGCATGTACACCAACACATCCCCTAAAGCACAACTGAGATGCATACAATATATGGGTCCCAACAATATGTAGCCATGTTAGGTACCCATGTACAAAATAACTGTGGAAATAAAAGATGATGTAAAGAGGGAAAATCCAGTGGGAAGAAACCCCCCCCCTCAAAAGAGATCCTAGCTATGCCAGCTACTATGCATATATGTCCTTCACTCCTAAGAGATATTACAAAGATGAAAAATTATGCTCAGTGAAGGTCTTTGTGAATATGTCTGCAACCTTCTTTCAAGACAAACAATATTGTAGATCGATGACCCCATGATGGATCTGTCCTCGAATGAAGTGTATGTGTACCTCTATATGTTTGGTTCTTTTTCACGGTACTAGATCTTTGCAAAACTTCAATGTACTTTGATTATCACACCAGATAACAGTCGATGGATGAAACCATACACCAATCTCTGTGAGAAAGTGTTGCAACCAGATGGCTTAAATTGTAGCATTAATTGCACCCCTGTATTTGGCCTCTGTTGAAGACAAATAAATAAAAATTGGTTTTTAATAGACCAACATATACGACCAGATCCAAGATTGAGGACATAAGTTTTCTCGGTGGACTTGCAATCTATGGCATCACTAGCCCACTTTGAATATGTGTAACCAACAAGGTCTAAAGTGCACTTTTCTACATAATGTATATCAAAGCTAGTGATTCTATTAACATACCAAAGTATCCGATTGGAAAAATTTTCAATGCAATTCATGTGGCTCCTACAAGTATCTAGAAACAATTCCAACAACATATGAGATGTCGAGATGAGAGTGGGTGAAATATATAAGACTCTCAACCAAATGTCGATACCTGGTACAATCGACCAAAGGTGTAGCACTGCCATATTATAGGTTGACCCTGTAAAAGAAAGTAGATGCAGTAGGGTTGCAGTCTATCATCTAAAGCCTGATAAGTAGATCTCTAGCATCAAGAAAAAATTGAGGGGCCAAATTTCTCCCATGGGCTAATTTTCCATTCTTTTTCCCAAAAAACAATTCTCCAATTTCTCCCTTTTCTAAAAATGATTCGCCCAAATTCTATAGAATAAAATTATTTTACCTTAACAATCACCAAAATTTATAGAAACTATATAAAATCCTTAGAAATTTGAATATTTTTACAAACATATCGTTAAACAATTTACAAAATACATATTAAATACTAGTAAGTGTTAAATTTAGAGTTGCTATTAAGTTCTTTTCACTTTACTAGATAATAATAGCATAAGCAAGATCACTGAAAGAAACACAATCACAAGGTACACAACATTTTATCTTGGGAAACCCTCATGGGGGAGAAAACCCAACAAAAACGTCCTTAATATAGATTGCCAATACAATGCCAAGATAAAAGACCAAACACTACAGAATATCCAAGACCTAGCAATGCGCCTCTCTCTTCTCCTTCTTATAACTGCAACTTCCTTCAAACTTGTGCACTAGATGAGTGACTTGAGTGAGTGTGTGAATGAGGCACTAGCCTCTCTTATTTATACTAGCTAAGGAGCGCTAGGGTTGTGTCTTTTCATCAAGTAGGGCCGACTTATTCAACTAGTGGCTAAAACCACTTTAATTATCCCTAGGGGATGAATTCTCAATTAACATCATTTAATTAGGGTTTGACCAATCCAAAAAAGGGGATTTGGTCATACTTAAGTCCCGACATGATCAATCCACAAAAGGGGTTGATCTATTTAATAATAAATCAATTATAATTAGAATATACTTCGCAGTTACAATATTTCAACACTCCCCCTTAACAAGAAGGGTATTCTACAACATCATCAGGAGAGAGAGAGTCATCAACATCATCAACATCTGGAACATTGAATGGCATATCTATAAATCATCAAAACTTTTTCTCATCATCAATAACATCGGCATTCACAACATGGAGCTGGAGTATTATCATCAACATCATTCACAACATGGAGCTGGAATAGCATCATCATCATCATCGTTTACAACGTAGATATGGAATATGAAACATCAACATCAATTAGTATAAAACAACAACATCAATAGCACTAGGCTGATATAGAATCATCAACAACACGAGGTTGAAACAACAACATCATCAACAAAATGAGGCTGGAACAACAACATCATCAAGAACACGAGGCTGGAGCAACAACATCATCATCATCATATAGCAACAGATTGAGGCAGGTGTAACAACAACATTTTGTGGTACTCTAATAGTCCCTAGGGATCTGCCCAAGAATAATATGATTCCCTAGGATATAAAATCCTAATAGAGCTACCATGTGGTACTCTGAAATACCGTCCTTATCGAACCTTCGAGATCTTCCCAAGAATCATAATATTCCCTAGGATTATAAAAATCCTAACGAAGCTACCACTATTGACCACATCTGGCATATACATGCAAAAGTAATCCGACAGACCGTCCTTACCGGACCTTCGGGATCTGTCCAGGGATGATCAATCCCCTAGGATATAAAATCCTAACTGAGCTACTCATTGTTGTTCAAGATACCATAGTATCATCAACATCACTCCCACTTCCGAGGGAGGTCCTTTCAGACTATACCAAGCTTGTCTCGAAATTATTCAAACTTTACACGAGAGAAAGGCTTGGTCAACACATCTGCAACCTACTCATATGTGCCAACATATTGGAGATTTATAGCTCCCCTCTACACCATATCACGAATGCAATTATACCGGATTTCTATTTGCTTCAACTTATCATGGAACACATGGTTCTTCATCATTTTTATGCAACTCTGGTTATCACATAGAATCACGATTGCTTCCATCTCCAGATCAAATAGACCTCTCAACAACTTCTGAAGCCATATGGATTCACAACTGGTGGAACATGTAGCAATGTATTATGTTTATGTCGTGCTGAGAGAAATACTGGATTTCTTCGTACTCTGCCATGAAGTCACGGTTGACCCCAGACTAAAACAACATCTTGAAGTGATTTTTCTATCATTAATAGTTCCAACCTAATCTGAATCAGTATAACCAACCAATCTAAAGTCATGATCTCCATTATAATAGAGACCAAAGTCCAACGTACCCTTAAGGTATCTCATCACATGTTTTGCAGCAACAAGGTGAACATGTATGGGATCTACCAGATACTGACTCAAGGTATTCACATAAACATATATTTGGCCTGGTATTTGTCAGATACACCAATGATCCAATGATCTGTCTATACAATGTAGCATCAACCAATTCTGATGAAGTATCAACTAGGAGCTTCAACTTTGTTTCCATGGGTGTGATCATGGATTTACATTCCAACATATCAAACCTCTTCAGTATTTCAATTGCATACTTCCCTTGGTTAAGGAATATCTTCTCTGGGCTCTACCAAACTTCGAGACCTAGGAAATAGTGCATCAGGCCTAGGTCTTTCATCTCAAATTCTGCAACAAGATTCTTCTTACAATTAGTGATGAGCTTTTCTTCTTCAGTTAATAATAATTCATCCACATATAGCAAAAATATAATTGGCTCATCATTCATAACCATGAAGTAAAGGTTAGAATCATCTTTACTCTTGGTAAATCCCAAGCTCGTCAGAAAACTGTCAATTCTGCCATACCAAGCTCTTCAACTTCAAAACCTTGAGGTTGTTCTATATACACTTCTTCTTCAATAACACAATTTAAGAAGGTTGTTTTCACATCCATCTGGTGTAACTTCCATTTTATCTTGGCTGTAAGAGCTATGATGGTTCTGATAGAAGTGTATTTGGCTATAGGAGCAAACGTCTCTTCATAATCAATGCCTTCCTTTTGAGAAAATCCACGAGCTACAAACCTTGCTTTATGTTTTTCAATACTTCCATCTGTAGCATGTTTTATCTTGTATAATCATTTGGAATATACCACATATTTTTTCTCCAGTTTGGGAACTATTTTCCATACATCATTTTTTACAATGGAGTGGTATTCTTCTGTCATGGCATCTGCCTATTCTTTCTTCTTAATGGATTCTTCAAAGAAAGTAGGATCATTTTCTATGAGATCACACATAAAATCCATATAACTGGAGAATGTCTTAGGTTTCTTGACTTGTCTCATGTTTCCTTCTGGGGCACCATACTTCTCTCCATCTTGAATAAGTTCCCTTGCCCAAGCTGGCTTTCTCTTTTGAGAGATAGTCATTTGGGGAGGTTCTTGATATTTTGTTATATAATGAACTTCTTGAATCTCATCATCAGGGGAAACTATGAATTCCCTCACGGGTTCTGCAACTCTAGGAGCTACAGGTTCTTCTCCATATACTTCTTCAAGCTGGCATCTCCTTGATTTCTTGAGTGTTTCATCTTCATCAAAGGTTACATCTATGTTTATCTCAATATGATGGTTACCTGGTATGTAAATTCATAAGGCCTTAGAGACCTCACAATGTCCAATGAATACTCCCTTCCCTTCTTTCTTGAAGGGTCCAACTTAGTTCTCCTTTCCTTCAGAATGTGTACAAACACAGGACATCCAAATATCTTGAGATGGATTACCTCTGGCTTCTTTCCGGAGAACATTTCTTTGGGGGTTTTGAATCCAAGTGCACTATGGGATAATTTTTTTTGGAGATACATTGTTGTTCTTGTTTCTTTATCCCATAAGTGCATTGGAAGATCTTGATCGTGGATCATAGTCTTCACGTCTTCCATTATAGTTCTATTCCTTCTTTCTGCTACACCATTTTGTTGAGGATTATAGGGAGTGGTGAGCTCCCTCTTAATCCCGACATCTCTGCAAAATCTTACAAATTATTTTGAGGTGTATTCTCCTCCATTATCTAACCCGAGTATCTTGATTTTTCTTTCAGAGAGATTCTCTATCAAGGCTTTGAATTCCTTGAATTTTCCAAACACTTCATCTTTTGATTTCAAGAAATAAACTCAAGTATTGCGAGAATAATCATCAATAAATGACACATAGTATACATACCCACTTAGATATGTTGATGGCATTGGGCCACATACATCTGAGTGAATGAACTCCAATATTCCTTTTTCTTTACTGTCGCTCTTCGGGAAATGATTATATATGTTCTTTCCTTGTGCACATCCATTGCACACACCTTCATGATCAACCTTGAATTCTAGTAGACCTGTAACTACCTTGCTTACATATGGTAATGTTTTGTAGTTGATGTGAGCTAGTATTCTATGCCAAAGTTCACATGGACTCTCAGTGGAGTGAGTCAAGGCTGCATCTGAGTGACCTTTTAATTTATACAGGACACCTTCTTATGTTCCAATAACAATTGCATCTTCTATGGTTTTTCCTTTAGGCCACATAAGAAATTCACCATCTATAAATGCAACTATGAAGCCTTTCTTATCTAAAGATAAGATAAAGAGTAAGTTCTTTGTCAAACCTGGTACATATAGTACATCCTTCATTTTCATTGGAGTCCCTGAATCAAGTTTGTAGGTGGATTATCCCACTCCTTTGATAGGGTACTGGTAATCATCTCCGAGTGTAACTTTATGGGGAAATTTCTTTTCTATGTATGACCCATGTATCCTCTCCAGGTCTTACAGAGCCTAAGAGAGCAGAGAATAAAACATAGTCTTCAATATTTTCTTTAATCATCTTCGTAGGTGGCTCATCATCTTCAACTGCATGGGCATGATGTATTTTGTTATTTCTCTTCTTCTATTCTTCCCTTCTGGCAGGACAATTCTTAGCAATGTGTCCCATCTTATCACAATGATAGCTTTGATAAGAGGAGAAATATTTTTCTCTTCTTTGACCCTTTTGATATTTCTGGAATCTCCTTGGAGGGTGATATTCTTTATTGAAGTGGGTGAATCTCTTTGGAGAGTGAGATTCCTTATGAAGGTAGGTCTCCTTTTGGAAGTGAGACCTTTTCGTTCCTCCTTTAGCATGAGAATATAGGGCTTGATCTTCATCCATTTATGATACTACTTCTCGGTTAGCTACTCTTGCTTCTTCTTGAACACATTCTTCCCAAAGACTGTCAAATTGGAGTTTCTCCTTTCTTGCAAAGATAGTTTGAATGAAGTAATCCCAAGGTCTTGTGAGACCATTAAGATTTTTCATTATGAGTTCATCTTCATCTATTTTTTCTCCAATTTCTTCTAGTTGTTCCTTGAATTCAAAAATCCTAGAGAAATAGTCATGAATTGTTTCTCCTTTCTGCATCTTTGTATTCTTGAGTTGAGTTCTCAAGTTCATCTTCCGTTTAATATTATTTCCTTCATACATTCTGGTTAGGGAATCAAACATCTCTTTTGGAGTGTTCTTAGAATCCACTTGAGGGATCAAGTGATATTTAATGGAGTCTGCAATGATCCTTTTGGCCCTAACCATATCCTTCTTGTACTTTTCTTTGGCTGCATCTTCTTCGGGTTCCAATACATTTTCCTTTATGAATTTTGCAAGATCATTCTCTTCAAGAATGAGTGAAATCCTATACTTCCAGGCACACAATTTTTCCACACCTTCTAACTTGTCAACAAGCTTGGTGCTTGCAGACATCTTGACTTGGAGCTGGGAAAATGACCAAAAAATGAAAGTGCTCATAAATTAAATATGAACTTACTAGGAGGTGCGTTGGGCTAAGGCGAGTAGGATGGTGTGGTTTGTTTTCATAAAATCCAATTTTTACCTCTTGAAATTGAGCCTGCACAAATTTGGACTGGAACTTCTAGTACTGGTTCTGGTTTTAGGTTTTTTGGTAGCATTGAAAAATAAGGTTTCACTTTTCATAGGTTTTGTTCGCTGGAAAGGTGCACTCAAGATGCCAATGAGTTCTCTAGGCTAGGACACACTTCCCTAGATAGTTTTTAGGATGAAATTACCTTCCAACAAAAAGCCCTAATTTTCTTGTACGACAACAGTGACATTTTTTTTTGGTAACCCAGTAAAAGGTTCTCTATTCAATCAATCTCTGATACCATGTTAAATTTTGAGCTGCTATTAAGTTCTTTTCAATTTACTAGACAATAATAGCATACACAGGATCACTGAAAGAAACACAATCACAAGGTACACAACATTTTATCCTGGGAAACCCTCATGGGGGAGAAAACCCAACAAAAACTTCCTTAATATAGATTTCCAATACAATTCCAAGATAAAATACCAAACACTAGGGAATATCCAAGACTGAGCAATGCACCTCTCTCTTCTCCTTCTTCTAACTGTAGGTTCCTTCAAACTTGCTCACTAGATGAGTGACTTAAGTGAGTGTGTGAATGAGGCACTAGCCTCTCTTATTTATACTAGCTGAGGAGCGCTAGGGTTGTGTCTTTTCGTCAAGCCAAGCCGACTTATTCAACTAGTGTCTAAAACCACTTTAATTATCCCTAGGGGTTGAATTCTTAATTAGAATCATTTAATTAGGGTTTCACCAATCAACAAAAGGGGATTTGGTCTTACATAACTCCTGACATGATCAATCCACAAAAGGGGATTGATCTATTTAATAATAACTCAATTATAATTAGAATATACTTCGCAGTTACAATATTTCAACAGTAAGACTTGCCAAGGTTTCTATATTTTAAGATAAATTTACATCCTTAAAATTATCCATGTCTAGCATACTTGGACTATGACATATTGATTCCTAAATCAGATTGATTTATTTCAAGACCAAGAAAATTATGTAATAGTCCCATTTATGTCATGGCAAACTTGTCATGCAAGGAGAAATTGATTGCAACAATAGACAAAACATAACTCCATGTGATTAGTAAATCATCTACATATAATACTATCAACAAGAGAGAATCAATATGTCTCAACATATACACATTAGGATCAAATTTGCAGCAAGTAAAATCTTGAGAGAGAAGGTGAGAGTCCATTTTGGCATACCAAGCACAAGGTGCATGCTTAAGGCCATACAAGGATTTATTCAATTTGTAAACAAGATATGGATCTTGAACATACCCCTATGGTTGCTCCATATAGATCTCCTTCTCAAGATATCTATGGAGAAAAAAATTCTTGAAGTCCATATCATGAACCTCCCACTTTCTTGTTGTTGCAATAGCGAGAGCTAATCGAATAGAGTCCATCTTGGCCACTGGTACAAACTTCTTGTCATAGTCTATCACATGAACTTGTGAGAATCCTTTAGCTACAAGCCTGGCCTTATACTTGCTTACAAGTCCACCCGTTGCTACCTTTTTCCTGTATATCCACTTGCATCGAACATATTTCCAATCGAGAGGAAGAGGAACCAAAATCCCAGGTGTGGTTATCGATGAGGGAATTGTATTCCTCATTCATAGCAGCTTCGAATAATGGTTTCCGGCAACATATGCATATGACTGAGGATCATCTGTGAGCACCATAAAACAATTCAGGGGTCTTAATGGATCTATATCAGTGAGTACTTATGGAGCACCCTCAAATTGAGATCTAGTTATCCATGGATCAGAAGAAGCACCCACTAGATTATTGATTGCTTATAGAGTCTATTGTTCCCACCATAGTCTGGGATATGGATCTGCAATAGCATGCTCATCAACACTTGAATCATAATTTTAAATCTGATATAAAGAGAATGAAGTATCATCTCTAATATTGGCATTAGGAAGAGGTGGAGGAGATGCATTAGGTTCCTCCTAGAATGCATGCAAGGGGCCTTCATCGAAATTCACTCTTCTTTCAATGAACAATATATTTGTGGAAGGATCCAATAACATGTACCCCTTTACACCATATAGATAACCAATAAATATTACTTTGAGGATCCAAAGGTTCCCTCTTATATGTAGGGATGCGAGCCTATGCAGGAGATTCGAAAATTAAAAAATGTGTGACTCTTGGTTTCTTTCCACTCCAATCTTCAAATGGTGTCACTCCCCTCAAGGATTTGTTAGGAGATATATTTTTAATATATACTGCACAATTTATTGTCTCGGCCCATAATTTTGGAGGAAGTAATCTTCCATGTAACATGCAGTTGGCCATTTCTTTTAGGATCATGTTCCTCCTCTTTGCTATACCGTTATGTTTTGGAGTATAGGGCATTGTTTGTTGCAATTCTATGCCTACTTCTGAGAAAATATGTGTCACATCCTTATTCACATATCCCCCCCATTGTTAGTACAAAGGATATTTATCCTTTTCCTGATTTATTTTCTACAAGTTCCTTGAAATTTCTAAGGAGCTCAAAAACTTCAGATTTGAATTTGAGAAAATAGACCCATGTGTATCTCGAGAAATCATAAAAAAAAGTAACAAAAAACTTATATTTTATCAAGGATGGGTGGGGGAAGGGACCAGTGACATCAATGTGCATGAGATCAAGCGGTGAAGATCATGCTCTCCAATCTTTCCCTTGAATTTTTCTTCAGGATGTTTTCCAAGTATGCTTCCTTGACATACTCCATCTGTAAATTTGATGTTAGGTAGACCATTTACCATTCCTTGCATGCTTAGTTGTTGCAAGTACCTAAAATTCAAATTCTCAAATATTTCATCCCATAATCTTCTTTCTTCATTTACATGAGTTAGAATCATAACATAATCAGATTTAGGAACAAAGTGAGAAAAGGTGTACAACCTGGAATGATGATCTACTTCCCCAACAACTTTGGAACCATCTAACATCTCAAAGATAACCACTAAATATGGAGGGAATTCTACCCATTTTACTTTGCATGAATGAGTGATTTGATAGATTGAGAGTAGGTTGATGGATGGTTTTGGAACATGCAAGACATACTAGAAACATCCATTATCAAGATCCACTCTACCTTGTCCACTTACTTTCATAAGAGTGTGGGAGGTTCAATGCAAGGTTTCAAAGAGGATAAATTATCTTTTGAAGTTGCCATATGATGTGAGGATTCGAATCTAAAATCCATGTATTAGGTGAGGAAGAAATAAAAATTATAGCATGGCCCTTACCTCGACTCCTGATGTCTTTTCTCTAGGATTTTCTTTGCATTCTTTGATACGAAATCTTCAAGATTATTTTCTGAATATCTTATGCCATTCGGTCGATATTCTTCTTCATGCATGGAATTTATTGATGATTTCCTCTATTAAAATAGTTGCATTTATATTTATCCTTCTTTGATCTTCCTTCTTTGGAGTTATAAGGCTCATTAGTGGATTTTAGGTTTTCTCCCTTTTGTGATCAAGTTCCTTCTTTCTCTTTGATTTCTCCTTGCCTTTATTGTTTGTCTTGTTTCTTTCATGTATTGCAATCGCATGGGATTTGGAATTTTGAGAGCACCCATCTTTATGAACTTATATTTCTCATGTATGAGTGATTCAATGAATGCATCCATAGGAGGAATTTTCTAAGTTTCATCCACGGCTATTTTTGAAGTATAAAAGGAAGACATAAAGACAAATAAATCAAGACTTAACTTTGAGAGTATAGAGAGGATTAGTTGATCCTCTTGCTTTGAGTTTTCTATTCCACATGACTTGAGTAGTAGCAGAAAATATTTAAAATTTGTGAAGAAGTATTGTATAGTGTCAAAACTGCTTGGGCTCATTGAGATGAGCTCTTTCTCCAACATTTGTCCTCATATTCCATCATGCTTCCCGAATAGACCCTTCAATGTGGTCTAGACTTCATTTGGTGTGGAAGTAGATTCTACATAGAAAATTAGATTTGGAGATATTGACAAGCATAACAACCCATATTCTAATTTATCCATCATGTTGAAATACTTTTCTTTCTCAACTGCAGAGGTAGGCTCTGATTCAATTTCCATTGTAATCATGTAGAGTCCCTTGCTTCTTAGTAGAAGCTAAATTTTGGGCTTCCATTCAAAGTAATTCAATCGTGTGAGGATCACTGACATGGGTTGATCTATTCTCTATGTGCTATTCAATTATTTGTCACCTGTAAATAAAATGTGTTCTTATCCTTTATCACCTGGAAAAAAAATAAAAATAATAAATAAATAAATAAATAAAAGAATAGTGTTTATCCTTACAAGCTCAATCTATGCTTTGCAAAGTAAATATCAATTTCTTCTTACAATTTCCTCCTAAGCTCTGATACCATGTAAAAATTATCACACAAGAATCTAGTTGCAAAGAAGAAACTAAATTCCAAAACTTAAGTGACTAAGAATAGAACTAACATTGAGTCTTGAATGAAGCTCATGCATGTTGAACTAAACTCTAGTGGAAGTGTGCACTTGTCTAGGAGGGGAATATTCAAGGTGAAGTGTGTTTTGATCCTTGCCACTGCCTAGTCACTTCCACCTACTAAAACTAGACATGATATAAATAGTTGTCCCCTTAATCAGTAGGAAAATATGAAAATGTCCATGTACACAAACATTACAGACATAAAATTAAGGTTTCAACACATTTTCAAGGTTTTTATAGACCCAAAATTAGGGCATCGACAATTTTTCAAGGTTGTTACAAGTTTAAGTTATGTTTTTATCACTTTGTAATGTAGTTAGAGTCAAAATTAGGGTGTCAACTCTTTTTCAAGGCTATTATGGACCTGAAATTAGGGTTTAAACACTTTTTAATGGTTGTTAGAGACCTAAAATTTGGGTTTCAAAACCTTTTCAAGGTTGTTATAGACCTAAAATTAGGGTTCCAACATTCTTTCAAGGCCTTTACATACCTAAAGTCTTTTTCACTATTTTCTCTAAGATTATTTTGATGGTGGCATTATCATTTGTGGAAACTAGTGATTTTAATTTTATTTTATTAAGGGTTTCTAAGGAATCCCATATTTCCTTTGAAGGATTCTCTTTGGTAGAATAATTTTTTCAAGCACCTTGTTGATCTATGAGACTATTTACTAGTTTCAATTTCCCTAATAGTTGTAGGTATATGGTTTTACAGATCACCTATATTCTAAGTGTTTTTTTAAGTCCCTTTTGATGTCTTCATGGATACACTCTCTCTTTTTGGATTGGATGGACTCCTCTCCTATTGCATATATGGAGGTGCGATTTAAAAATCAAGTTGTAATAGAATTAGGTGATGTGATCCTTGGTATTGACTCCATCTTATTCATAGATATTATTCATATTCCAAGGGTTGGTACTTTCATATTGGATATTGAATTTGGTGATGTGGTGTCTACTCATGTTTTGATGGTGATTCACAATGTTTATATCAAACTTGTGGTTGTTTTTTTGCAAAGGGAGACCCTTTTCATCTTGTTTGATGTAGTTCCCATTCATAGGTTTACAGGATCTACCCACTATACTTTATTAATGATTCTATAGATGATTCTAATCTTATTCAATGTATTAGTTTGATCGTGTGGATATTCATATTTCACATTATGATCTTTTTCCTTATGGGAAATCCTGTATGCACCACACTTGAATGGCTCCTTCTTTCAAATCCTCTCAAGAGAACACCTTTCATAGGTCATGAAATCATGTTGGCATTGGTATTGTTATTGCACAATTTCTACTTGATCCAAAGGATAAAGTTTAGGAAAGGAAAATTGGCGTAACAAAGGTTATCCTACCACTGTTACCTCAATAGGATGCCTCTTTATATTTAGGGTTGATGGCCCAGGGGAGACATCCCCAGTGACCTGGGGATTTGAGAAGGCAAAGGTTAAGATGTCTATGAAAATGTCCCCTCTCACAAGTCACACTGATCAGAAAGTCCCGGGGTTTCAACCAATGAAGTAGTGAAGTATCAAGATTGTACCTTCCCAGAAAAAAGAAACAAGAAAATATATCTTTCGCAAGTACAACTTGTTGTTAGTACTTGATAAAACCACGAACTTTGTCAATAAAAGAAATGGCTGAAATATGGTGAAGAAAACATAAATTTGTAGCAACAATATTTATAAGACAATAGCTTCACAGTAAGTTCCTTAAAATGGCTTCAAAATGACCAAGAATAATTTCTCATTAACATCAAAATACTAGCATTTTTCAAAAGCAAGTAAGGCAATGTATTAATCAACTTTTAAAATTGCTTTTAGATTCTTTTAGTGCTGCAATAGATGATTGTAGCTTACTTTAGTAACAACAACAAATAAGTTAGTAGATTAGACTATTCTAGGGTTAGGAGTAGTTAGTAGAGAGATTAAGCTATAGGTTTTGATAGTGGTTTTTGTCAATCACTCAACAAAAAGTATTAGATTAGTGCCTTTAGGGAAAATCGAGTCTTTTAGGTAGTAGCAAATATTGAAGGAAAATATGATAGTAAGACAACTAAAGACAAGAGAGGTCAATAGTTGAAGTGTTGGTAACCCAAGGATTCAATTATCAAACCCTAGAGGGAAAAGAACTATTAGGAAGTAGGTAACCCTAGGACCTAGTAGTTTTCCTCCTACTTTAGCTCAAAGATGAAGTAAATGACGACTTAGATGAAAAAAAATAAAAAGAGATGGGGTGTTGCAATGGCAAGGCCCTTAGCAAAAGCTTCAAGAAAATCGTCTTTCTAGCCAAATCTAGTAGGTGAAAGCTATTAAGGCAAGGACAATAACATGTTCTTGGCCTCCTAGGGTTTTAAGCTAGAAATTTCACAATCTTAGTATAAATTCAAGATAAACATAACTATAACCATTCAATGAAGAAGAATTGCACAAATCTTACTTACATTCACCAAGAATCATCTAGCAAATACTCTAGTTGAACACTTCCACCAAGAAAATTGCCAAAATAATCCAAAATAAGCCTCCTTCAACAAGTGTGCACTAAATTTCAGTCATGTAACCCCAAATAGGGTGCAAATTTCAGACCTCACTAAGTGTGAGTGAAAGATTATGAAAAATACAAGGGAAAAAACCCTAATTTATACAGTTTCAATGACTAGAATTCGGTCAAAAAGGTCGACATGGATAATTACATGTAATATCCAGTTTTTACATTAAATGACATAATAAAACCCTAAATCAAGTAGAAAAGGTGACATCATTCCCTTTTAGGGTGGAGTTAGGATTTTTTAGGGAAACATTGGTCTCCAAGAGAAAAACGTTTGGCCTCCTAAGGCCTCTGGATCAAACCACACGTGCCACTTAGTGCACAACTACCTCCAAAGTGTCCAAAATGCTAGATGATGTCATGGGTCACATGGGTGATGTCATGGGACTTCCAAGGCCTACATCATAGTGAGAAGGGAAATAACCCATGAGTCCATGCCTTCCAGGTTGTCTCTGGTGGAACATACTCCTCTCTCTCTGGTGCAAACCTATGATCTGTCTCTGCCTCTGGTTGGGGTCTCAACATCCATCTAATGAGATTTTAGCCCTATGGAGGTACGAACTAATCATATCCCCATGTGTACCTTTCCTTCGAGCATGTCTCTGCAACAAAAAGAACAAGTACACCCTCCATGGGCTCATAAGTCATAGGGATCATAGCAATGTCAATCACATCTAATAATCAAGTTGTTTAAAAATGTGCATGAAACCCCCTTTCCTAGACAAGTGCTCAAAGAAGTTATGCTATTCTACAAGCCAGGTTTGGAGGGGATGTTAGGATGTCTTATTGGGATAATTCTCATTGGATGTGGGATGTTTCTATATGAAGCCAAATCCAGGCCATGTAAGTGGATGAGGTGGTAAGGGATGTTTAGGCAATGGGTGCAGTGATGACAGGGGAATGTATGGATTACCTATGGGTGCCTCTGAAGAGGGTGAGATGCACCTTGTCATGGATGAAAATGTTTCCAAGCCCATTCATGCCTTTTATATTCTTTATCTTATTGTTTTTTTCTTTCAAGAGAGTAGTTATGGGACACTTCCCTGGCGTTGTGACCAATGGTGACAATGTTACCCACAAGCATTTCACGGAGATAAGAAGGTTGGCTCGTGATGAGACCCCCTTTCTCTTATCTATGCCACCAAGAGACACTAACCTGGCGTGGTGTCCAACTGAATGGTAGTTTCATACCGCTACATGTCCATGCACCTAATACGTTGGCTCATGACGAGACCCCCTATCCTCCAACTAGGTCTTGATTTTATTATTTTGCAGGTCCCTTTGTTTCTTGCTCAGAATATTTTTATTGATTTTTCAGGGATCCCTGGGCGAAGCATCTAAAGGTTTTATTCTTTTGGATTTTATCTTTCTTCAACTACTTTTACCCTATGGGCCTTTATCTCCTTCTTCCCATAAGGTAAGGTTCAACCCTTTTCTAGCTTGGAAACCCCAATGTCCGAACCAATGTATGGGATGGATGAGAGGGAAAAACATGAAAAGTAGTAAGTATGGTAGGAACGGATGATGACCTTTTATGAACCCACCTAGTGGAAACTCAAACCCTATGGGAACCAACTTACTAGGGCACCTTGTCATTCCCCCTAGGTATGGACAAGTGGAAAGGAATAAGGTCCAAGCACACATTAGAAGTAAAAATAATTAAATGCACATATTCAAATATTTTGAGAATCAGAGTGACACATACCATGATACCCAAAATCATTACCTCATGGAGCAATACCTACTTCTACTGAAGGACCAATCCGATGGGATGGATTTTTTTGTTGCTGACAAGGTGGAGACACCGAAGAAGAAAGATGGGCCCTCCAGGGCTAGGATAAAGTCAATATGGATCTCGATACTTCATGTCTAGGACCCGTGGGCCTCAAGACATAATATCCTTAGTTATCCCTAGGCTAGGGGATAACATCTAGCTCCAACTCGGGGACATGTAATCACCATAGAGCACATGAGAACCTCAAAATCTCTGGCATGACCTGTGACCTGCTTGATCTCAACAGAAGATTATTAGTAACCATTTGGGGTGGTGATATCACCCTTGGCTCATATATGATACAGGTAAATGAAAGCAAGCATATATACAAATGGAAATACAACTACTCTAGCATGAAATGAAGGTGGTATATACAATGAATGCAAATGCCTACCTACTCACTTGTACTTACCTGTCATGCTGGTGGTGGGTGGTAATGCTTGATGTGTATAGCGTCCACCGGTAACTTCAAAGCCTCTCCTTCCATGGTCCCTATATTTAAAGAGTTTGTTCCTGCAAGACTCATGATTTTGTAGGGACCTGTACATACTCCATCCAACTTCTTATGCATACCAGGTTTCTCCCTTCTCATATCCCATAACAACACTAGATCTCCCTCCGCAAAATCCCTCTCCTTTGTCTTGTGATCAAAGGTGTTCTTGATATTTTGTTGGTTTCTTTCCATTTGGCTTAGGGCAGTCCTTCTAGATTCATCCAACTCTATTAATTGGTTAATTCACCCTTGGATTTCTTATCTGTTGGTGGTGTATTGCTGAGAAAAATGAAGGATGGGGATTTTGAGGTTCACAGGTAATTTGGCTTCTAACCCATACACTAGATAAAAAGGGGTCCTTCCTATTGAGGTCTTTGTTTTTATTTGATATGCCCACAAGGCATATTTAAGTTTGTTATCCCAAGACCTCTTGTTTTCCCCCACAACCTTCTTGATGATGTTCATAAGGTTTTTATTGCTCGATTTTTCCAATCTGTTTCCCTATGGATAATAATTGGAGGAATGAGATAGAGCAATTCCATACTTAAAACATAATTCTATTAATGCAAGAGAACTGAAAGCCTTGGCATTGTCTGTGGTAATCTTGGACGGGACCCCAAACCTAATTATGATTATTTCTTCCAAAAATTTCATGACTACCTCCTCAGTGGCCTTCTTTGTTGGAATAGACCCTACCCACCAAGTAAAATAGTTTTTGGTTGTTAAAATCCACCGGTATCCATTACTTGAATTGTCCTTAAATTCCCCAATAAAGTCCAACCCCCATTGTTGAAAAGGAGCTTCTACTACCATGGTTTTTAAAGGTTGTTCCGTGAGTTTTGGTTTACCAATAAAGTATTGGCAAGGCTGGAAAGATCGTACATATCGGTGAGTATCAACAAATAACATTGGCCAATAGTATCCTTCTCTTAGGATCTTGTAGGCAGTATTACGGGATGCAAAATGTCCACCACAATGTCTGGAGTGTAATTCCCTTAACATTTTATTAGCTTCTTCTTGATTGACACATCTAAGGAGAAATCCGTCAAGATATTTCCAACCAAGGCCATTCAAGTTCAAATAGTATTTCATAGCCTTAAGTCTCAAAGCCCTCCTTTTTTAGTCTACTAGGTGATCTGGGCATGATAAATTCTTAAGGTAGCATATTATATCGGGATACCATTCATCATGTTCTAATTCACTGACTACCACATTTATTTTTTCACTTTCTCCCATTTGTATGGCCTCTTGGTTTCTCTCAGTCAGCATCTGGGCCAAACCTTGTCCCTTTATAATCTTGGTGGGTTTTATCTCTAAGTCATACTCTTGGATTTTGGAGACCCACTTACCCCTAGTACCCATACAATCTTGTTGCGATAAGACATCCTTTACTGTCGGGTAAGGGACATAATCCTTGATTTTATTATAACCCACATAGTTTCTAAAGTGATTAAGGGATTTCACTAAGGTGTAAGCTTGTTTCTCAGTAATGGAATAATTCATCTCTAAATTATTCTCATGAAGGCAATAGGGTTTTCATAGTTGTCAATGTCCTTTTGCAGCAAGACATCTGCAATGGTGTCCTGGGAGGCAAAAGAGAATATTATGAAATCTCATGAATAGTCAGGACTGATCAAGAGTGGATCTTGGGAGATAGCATCATTTATGTGTTCAAAATATTTAATGGATTTATCATCCCACTTAAACACCGTATCCTTCTTTAGTAAAGCACTCATGGGTTTTATCCTTTCGACAAAGTTTGGGACAAATATTCGAATGAAATTTATTTTTTTGAAAAAGGATTGTAGGGACTTCTTGTTGGCTGGGGGATGTACATAGTTAATAGACTGAACCCTCTCAGGGTATATAGAAATTTCCCCTTCCCAGGCTATGTGTCCCAAAAGTTTCCCTTTATCTATCCCAAAGACATATTTCTTAGGGTTCAAGGAAATACCATACTTTCTACACCGCTCAAAAACAATTCTAAGGTGTGATATGTGGTCTTTCCTCTCTTTTGATATGAATGCGAGATCATCTTGGTAAATTTCTATGATCTTCTAAATGAGATCCCTAAAGGAAAAATCCATCTCTCTCTGAAAGGTAGAACCGACATTCATAATACCAAACGACATTCTCAAATACATAAATGTTCCCCATGGTGTGGTAAATGTCATTTTAAGCTAATCTTCTCTCTTGAGCAAGACTTGGTTGTATCCAGAAAATCCATCCAACATGGAAATCATCCCTGCCCATGTAACCCTCTATAACAAATGTTCCATATTTGGGAGGGGGTAGTTTTCTTTCAAGGATAGTTGGTTAAGGTTTCGAAAATCTACACACAAGCGGATATCCCCACTTTTCTTTTGGAAAACTACCAAATTTGACATCCATGATGAGTATTTGATGGGAGCTATGATGCTAGCATCGACCATATTTTGGAGTTCCTTTTGTAACTGATTTTCCAACTTTGGGTTGATATGTCTTAGTTTTGTCGGAAAGGTTTGGTTCCTTCCGTAAAAGGTATAGCATGTTGGATAGCATCACCCCTATAAGATTTTAGTTCATCATAATTCCAAGAAAAGGTATCCTTTAATTCTCTTAAGAGGTCTAAAATTTCCATCCTTTCCTTTTCAGTAGTTCATTTCCCAATTTTGACCATCCTTGGATCCATCTCTGTGCCAATGTTGAATGCTAGGGCCTCATCTACTTGTTTGTTGGGTTTCATTCCCTTGAAAACATCATGTCTATCAAAGAGGTGTTCTAAAGGGACATTTCCTTTTGGAAAGGTGTTATTTTGGAGGTTGACCGCATATAGGTTCATGGAATCAGCCAGGAATTTTACTTGTGAATCAGTGAATTATTTTATATTTTCCATGAATCTAATGATCTGGTCATCATCTTCAAAGACTTGCCAATGTTCCAAGTTATCAGGGATTGAAGGTCTAAACAAGACTTCCATTTTTCATAGGTTTTGGAGTGGGCCATCACAAGGTTGCAAGGTGGAAGCGGATATGACCAGGGCATCTACCACATAGTATTCTTCTCGGGGAACTGCTTTGATTGTCACCTTTTCAAAATATTTTGCAATGGATCGTGCAAACTCATGCTACTTTTTTAGTCTCTCATTCTTAGCAACAAAGTCCAATAACACTTGTGATACTATCAGGTCTAAGTCCCCTATCACTCTTAGCTGTGTGACACCTTTATTGATTACCAAGTTGAGACCTAGGATCAAAGCTTCATATTCGAAAAATGTTGTTTGAATAGTGATATTCAAGTCTATAGGAATAATCAGAGGTCTCCTTGGATGGGGATGTCAAGACAATACCTACCCCTGAGCCAGAACTCGAATGAGCCCCACCAAACTCTAAACTCCACATTCCTTCAGGTGTCTTGGTATTTTTACCTTCCGAACTTTCCTCTTGGATGAACCAATTCTCAATGCCATTGTTAATGCATAAGAGTTGATCATCTGGTTCACCAAGGGTCTCAATTAGGCATCCTGTAATGGGTTCTTTGTGAAGGGTAAAGAATCCTCCTTCAGGTTGAGGTATGGTAGCTTCAGACCCTTAGTTTTGCAAACTTTCTATCAAGTTTTCTATAAGGTCCTTACAGAGTATGATCCCCCAATTACTTAGAGAATCTATTACCAATACATCAATAGTAAAAGGAGCATTGGGGAAACCATGGAAAGAAACACTTAGATCCTTAATAATGCCCTGTGTAAAGCCTTCTTGTCTGTTTGGATGTGATATGCTTAGACCTAATTGATGCATGACTCTTTTGGTCATAATATTACTAGGAGCATCTAGGTCAAAAACACAGTTATGGAGGAGGGAATCATTCACTTGGAGGGTAACATAAAAAGGTGTAGCTTCCCCATGTTTTGTTCCCATGCTTCCTACTTGGTAGAAAAAAGGAGATTACTCTTCAAGAATGTCATCCTCATAAATTTAAGGCAAGGAGTATTCAACATCTGCATCCTCGGGTGTTCCAAACATGTCTTGAGTGGGTTCCATGTCCTCAGGAGATTCATTTTGTTGAGAAAATAAGGAATCATCTTCCATGTTTGTGAAGCCCATGCTCCATTTTCTAGGGTGAGTGTTATATTCCACCTCAAGGATTTATGGGAGTTCAGACTCTAGTTCTATCATGCTTTCATCATTTGGTTCCTAGAATTCATTGTTGTTCAAGAGGTTAATCTGATGGATGGAATCATTGAACCTAAGGTTTTCCTCAATCTGGCAAGCAACCTCTTGTGCTTCTTGTAGGCTTGAGAGTAATCGATGCTTGAGGGTAAACTGCAAATTTCCCTCTAAGGAGTTTAAGTAATACTAGATAATAGCACTTTTAAGGTTAAAGTTGGGTTGGAGCTTTCTAAGGAGAAATTTGAACCTATCATTGAAATCCTTAATTCTTTCATTGGTCCCTTTGCAAATTTTGAGGTATTGAGAGTAAAAAAAATCTATATTTTCTTCTTTACACCACCTCTTTTTGAAAGCTCATTCTAAATCCTCAGGGGTTTTGAAGCTCCCACTTGGTTGAGTGTTAATCCATTTTATGGCATTTCCAATGAGTGAGCTTGCAAAGAGCCTCATAAAGGTTTCAGAGTGTTCTTTTCCAGATTCGTGAAATTCAAACCCTTCACAAAACTTGGTCCAATGTGAGTTACCATAAGATCCTTCCTCTCCTGAAAATCTAGGTATCTAGGAATTAACCTTCTTGGGTAGATCATGTAATCCTCCTTGGGTGTTAGCTAAATCCAAAGGGCCAAAGAGTTATTTGTGAGACCATTTAGGAGGACTTACAGTGGTAATAGTATTTATAGGAGTAATAAGGATTACAACAATAGAAGAGAGTGTGTACTGATCTCCACTATGGGTCATCATTTGTGAAGTCGCCAGATAATTTTCTTGAAATTATCAAAGGAATGAGGGGATCACCCTTAGTGGAGTCACCAAGTAAGCTTTGTAAAGTAAATACTTTTCAGGATAAGGCTTACTGAGAAGTGTCGTCGTCAGTGTTCCTCGACAACGACGCCAAAATGTTATCGCACAATTTTTACTTGATACAAAGGATAAGGTTTAGGAAAGGAAAATTGGCGTAACAAAGGTTATCCTATCACTGTCACCTCAATACGATGCCTCTTTCTATTTAGAGTTTATGGCCCAGGGGATACGTCCCCGGTGACCTGGGGGTTTGAGAAGGAAAAGGTTAAGATGTTTATGAAAATTTCCCCTCTCACAAGTCACATTGATTATAAAGTCTCAAGGTTTTAACCAATGAAGTAGTGAAGTTTCAAGATTTTCCCTGCCCAGAACAAAGCAACAAGAAAATATATCTTTCACAAGTACAACTTGTTTTTAGTACTTCATAAAACCACAGACTTTGTCAATAAAAGAAATGGCTGAAATTTTTAGCAACAATATTTATAAGACAATAGCTTCACAATAAGTGCCTTAAAATGGCTTCAAAATGACCAAGAATAATTGCTCATTAACATCAAAATACTAGCATTTGTCAAAAGCAAGTAACGCAATGTATTAATCAATGTTTTCAATTGCTTTTAGATGATTTTAGTGCTAAAATAGATGGTTGTAGCTTACTTTAGTAACATCAACAACTAAGTTAGTAGATTAGACTATTCTAGGGTTAGGAGTAGTTAGTAGAGAGCTTAAGGTATAGGTTTTGATAGTGGTTTTTTTCAATCACTCAATAGAAAGTCTTAGATTAGTTCCTTTAGGGAAAATGGAGTCTTTTAGGTAGCAACAAATATTGAAGGAAAAATTGATATTAAGAGAACTAAATACAAGAGAGGTCAATAGTTGAAGCGTTGGTAACCCAAGGCTTCAATTATCAAACCATAGGGGGGAAATAACTACTAGGAAGTAGGTAACCCTAGGGCCTAGTAGTTTTCTTCTTTATTTATCTCAAATATGAAGCAAATGACTACTTAGATCAAGCAAAAAAACGATCTAGGGTGTTGCAATGGCAAGGCCCTTAGCAAAAACTTCAAGAAAATAGCTTTCTAGCAAAATCTAGTTGGTGAAATCTATTAAGGCAAGGACAATAACATGTGCTTGGCCTCCTAGGTTTTTAAGCTAGAAATTTCAAAATCTTAGTATAAATGCAATATAAACATAACTATAACCATTCAATGAAGAATAATTGCAGAAATATTACTTACATTCACCAAGAATTATCTAGAAAATACTCTAGTTGAACACTTCCACCAAGAAAATTGTCAAAATAGTCCAAAATAAGCCTCCTTCAACAACTGCACACTAAATTTCAGTCATGTAACCCCAAATAGGGTGCAAATTTCAGACCTCACTAAGTGTGAGTGAAATATTATTAAAAATACAATGGCAAAAACCCTTATTTATACAGTTTCAATGACCAGAATTAGGTCAAAAAGGTCGACATGGCCAGTTACATGTAATATCCAGTTTTTACATTAAATGACATAATAAAACCCTAAATCAAGAAGAAAAGTTGATGTCATGCCCTTTTAGGGTGGTGTTAAGACTTTTTAGGGCAACGTTGGCCTTCAAGAGTAAAATGTTTGGCCTCCTAAGGCCTATGGATCAAACCACACATGCCACTTGGCACACAATTGCCTCCAAAGTGTCCAAAATGATGGGTGACGTCATGGGTCACATGGGTGATGTCATGGGCCTTCCAAGGCCTACATCATAGTGAGAAGGGAAAGACCCCCTGGGTCTAGGCCTACCAAGCTGTCTCTGGTGGAACGTCCTCCTCTCTCTCTGGTGCAAACCTTTGATCTGTCTCTGCCCCTGGTTGGGGTCTCAACATCCATCTGATGGGATTTTATCCCTATGGAGGTACGAACTATAATTTCCCCATGTGTACCTATCCATTGAGTGTGGCCCTGCAACAACAACAAGTACGCCCTCCATGGGCTCATAAGTCACAGGGATCATATCAATGTCAGTCACATCTAATAATCAAGTAATTTAAACATGTGCATGAAACCCCATTTCACATACAAGTGCTCAAAGACGTTATACTATTATATAATCCAGGTTTGGAGGGGACGTTAGGATGTCCTATTGAGATAATTCTCATTGGACGTGGGATGTTTCCAGATGAAGCCAAATCCAGACCATATAAGTGGATGAGGTGGTAAGGGATGTATGGGCAATGGGTGCAGTGATGACAGGGGAATGCATGGCTTACCTGTGGGTGCCTCTGAAGAGGTTGAGATGCACCTTGTCATGGATGCAAATTTTTCCAAGCCCATTCATGCCTTTTATATTTTTTATCTTATTGTTTTTTTCTTTCAAGAGACTAGTTAGGGGACACTACTCTGGCATGGTGACCAATGGTGACAATGTTACCACTGGAATTTCACGGAGATGAGAAGGTTGGATCGTGATGAGACACCATTTATCTTGGCTATGCCACCAAGAGCCACTACCCTGACGTGGTGACCATCTAAATGGTAGTGTCATACCGCTACATGAACATGGACCTAATAGGTTGGCTCGTGATGAGACCCCCTATCCTCCAACTAGGTCTTGATTTATTATTTTATGGGTCCCTCTGTTTCTTGTTGAGAATATTTTTATTGCTTTCTCAGGGATCCCTAGGCGAAGCATCTTAAGGTTTTGTTCTTTTGGATTTTATCCTTTTCCAACTACTTTTACCCTCTGGTCATTTAGCCAATTCTTCCCACAAGGTAAGGTACAACCCTTTGCTAGCTTGGAAAACCCAATACCTGAACCAATGTATGGGATGAATGAGAGGGAAAAAGATGAAAAGTGGTAAGTATGGTAGGAACAAACGATGACCTTTTATGAACCCACCCAGTGGAAACTCAAACCCTATGGGAACCAACTTACTAGGGAACCTTTTCATTCCCCTGAGGTATGGACAAGTGGAAAGGCATAAGGTCCAAGGACATGTTAGAAGTAAAAAGAATAAAATGCACATATTCAAATGTTTTGAGAATTAGAGTGATAGATACCATGATATCTAGACTCATTACCTCATGGAGAAAGACCTACTTTTGTTGAAGAACCAAGCTGATGGGATGGATGTTGTTGTTGATGACAAGGTGGAGGCATTGAAGAAGAAAGATGGGCCCTCCAGGGCCAAGCTCAAGTCAATATGTCTATCGATACTCCATATCTAGGACCTGTGGGCCTTGAGACATAATCTCCTTAGGTATCCATAGGCTAGGGGATAACAGGTACTATGGTGTTTTGGGGAAGGTTCAATCTTCAAGTAGTCCACACTCAACATTGATGGGGGGATATATGATTATGATCTAATACTTATTCAGTTTATCATCATGTTCATCTTCAGGGAGGATAATTTTCATAGGGTTGACCCTATGTTGATATGGGTATCCACAAACCCTCTCATTTTTGTATTTCAGCTATGCTTGATTATTTATTTGAGTTGGAAAAACATACACCAACTCTTACTTGTATTTAAGTTGGGTGTTTGTAAATCTACTCTCATATTATATTTGAGATTCCTTTTGAGATTCATTCTTTGAAGTTCACTTGTTTTGGGAATCCATAAACCCACACACCTATTATATTTGAAGAAGATTGATCATATTCAATCTTTTTCAAGGACATGGAGTTGAATGTTCTCACTTTTTCTTCAACAGGATTGATCTTATTTGATTTAAGTACTTCATTTTCCTCCCTTTCATAAGGATTTTTCTTTGACATCTCTTTAGATGAAAGTTTAGTATCACTCTTCCAATAGATGCGTAGTATGACATGGATATATCTTCCCATTCTCCTTCATTGAATGAGAAATTTAGTGATGGTTGTATCCAATAGATGAGTCGATCAGTGGGTACATTCCTCATTTTCTCATGATATGTTTCTTATATTACTCCATTAGATGGATATTTCGATTCCACTCCCCTATTAGATGAGAAACATGGTAGGGATAAGTCTTCTTACTATACTTCATTGGATGAGCAGGTCAATGATAGATTTTCTCAAAGTATGATTAGTTTAATGGTTTCATTCGTAATTCCTATATAGGATGTTTTTCCCAACACTCCTTCATCAAATTAGTGGTTCAATAATGCCACCCACCTTGTTGATTTTTGTAGCATCGGGCAAGTACTTCTGCACATTTCTAAGTGTCTATACGCGTTGAATTCATCCAAATCCTTCTACCTTGATGCTTTACTTTAGTTAAAGGAATTATTAAAGTAAAGTGCTTTTATTAATTAGTTGAGTTTATTTAATGAAATGGTAAATTTATTAGCATTAGTGAATTAAATCTTAGCCATTGACCTCAAGTGACATGAGAAGTAATCTCAACCGTCAATCACTTTGGAGATTAGGATTAGGTCATAACTCGATATTATAAAAGCAAGGTTAGGGTAAAGAAGGAAGGTTGATTGTTTTGACACAGAGAGGGTTGGATCACAAAGGAATGTGATTCAAGGGGATCTTGGATAGGTGGATAAGTGCTTCCATCTAGAGATCAATACAAGTCAGGGAGAAGAGAGAACAAAGGCAATTGCAAGTGGGTTTCAATAGATTGGAGCTATAGCAACATGGTTTGGATGTACATATTTTACTGTACAATATTTGTGCATGTGTATGCAAGTTCCAGTGGAGATAGGCACATATATGTGGGTTTGATAAAGGAAAGGTGTGTATATCTCGGGAAACATGAAAATACAGGATCATAGAGTAGACCAGGAGTTGCTAGGGTTGCAAGTGTTGTCTAAAGTTTTATGTATTTCTTTGTGGGCCATTTTCCCAGTAAGGGAGCCCTTGTAAGCTTTGAAGTTATTTGAATGATAAGATTAGTTGATGGGTAGAATTTATTTGTTTATTGTGTATGATAATTTGGTTTCCAGTATTGTTTTTGCTATTTATTTGAGTCGATTACTCCAACAAGTGTATTATGTTTTGTGAGCTACTAATTTGATTTACATCAAGGAAATCACTAGATAACAAGATACCTAGGTGTCAAGATTAGAAATTTCAACATGGTATCAAAGAAGTCACTCTGAAAGGAAGCTATATTTCATATCCACAACAATTGACAACATATCCATCAGATATGCAAGGAGATCTCAACAGATCGATAACCAACAGTCAGAAATCAAGAGTTGGATTTTAGGGAAACAATGGCACTAAAGCAAAATTAGGATTTGTAGTTGTATGAATCTTTACGTGGGTTTCAAAAGGAACATGTGCATACATACATGGGTTTTCTTAAACAAATTCATGTAGATACATAGGTTTCAATTATGACATGTGCATACATGATCATACAGGTCAAAACATGGGCAGTTTCAACATCAAGTTATTTCCAAGGAAGATTGTTAGGTCTAAGGGATGGAAGCAACAAGTCTAAGAGTTGAAGACATATTGGATGGAGCATCCAAATTAATATATTGGAAAGAAAGAGTTACTTTGGATTTAAAGGAATATGAACTTTGGGAGATAGTGGACAAATTAGTTGTTCCATCGACATATCTGCAAGCTTTGGTAGCTCACGAGAAGAAGGATATTAAAGTTGAGCAGATAATATTGGATTCAATGAAGGATCACATAATTCCTCATTTATATGAGAATAATATGACCAAAGATATGTTTGATGCCTTGGTAGGATTATTCCAAATCACTAACATGAATGTCAAGATGGTCTTAAGAAATAAACTCAGATCTATGCATATGTCTAGATATGACAACGTTACCGGCTACTACATGAGGATCACTCAGGAATGTGATTAGATTGCAGCTATAGGGGATAAATTTTATGATATAGAGCTCATTAATGTGCCATTGAATGGTTTTCACAAGTCTTGGGAACCATTTGTCAAGGGAGTATGTGTTGATATTATGGTAGCTGCATGAGGTATTTACCTCCACGTGTAAACCTGACGAGAACAAAATATTCCAGGAAGCAAGAATAAACCCTAATTAATTGGTTAATAACCCTAGAAGACAATTCGGCTCAAGAGAATGACTTGTATTAGGTTATTAGCCTCCAAGAGAAGAAGTTGGCTAAAGGAAATGTTATATACTAAAGAATTAGTACCTAGAATGAGAAGTCAGCCCAGGTAGTCTTCCAGAAATAGTATAAATATAGGAGGCCAATCTTCATTCTGGCCAGGATTCTCATAACTATAGAAGCAACACTTGTGCGCATTGCAGTTGGCCAGTTTGTGTGCAAGTTTGGAGGAGAGTTGTTGTTGCAATTGCTGCAACTAGCAGATTTCGGTTTTGGCTTGAACTCTCTCCTAGTTATGGTTTGGACTCTCTGATAAGCTCTTGTTACTCTTGTTTGCTATGCTATCCTTGGAGAAAGGTGCGCCACCTTTTTTTGGCTATCCAGTCTAGGGTTTTCTTCTAGAATGATTCTTTGTCAAGGTTAAGGTGCTCGGGGTGGCTTCAGCCTATGGTTGGGTGACAATATTGCTATAGTGTTTATGGTTAAACGAGCACATCCATTATATTCTAATAGGTTATGGGCCCACACTATATTTGGATAGTATAACCGTTGGAAGCTAGATTGGGAGGATTTGCTTAGTTGCAGTTGCAGTTGCAGTTGTAGCCATTTTTTGCTGCAACAATGAAACCCTAACCCTCTCATTGAGGAACCTTAAGTGAAGGGATTGACCTAATTTCTAGATAGACTAGTGCACCCTAGCCTAGCGCATCTTCTGGTACTCTCAGTAAAATATGATGTCAAGTCTAAGTTTTTGGTCAAATCTAGGGTTGACCAAGTCAAAGAAGCCATGACTTACTCTATGAAGTCAAAAAACAAGCTAGAAGGGGCTTCTAACTTCAGAGCATGGAAGACAAGGATTGACCTCATCCTTTCCAAGAATAAAGTGTTGGATATCGTGAAAGGAAAGATTGTGGAACCAGAGTTTGAAGAAGGAAAAGAGAAGGAACCGAAGAATGTTGTAGTGACATCAATGCCATGAGCATCATAGTGGATTCTATAAAAGACCACTTCATACCCTACATCTCCCATCTTGATCCATCTAAGAAGATGTACGATGCCGTAACAAACCTCTTCTCAGTCAGAAACATTGGACAAGTAATGAGTATGAAGAATGAGCTCTGTGACATGAATATGAATGATGATGACAAGATAACATCATACTTTGTGAGAATCTCTCAGTTAAGATATCAACTACAAGCTATTAAAGAAATCATTTCAGAGAAGGAACTAGTAAATATAGTACTCAATGGTCTTCCCAAGACATCGGATGCATTTTTCGCAAGCATGAACACAAGGAAGGTGTATCCTACATTTGAAGAACTTTGGACTTGTTGTGCATAAAAAGAATCAAGGATTAGTGCAAAAGAGAAACCTCAAAAGAAAGACGATGATCAAGCCTTCACAACAAGATTCAAGAATTTCAGGAACAAAAGGAAGTTTGGCTCAAGGAAGAAGACAAATCAGGAGAAAGATATGTCGGAAATACAATGCTTCAACTGTCAAAAATATGGTCACTACAAGAATAATTGTCCTGAGCTAAATAAAATGAAGGAGACACACGAAGCATCAGTTGTTGAAGAAAGGAAACCCTCAAGGAAGACCAAACAGGATAAAACGGACCTCTTCTTCTAAGACAAGATAACAATACTCTTCATAGTTTTTGTACATACCATGTATATCTATTTCTTAGAAGATAATATGTTTAAAGAGAAACTATACCTATGGAAGAACAACAAGATAAGGATTTCTATCACAATGACTACAAGTCAGACAATACACATGAAAGGATGAAGTACATCAACAACCCCTAGTAACAATTCATGTGGAAGCTATTACATAAGTAAACAACTGCAAGATAATCCAAAATCAGAATCAATCTTGAAGAAACCTATAAGAATTAAAGACAGAAAGAAGTCAGCAATCAAGAGGAAATTGGAAAAATATTTGTGACACTTTGTAGAAGGCAATAAGGATGTAGATGGAAGCATGGACTCTCCTAGATGGAGGGAGTCGATTATATATTTCCAAAAGAAGAGCATGCATTCATGCATGAAGAAAGGATTAGGAAGGAGCTAATCCTAAATAATATGATCCATTGAAGATGATGAAGTATCTATCCATGATCCCATCAATGGTAGCAACCATGAAGAGAAGCATGCATTCAGTTTGAATTTAGAAGAAGTCTTCTTCGAAAAGAAACCTTAAATTATCTTTGGTTGTCCATCCACATCCATGATCCTATGATGAAAGAAAGAAGCTGGAATCTTCAGGGCATGGAATCTATAGAAAACTCCATGGACCTAAGAGCTAAAGAAAAACACGAGGAAGAACATGAAGATTCCAAGAGAGAAGGAAAAGCCAGAACAACTAGTCATTGTATCGAGAATCACAAGACTACCAGCCTGATATAAACTCATTAAAAGAGACCAAGCAAAAGAACTGATGAAGAACAATGTATGGAAGATTTATGAATGTAAGAATTGTGAGATCCAGAACTAGAGGTTCTCCCAGATGGAGGGAGAAGACTATGATGATTGATTGTTCCAGTAAATTAGACATACCTCTACATGAGCCATTATATCAACCGTAATATCCATGGGTTGGAGTTTACATCAGATGAATGCAAAGACTGTTCTCCAGAATAATTGAACAAAGAATGTATGTAGAACAACCTCAAGGCTTTGAGGTATACCAGGAAGAGACCTTTGTATGTAGATGGAATAAGACAACTTGGTGGAGAGCCTCTCATGCACAGCAAAAGCGTGGTGAAAACCTTCTATGATAAAAATCAGAATGGTTACTCAGAAGTCCAAGATGATGGATTGCTAATCCATGAAAAACTCTCATGATGACATAATAAATGCCACACGGATATGTTCTAGTTTGAGCCTTGCCATGATGTTATGAGCTAGTAGGAAAAAAAAGAGATGAATCCAACTATGATATACTATAATGATCAGAGCTATATGAAGCCTTCAGAAAACCAGTGTTCCTAAAAGACCGAAGTACATTGAGATCAAGCATTACATTCTCCATGATGAAGCCCAGGAAAGAGAAAGCGATTCTCCAATATATATCTCCACATTGAGAAGATAATAATACATTTTTGTAAAGCCTCTATCCAAGATGAAAGAGTTTGTGTACTCAAGATGGAGCCGTGGAGACAACTTCCTTATTGAAAAAGGAAGAGGTGACTCCCAGGTTCGAAGGGAGCACTAATGTGTTATTAATTTATGGACAATCATTTTTCAAGTTTGAAAAATGGTCCAGGATGAGTAGTTCCTTTCCAGCTTGGAAAGTGGTTTGAGATTTATGACGGACAAGAATTTTCCAGTTTGGAAAATGGTCGAGATCGAAGGATCATTTTCATAATGAAAATGGTTCGATGGATTGCTGATGTACCATAGACAATTATTCCCCTTGTTGTCAGTGTGGGGGGATGGTCTAGGACAATATATTTTCTTGATGGTCACTCTCAGTAGTGGTCAAGAAGACTGGTCTTCCTTGTCGGACAGTCATTATTTCGAAGCTCACAGTTGTGAATAGTTTCGAAGAATGGTCCATTTTGGAGGTTGGTGCAGGACAATCATTTCCTTAGGAAATGGTCCGAACAGTCATTCCCTAGGGAAGATTCATTCTCTCCAGGTTTCACTTTGTTTAGTGCTGGAGGAATGGCCCAGATAGGTGAATGGTCTAGGTTCAACAATAAGGGATAGGCATTCCCTAGGGCAGACTCATTCTCTCCAAGGTGCACTTTGTTTAGTGCCGGAGGAATGGCCCAGATATGTGAATCGTTCAGGCTCAGAAATTGGGACAGTTATTCTTCCTTTCTTGATAAGAATAGTCTAGATAGATCATCATTGATGTTTTACATTCTGAGGACAGATGCTCTTCTAGATCTCACCAATGTGAGTGGAAGAATGGCCTAGATGATTCAATTTATATCATAACAATGTTTTTTGTGCAGATTGATATTAGATGATATGATTGTTATGGAGACTGTATGTCTCCGGATAGTAGATGTATACTACTGTGGTGGATGTGTTCCACTCATTGTGACTATATGTCACTGATCAAGTATCTGTGTGCTACTTGGTGTGGCAGTGTACCACTAGATTGTAGTTGTGTACTACTATGGATAGACACAGTTGTTTTCTATTGAATGACATTATTCTGATTGCCTTGAAAACTATCAATAGTGTTGGAAATGATTATCAGCTAGATGGATGATCCATGAACAGAGATTCCCCAGACGGAAAATGGTCCAAGACATTTATTCTTCTAGGACATATGTCTGGATTAGAAGAATGGCTCTTATGTCACTCTGTGGAGTGAGTGACTTATCCAACATCATGTTTGATTACTCAGATGGAGTATGGTTTTGAGAGATGATGCAGCTGATGACACTGATAGTGATGAT
Source organism: Picea engelmannii (assembly GCA_009831015.1). Taxonomy (NCBI): domain Eukaryota; kingdom Viridiplantae; phylum Streptophyta; class Pinopsida; order Pinales; family Pinaceae; genus Picea; species Picea engelmannii. Next base: position 132,847 of record ML801437.1, on the reverse strand, counting down.
GGTGCTCATGATCTAATCATGAGTTAGTCTATACGACTATGTTGATGCTACCGAGTGAATGGTGTGTTTGTGCTCAAGACCATTACCTTAAATACCTCCCTCGCTAGGAGGGAGTGTTGATATTATGTTAGCTATGAGAGGTATTTACCTCCACATGTAAACATGACAAGAATAGAATATTTGGGGAAGCAAGAAGAAACCCTAATTAATTGGTTAATAACCCTAGAAGACAAGTCGTCTCAAGAGAATGAATTATATTAGGTTATTAGCCTCCAAGAGAAGAATTCAGCTAAAGGAAATGTTATATACTAAAGAATTAGTACCTAGAATGAGAAGTCGGCCCAGGCAGTCTGCCAAAAATAGTATAAATACAGGAGGCCAGTCTTCATGGCCAGGATTCTCAGAACTGTAGATTTCGGTTTTGGCTTGAACTCTCTCCTGGTTATGGTTTGGACTCTCTAATCAGATCTTGTTACTCTTGTTTGGTGTGCTATCCCTGGAGAAAGGTGTGCCACCTTTATTTGGCTATCCAGTCTAGGGTTTGCTTCCAAAATGATTCTCTGTCAAGGTTAAGGTGCTCGGGGGTGGCTCCGGCCTATGCTTGGGTGACAATATTTCTATATTGTCTATGGTTAAACGAGCACATCCATTATATTCTAATATTATGCACTCGGGAAAAAATCACAGATTGGTAGAGGCTTTGGGATGATTGCATATAGGAATATACTCGAGAGGAGTCTAAAAGAAACAAGTAGGGAAGTAGTAATGAGAAATTGTCCCTTGCCAGTATAATAAGGAAGGTAAAAGGAAAGGGTTCCAGTAAGAAGGGTAATAATGATGGAGGAACATCATAGCCAAGGAACAAGAAGGACTTGAGTAAAATCAGGTGCTTCTCATGTCGTAAGAATGGGAATTATGCATCTCAGTGTCTAGAGAAGAATAAGGGAAGAGAAAATTTGTAGACAACAACATCAACAGAGACATAGCTAGATGAGTTTGCAACGAAGTTTGAGAAGGATTTTTGACTAGTTTTTTTCCTTTCTACGAGCACAACTACCATGAGTGCATGATACTTGGACAATGGTAAATCTTGTCATATGACAGAAGCATGGGATATATTCAGTAGTTTAACATATAAGGGCTCAAGGGTTCATGTGGATCTTGGTGATGATCCCCAATATGAAGTGAAGGGAGAGGGAACAATGTTGTTCCAGCTTGAGCCAAGAGGTTCATTTGACCTCCAAGAAAAGAAGTTATAGTGAAAATCCCAAGATCGTGTGTTTAAAATTTAATCTAGGATGAGTAAAAAATCCTATCTTCCATAGGGTATATCTCTGAAATTATAATGACCTAGGACCTCAAAGTTTTACCACACGTGCCCTTATATTTCTTCTAACTAACCTCCAAATTTCACTATCTGAAATGGCCCAGAAAAAAGTTATAGCGAAGATGCCAACATGACTCGCTTGAAGAAGCAAAACCCTAGGATCAATGCTCTGATACCAAATTTTATGATCCAACACCTTGAAAATGATAATAATTCAATGAACATAGTCCACTTTGAGGGGGAAAGCTATGTTTATAATATATCCAATTCAAAATACAATATGAGATGTGATAACATGATCCTAAGACTAGGTCTCCTTGGTATATATATAGGAGAAAAAGGGTACAATTATAATGAAAGGGTGCAATGAAGGATTATAGCCTACATACAAATATAACACTATAAATGTAATAATTCAATATCTAGGGCTTAATAAGGGGATTTATACATAACATGGGACTTTGTCTAGGGCTTAACACCCTTGCATTTGATGAGAATGGTATACCCCTTTGGAGGGATGATCGAGCCCTCCTCCCTCATCACATTGGAGTTTTCACCTAGGACATTGCACATCTAGAGGATGACATCATGCTTGGAGTGATGTGATTTTTTATTGAGTCGACCTAGCGCATGGGTGATGCATTAGAACTTCCTTGATGATGATATGTGGCCCTATTGATGAAGGGATGTGGCTTTTGATGATAATTTTCACCTTTTGGGGATGTATGTGACTTTTGGAGATTTATTACCCCTTGAGGAGATGACATCACCTTCTTTTTGTCCTCTACACTCACACATGTGAACTTTTGAGAGGACATTTTGATGTATTAGCATTATGTTTTTATTTCAAGGATCATTTTGGGGGTCAGATTGTGTAATGTCTCTTTCCAAATAGGAGCTCCAGAGAGGAGGCTTAATGGTCTAAATCGCCCCATTAGACTATAGCCAGGGCCAAAGAGGGGTAAACAGGGTTACTAGAGGTCACTCCAGTCGCAGGTGTTATATTTGGAAAGTGACATTGAGCTAAAAAGGGTTAAAAGCACTTTTAAGTCATTATGAGATAAAAATAGAAGTCAACAATGAATTAGGGTTTTAGCAGTGAATTAGGGTTTTAACATGATTTAGGATTTTGGAAAGCTATAAAGGAAGGGTCAATGACCTAATTCATCATTATGCAGATTATGACTTGTCATTGAGGAGAAGAGGGGCATCTCAAGAGAGATAGTTCTGTGTATTCTAGGAGGAAGACACCAGTTGGCTGATTTCGGTGTTGAAAGACACACCTTAGTCACCGAGAAGATCATCCAGGTCTTCCATCATTCTTCATTAATTCCATAGTGATCCCATATTCCGGATATTATCTTTTAGTTACTTATTTGTATTTCGGCTAAGATCCTTTTGTCTTTTGATCTAGCCAAGTGTTTTTATTTTATTCAGCCGCAGTTGCTTATTTGTATTCCAGCTAAGATCCTTTGTCTGTTGATCTAGTCAAGTATTGCCATTTTATTCAGCTGCATTCAACCATTTTGTAATCCACAGAGATATCATAATACAAACTTTGCAGTCCTTTGTCGCGTTTATTATTTGTATGATCACTTATATGATGTAAACCTTTGATCCTACACACACATTAGCAATGTTTCCTAGACTATCCAAGTCAGGAACATTACAGTGGTATCAGAGCTTTAGTCATGCTTGCCTGTGACTAAAGACAATGAGTGCAGCAGAAGACCCATAGGGCCGTGAACACGTAGGTGATGAATATGTCACTTACAATAGGCATCAGGAAAGAAGGCATAGGCCTGATTTTCCCCTTTTTCCTCCTAGCTTAGAGGAAGAGGAACAGGCACACAGAGAAGCGGAGAAAATGGCAGAGTGTGAGGCTGAGTGCGAGGCAGAGAGGATGCTAGGAGACAGACATGAGTGACCAGAGGGCAGTGGCAAGGCCCCCGTAGATCCAGAGGCAGATTTCATGCAGGTTATCAATGATATGTTAGCTAGTCAACGAACCATGTCTCAGTACTTGGCACAAATGGTTGATAGATTGGCTAGAGTGGGCACCCTAGATACACAAGTCCCACATGCAGCACAGGGGAACTTGGGAGTAGGCAGTAGACCGCAGTCACCCTCTCGCACATACACCTCTGTGAGTAGGATTCCCAGACCCTTGTTTCCCAGTTTCCAGAAGGCACCCCCGGTAGCAACACTGTCATCGATAGCACAGAGGCCACCCACTCATCCCAACGACATTGCAGAGTATAGGAGGGAGTATGCAGCATTGGGTCATGACTTCCATCAGGACATGACCTTAGTCGAGTACTGTGGACTCAGACTCAGGAACTGCCCCAGAGAGTCGCATAGGGGAGGACCAAGACAGTAGCGGGGGCATAACCTCGATTTCATCTGAAAAGTTGGGAAACTCACCATCTCTTCTTTCGACAGATCGTCTAAATACACTGCCAGAGCTTGGGTATAGAAGCTAGACATGTATTACAAGCTCAAAAAAATGACTAAGACAGAGGCAATCAATTTTGTGACCTTACACTTGGAGGGTGAGGCACACGAGTGGTGGTATCATGAACTGGTGACATTGGGTCATAGTCGCATCACCTCCTATAGGGAGTTTATAGATAGGCTCATGACAAGTTTGACAGGAAGGATCCTGAGATACACTTCAGGGATCTAGCCCAGTTGAGACAAACTGGCACAACAGAGGCGTTCATCAAAGAGTTTCAGCGGGTATCCGTGGTAGTGACAAATATATCAAATCCCAAGTTGATCATGCTATTCACAGAAGGACTCGCAGAGCCTTGTAGAGGATGGGCGAAGGCATATAGGCCTCCCACTTTGTAGGATGCCATCCTTTGCACTCGATATCTGGCAGACTCAGTGCCAAAGACTAAAACTTTCTCCAAACCATTTGTGCCTCAGAGGGATTGAGACAAGAAGCCATTCCAGAGAGAATGGAAGGGAAAGGAGAAGTTGGATGATGAGACTAGGCGAGAGCTTATGAGGAAGAATCTTTTCTTCAACTGCAGAGATCCTTGGGTCCTAGGCCACAAGTGCATGGGCAAGGGAGAGATTCATTATATTGAGGTAGGAGAAGACAACGTGGATAGTGAGGAGGAGGAGTGGGATAATGGATCCACTAGTTTAGAGGAGGAGTCAGCACTAGCAGAGGAGAAGCCTCCCCATAGATCACCGACACCAGTAGGAACCCATCCTCCAGTAGTCCCACAACTGCCAGAGAAGGCTAACAGGAGGAAACCAACAAAGGGAGGATTCATAGCGACCCTTTCTAGTGTTCCCAGGTATGATACTCTCTTTATCAGAGGGATTATGTAGGGGCAACATGAAATCTCCATGATAGATGGTGGGGCCACCCACAACTTCATCGACGCTTCACTAGTATCAAGACGAGAACTTCAGACATAGGAGTTTAAGGGGTTTGATGTTGCGGTAGAAGATGGCCACACAGTGGAGTGTCTAGACATAGTTCTAAACTTAGAGATGAAGTTAGTCAACTACATAGTGAGAGACACATTTTATGTGGTTGACCTATCGGACACAGATGTGGTGTTAGGAGTTCAATGGATGATTACCTTGGGAAAAATCCCTACCAACTACCAAACCTTGGAAACGGGATTCAGAGATCAGGATGGGAAGAAGGTTGTTCTAAGAGGTATGTCGACAGGAGCACCCAGGACAATTTCAGCCAAGAGGATGGAGAGGATATTCAAAGATGGGGAGGTAGCATATGCCGCAGAATGCTTGATCACTACTCATAAGGATTCAAAAGGTCGACAACAATTATTGGGCCATGAATATGACCTCTATTTTTGCATATATTTGACTTGTTTTTCACCTGTTCTGCACCAGTTACCAACATCTTATATCTCCTTTTGACAAACATCTATCTATTTTGCTACATTTATAGCCTATACCCTTTTTCCCTGCCTAACCATGTTTCTAAGGTAAAGAGATCATCTTTTAATACATTTTGCAAACGTTTTAATCTTTTGAATGTTAATTAAAAGAATGCATACTATGGACTTATCCAATATTGGGATGCAACTCTTTTTGTCTACTCTATTACAGATTATCATATGTGGATGCGATCTCCTTTTTGCTCGAGAAGCTTCATAAAATTTTGATGCCACTTCAGCATACAAGTTTTACTCCTATTCGAAGAAGAACGTATGCAGAGATGCATTTATTGGAAGTTGTTATTTGAGGTGAATCTCATGACACTTCGTGTCATGAGATCGCCCATTTAAGTTTGTTATGTAATTAATACTCTGCATGGATTTTCCATTTTTAGCGTTGGTAGTTAGCTTAGATGGAGGATCAACGATTCCAAAAACAAGGATTAAAAAATTATAAAACGATGGGTCTGCCCCAATGTGAAGGAAACGATTAATTTTGAAAAACTTTGACTGAGACTTTTGCTAAATAGAATGATACTGGTTTTCTCTTTGAATTGATTACTGGTTAAAGATTGAACACATGGATTAATCATTTTGCAATCATTGTTGAATGGCTATGGTAGCATAGATTGTTCTTTTCTGAAACGTTAATAGGGATCTCTGTCTCTGTGGGAGGGCCCACCACCAAAGGTAGATGATCTCTCCATTTTATAGTAGATATACAAAGTAGATGTTGATTGTTGTTAGAAATAATCACTGTAGAAATTATTCCATGTTTTTATGATTTAAATATGCAACTGTTAGATTGAATTCTGCTATAATTTAAATCACATGGCATTGTAATTCTGTAGAGTAATCTCTGTGCACATCGCATAGATAGTTGGTAGATAGATTTGAATAACCATGTTTTGTGCTTTATAGATTGAATCATCAATTTACTAAAGTCGTAGATTGAATCATAGGATAGAGATAGCGAATGGTAGAATTAAATAGGTTTTAAATTAATTCATAAGGCTTGGATCATTTGAATTCTTGTTAATATAGATAAATTCACGCATGGTAGTTGAATTTCAATGAATTTCATTAGTAGTTTGTAAGTTTAAAACCATAATGTAGTCTGACTAGTTTTTATCATTTACCTTTACACAGGTTGGTTGAAGGAAATTACAGAGTTAGTGACTTAGATTAAATTTATAATTAGTGAATTGGATTTAAGAGTTAGTTGTGATTTTGTAGATTAAATTTATCCTTACAATCTCATAGGATTTCCCTTCCATAGGAAATAAATTTACAAATAGAATAGAGTTATTGTTAGTGTTCCGTACCCATTTTACACTAGTTACTCTATTTTATACTTGTTCAACACTATTATGATTACTTCAGTTAACTAGAAGTTTAATATTTCCTTTGTAAACAGTGAATTTTAAATCTTTATTCTTATATCTAGATTCATATAGTATTTCTCCACTAGCACCCACAACACTGTAGATGACTAAAAGATAGAAGAAGAATTTGGTGATTAAAACATTTCTTTCTGCATTTCTGATAGATGAATTGTGAATTAATGGATGATAGAATAGGAGTTCTGATTCAAAGTTAAAATAGAATTTAGATGATTCAAAGGATAGCTTAGAGTTATGTTTGGTATTTAAATTTCTCTAGTTTGACATAGGTTAAATGGTTTGCTTAGCATTAGCTATAGACAGTAGATGGTCAAAATAGAATAGATGAAATTAATGGTTAAATATCCTTTCTTGCATTTTGAAAGTAGAGAGTTTTATAGATAGAGTAATTTGGCTTCTTTTGAATAGTATTTAGAAGATTCTTACCCGCACATATAGTGTAGTAGCTCTAAGATTACCAACCCTGGTTTGACAATTTAATGTTTTCAGGTCATCAGAAAAGTGATATAATTTGCCTAACATTTTTGGTGCCGTTGTCGGGGAGCTATTTACAAGGTCAGTTATATAGTTGGCTATAATTATTTTTGACATGTTTGGTATGGTATTTTTTAGAAGGTTGATAGAGGAGGAGCTGTAAGAAGAGAGGTAAGAACCTGCGCATATGTTATCACAGGTTCCTCCGAAACTCAATCTTAGTCTTTATTTTATTAGTTTCTTTTTATAATATGTTTTCGTGAGAAATAAAGATAATAGAGGTAGATTTAGAAGAAACTCAAAACAAGAAAAAGATCCAAAAACTATTTTTGGTGGATGACAGGGTTCTTTCACCACCTCTACAGATGGGTATTTTGAGAAAAAACAACAAAAAGGAGAAACCTCCACCCAAAAAGCAATAGAAACTGAAATCGAGATACTAGTTGAGGAGACTATTGAAGGGAACATAGGATTAGAAGAAGAAACACCTGAAATTGGACTAAAAGGTGACAATAAAATATCTTAAGAACTTCAATCAACACTGATTACACCTCTAAAACTAGGTGATACCACCCATTCTAGAAAACAATTTCCTGGTAATCCGAATTGGGTTGATTTAGTTAATCCTGAGAGAGTGCAATATCTTCTTGAGAACATTAATTGTTAAGGTCCTAACCCGCACATAGGTATATCAATGTATTTGGATGTAATAAAGGTAAATATTAATAAGGCCTTTCAATAAAATAGAATAAGGCGGATGTAAGAAGACCTAATAGAATCTTCCACTTCTAGAAGGATCTTCCTCTAGATGCTTCTCTTAATATACATATTTAGTATAAATAAGGGTCGAGGGTATGAAAACCCTAGCTTGGAGATTATTGTAATAGAGCGTTGCTTGACTGGAGGTTGCCCCCTCGAATAGGCCTGTGAACATTGCTTTCTGAATCAAAGTGCTATTTCAATTGTTCTCATATTATTTCTATGTTATTGTGGAGATTATGCTGGTTATATTACTGTTATTCTGCCATTTCTAGCATTTTATTTCTGTTCTGCGTATTTATTATATCTGGTATCTTGCAAGTGGTATCAGAGCACTTTCCTTGGCATAAATTGTGGGTATTTTTTTTTTAGGGTAGAGATGTATTCCGGCGTCTTTAAGCCACAGAGATCTGTTGTTACACACATAAACCCATAGTTGAGGGATTCATACACGCAGTAAATACAAGTGGTTCTTAAGCGCACATCTGTTGGTCACCCTTGTAACCCCTGTTGGTACCCCTTCGAGTGGTAGCGCATCAAACAACACCCGTGTACAGATCGACCTAGATTTCCTGAAGCCCTCTTTAGATAAACCTATCGGCCGCCAGACTGTTATCGTGTCACCGAGAACAACACTCGGGAAGATACTCTCTAGTACCTGGGTAGTCAAGTAGTATGGCTAAGGGTACGGTCTATCCTCCTTAGTTAGTGCCTTGAGATATTGGGTCGAGTACTACTATTGGACCCCACACATATATCAGAGAGCTATAGCACAGGGAAAACCCTTGTCTGTAGAACCCTTGAATACCTAACCCTTGGGGAACATAAACATAAACAAATTAAACCGGCCAGATCTATTACCGCACAACTGTGTTCGGGTTGCCAAGTAAATACACATTTCTTTATGGTTAAGAATTTGGGGATTTCACCATTATTTGAGACCTATTCCATTAGATTCATCTCTTCTCCCTTATCACATTCATCCATATCATTTTTCTGCAAAAATTTCTGACCCCGCCCGCTCCTTTTTCAGTTCACCCATCCTCATGGCCCATACCCGTAGCCAAGAACTGGAGTCTCGCTTCAACACCTTGGAATCTAGTTTCCTCGAGACCCAAAAAGAAGTGCAACAACTCAGTGCTACTATTGGCTCCCGTGATACATCCATCAATACCACCATAAATGCATCCATGCAGTCCGCAATGGAGGAAGTCAAACAAGAACTGACCACCCAGCTTGAATCTGTCTTTACATCACTCTGCACCAAACTCAAGATCTCTACCGATGACCCTTTTCATGATGCACATACAAAGACTGAAGGTGAAACTTCTTCTCATTCCCATACCATTCATCCCCATCGCTTTCAACGGGACATATGCCTTCCGTGGGTGGATGTAACCAAATTTGATGGCTCGGACCCCACTGGTTGGGTCACCCAAATGGAACATTATTTCTCTCTCTACAACATTACAGATGACTTGTCAAAACTCCAGTATGGTGTTTTCCATATAGATCAAGAACGTTGGCAATGGTGGCAATGGAGAAAAACTTCACGTCAAGGGTATATTGCTTGGACCCAATTTGTGACTGAGCTTTATGAATGCTTTGACACTGACACCAAGCATTTGGGCCGTTTGACAAAATTGAAACAATTAGGAATAGTAGATGACTTCATAGCTGCATTTGAGCGCCTGGATTTTCGAACAGAGGGCATGATTGATGCTTTCTTTCGAGAGTGTTTTATCAGTGGCCTCAAGGAGGAGATTCGAGCCCATGTCCTCATGGCTCAACCTACGAGTTGGGTGGAGGCTACTAAAAAAGCTAAAGAAGCACAACAAATTGTTTCCTCTCAAAACTGTAAGCCTTCGTTTATCCCTCACCCTAAACCAGTAAACCCCACTACTCCCTCCGCCCCATTAAAGATCCAAAAATTGACCAGGGCTGAAATGGTTGAATGCTAACTCAAAGGCCTCTGTTATAATTGTGATGAAAAATATTTCCCTGGCCACAAATGTAAGGAACAAAAGTTTTTTATGGCCATATTTGAGGATATTCCAGAAGAGGATGTTGAAACTCCCCTTGTGCCCGAGTCACCAAAAATCACTGACATAAACCCTCCCTCTGACCCTCCCAAAGTGGAACCGATCATTTCTCTCAATGATCTCATTGGCTTCTCTAGCCCCCAAACCCTCAAGTTAATCGGTTACATCAAGCACCGAAAGGTCATCATTCTGGTTGATAGTGGCAGCACCCACAATTTTATTCATCGCCGCATTGCCCAAGAAACCCATTGCTACATCCATGTTGTCAACAATTTCCAAATCATGATTGCCAATGGTGGTTCTATGAAATGTGGCAGGCGCTGTGAAAATGTGTGTATCCAAATTGGTGACTACCACCTAAAATCCCATGTGTTTTTTATTGACATGGGTGGTTGCGACATTGTGTTGGGTGCAGACTGGCTAAGGACTTTGGGTCCCATTCTCATGGATTTTTAGAACTTAACCATGTAATTTGACCAAGAATGCCACCAATATAAATTCCAAGGCATCATTGTTGGTTCACCTAAGGTCATCAGTTCCCATCGCATGGAAAAGATGCTAAAAAAAGGTCATTCTGGTGTCATTTCCCAATTCCATGCCATACAAGCCACAGAGACACCCCCAGTGCCCCAAGACCTCCAAGCCCTCCTTTCTAAACATCAAATGATATTTTCCACTCCCCAAGGACTCCCTCCTTCCTGTGGTGTTCATGATCATTCCATTCCCCTTGTCCCAAGAAGCCTTCCCCTCAATATCCGTCCATATCGCCACCCTTTTGCACAAAAAAATGAATTTGAGAAAATGGTCTAGGAACTCCTTACTGCAGGCGTCATCCGTCCTAGTACAAGTCCTTACTCATCTCTGGTCGTCATGGTACTGAAGAAAGAAGGTTCTTGGAGAATGTGTCCTAACTTTCGTGCTCTCAACAAACTGACCATCAAAGAAACATTTTCCATTCCTATCATTGATGACCTCCTGGATGAATTGAGTGGTGCCCAATTCTTTACCAAACTTGATCTTCTCTCAGGCTATCACCAGATATGTATGAAAGAGGTCGACATTCCCAAGACAACCTTTCGCACTCATGAGGGCCACTATGAGTTTTTGGTCATGCCCTTTGGCTTGTGTAACGCCCCCTCCACCTTCCAGAGCCTCATGAACCATGTCTTCCAACCTTTTCTCTGTCATTTTTTCTTAGTTTTATTTGATGATATCCTCATCTATAGCAAAACCTGGACATACCATCTTACTCATGTGGATCAAGTTCTCCGCCTACTCTCTCAACACCAACTTTTCCTGAAACAGTCTAAATGTGCTTTTGGTGCCTTAGAAGTAGAATACTTGGGTCATCTGGTGGGAAAGGATGGTGTCAGTGTGTAACTGAAAAAGATTGAAGCTATGCAAGACTAGCCACACCCAAAGACTCTCAAAATCTTGCGTGGATTTTTGGGCCTAACAGGGTATTATCACAAGTTTGTTAAGAACTATGGAAAGATTGCATCACCTCTCATGGCTCTCCTAAAAAAGAACTCTTTCACTTGGACTCCAGCAGCTGCTCAAGCTTTTCAAACCTTGAAGACGACCATGTGCACCACTCCGGTTCTGGCCCTTCCCGATTTCACAAAGACCTTTGTGTTGGAATGTGATGCCTCAGGGAAAGGAATCAGCGATGTCCTAATGCAAGAGGGTTGACCTCTGGCCTTCACCAGCAAGCAACTGTCTGAAAGGAATCTGGGCAAACCCATTTATGAAAAGGAAATGTTGGTGATTCTGCATGCCGTTGAGTTGTGGCATCCTTATCTCTTGGGGCAACGCTTCCAAATTAAGACCGACCATCAAAGCCTCAAGTACTTTCTGGAACAACGCATTTCCTCCCAGGAGAAACAAAAATGGGTGACTAAGCTCTTTGGATATGATTGTGAGATCATTTACAAGAAGGGAAAAGACAATGTCGTGGCAGATGCACTATCCCGGAAATATGAAGATGAAGGATCCCTTTTTTCTCTTTCCTTCATTGTACCCGATTGGCTCCAAGCTATGCGCCAAGAATGGCTTCAAGATCCCAAAAGTTCACATCTGATCCAGCAATTGCAGAACAAGGCTCCGGCTCCCCCAGGGTACTCCTAGCTCCAAGATGAGCTTCTATACAAAGGCCACTTGTATTTAAGTAAACAATCCAAGCTCAAATCCATGGTACTTTCTGAGCTTCATGCTACACCCACAGCGGGGCACTCAAGGTTCACCAAAACATATGACAGGGTCAAACGTTCTTTTTTCTGGGATGGTATGAAACAGGACATTCGTAAGTTTGTCGCTGAATGTGAGGTGTGTCAACGCAACAAGGGAGAAAAATTCAAATATCCGGGCACCCTCCAACCGCTTCTGATTCCCCCTGCTATTTGGAAGGATATCTCTATGGAATTTATTACAGGCTTACCCAAATTGGGGAATAAATCAGTCATAATGGTGGTGGTGGATTGCCTTTCCAAGTATGCTCATTTTTTCTCTCTTCACCACCCATTTATTGCATCCAAGGTGGCTCAAATTTCCATGGACCAGGTCTTCAATCTTCATGGCATGCCACACTTTATTGTTTCTGATTGTGACCCAACTTTCACAAGTAATTTTGGCAGGAACTGTTTAAGCTACAAGGCACACAATTACATCTCAGCTCAGCTTATCATCCCCAGACGGATGGTCAAACGAAAGTTGTCAAAAAGTGTTTGGAAACATATCTGAGGTGCTTTTCCTTTGAAAACAACACCAGTGGGCTCAATGGTTACCCCTATCCGAATGGTGGTACAACACTACATACCAAACAACCACTCGCATGACTCCTTTTGAAGCGGTATATGGACAGAAGCCACCTTCAGTTCTCTCATACTTACCGGGTACCTCGAAGGTCCAGGCGGTTGACCAAACACTTACAGTCCGAGAGGATATTCTTCGTACCCTTAAAGAGAAATTGTTCATGGCACAAAATTGCATGAAGCAGGAAGCAGATCAAGGTCGTTCTGAACGTCAATTTGCAGAAGGGGATCAAGTATTTCTCTGATTGCAACCATATAAGCAAACTTCCCTCAAGGCCGAGCATTGTCAAAAGCTAGCACCCAAATTTTATGGTCCTTACATAGTTCTCAAGCATGTGGGACAAGTCGTATATCAGTTAGCTCTGCCAAATCAATTGAAGCTACATCTTGTTTTTCATGTTTCATGCTTGAAGAAGGTGATTGGAACCATGTGCCAAATTCAAACCAACTTTCCAGAGTTAGCTAAAGAAGGATCCATTTGGCTACAACCAAAAGTAGTTTTGGACTAGTGTGAGCATCTCTTGCGTCAGAGAACCATCAAGGAAGTGCTTGTACAGTGGAAAGATATGACTCCAACAGATGCCACTTGGGAACCAACTACCATTCTGCAACAGTTTCCACATCTCAAGCCTTGAGGACAAGGTTGTTTTTAAGGGGGTAGACATGTTAAGGTCCTAACCCGCACATAGGTAGATCAATGTATTCAGATGTAATAAAGGTCAATATAAGGCCTTTCAATAAAACAGAATAAGGCGGATGTAAGAAGACCTAATAGAAGCTTCTGCTTCTAGAAGGATATTCCTTTAGATGCTTCTCTTAATAGACATATTTAGTATAAATAAGGGTCGAGGGTATGAAAACCCTAGCATGGAGATTATTGTAACATAGCACTGCTCGACTGGAGGTTTCCCCCTCGAAGAGGCCTGTGAACATTGCTTTTTGAATCAAAGTGTTATTTCAGTTGTTGTTCTCATATTATTTATGTGTTATTGTGGAGATTATGTTGGTTATATTACTGTTATTCTGCCATTTCTAGCATTTTATTTTTGTTCTGCGTATTTATTATATCTGGTATCTTGCATTAATCCTATAGTTTCATAGATAGATACCATAATCATTGAAGCATAAGTAATAGGATCCTTGGGCAATCCAGTTATCCAATTTGGGGATAAATATTCTGTTAGAAGGAACTCCATTGCAAAAGATGAAAGGTGGGATTTCACGCCTTCCCCGAAGAAAGATCGAATTGCATATACAATCTTCGGTCAATCTTTTAACAGAACTGAAAGGGAAAGAGAAATGGAGAGAAGAGAGGGAGAAGAACTTCATAATGAGCATAGGGAGGAAGAACAAGCAGAAAATGAACCAAGACCAGAACCTACCTTTGGATTCCCAATCTTGGATTTGGTTCAAAATATTAATATGAAAAGTATTCCACCCTTTGCACTACCGACCTTTTATGGGAAAAGTAGTGAAGATCCAGATGTCTTCCTTTTTGAGTTTGATATCCTCTGCAAAAGTTACAATTATCTACAGGATGCACATAAGTTGAAGTTATTTCCTGCAACTCTAAAGGATTCTGCATTACGATGGTTTATAGGTTTAGGAGAGTACAGTATTAGATCTTGGGAGGATATGAAAGTAGCATTTTCAAAGAAATACCAAGACTACTGTAGACCCAAGGATTCTCAAAATGATATTTTCAAAATGAAACAACATGATGAAGAGAGTCTCGAGGATTTCCTAGAAAGATTTATATATATTCTCCAAAAATCCAAATATAATGGTCTCCAAGATGAAGCCATCAAAACTCTTTTCTTAAAAGGCGTTTTAGAAGAATATATAGATACTCTTAATCTAATGGTTTTAGGGGACATCTCCCAGAAAACCTTCGAAGAAATTAGTAAGTTATGCAGAACCTATTCAAGAAGTAAGGGGAAAACAATAAAGAGTGTGAGAGAACCTCTTAATAGAAACACTAAAGCCACTACCTCTGGAGGAGTTACCAGGAGTGAACTAGGCAATTTTCTGGAAAATTTCAAAACTGATATCCTTAGTACCATTGGCTCTCAGTTAGACACTCTTAAAATTAAGAAAAAGTAGGAAGATGAAGACCTTGTATTAGGCATATATTGTCCCAGATGTAGGAAAAGACATCCTCGACAGGAATGTCCTTTGGATAATATTTCTGTATGTGGAATTTGCGCTTATAACCATGCAACATAGGATTACCCATCATTATCTGGGTTACAAGCTATATACAAGGGAGGGGAGGCTCCAGAATCATCATATCCACCTAGGAGGCCATGGCAACCTAGGAATCAAAACATGTATCAGGATCCAACCCCACAACCTTCCAGTTATTACCCCCTTTTTCAACAACAACAATGAAATTGGCCAAATTGGCCACCACAAAATGTATCTACTCCACAACCTTGGTATTGGGGAGGGAATAATTATGGAAGTAATCAACAACCTGCAGTACCGATGCCTCCAAACTCAAATACTCAGTACCCTCCTAATATGAAACAACTATTGTCTGGATTTATTCCACCACCACTACCACCAATTCCACAAAATTCACAAAAATTTCATACTCATAACCCTCCTCGATCTACCATATTACCCACTCAACCCATTCCAAATCCTAATAATAGACCATCTCATCCTCTCTATAATGTTGATTTTCAAAACTTTCCAGCTTACACCATTGCTCCCATTCCCATACAAGAAATTCAGTTGAGATCTGGGAAGGTGTTAAATAAAACTCCACCAATAAGGACATATCCTATTGTTATTTATCCAGGTGGATATCGGTGTCCACCCACCTTTTCTGACTGGCTTAAAACAGTTTTCTGGCAATTTTGGCAATTTACTATTTTTAGCAGGTTTTAACTTCCGGGGCCATTTTGAGGGCCTAAATGAAGGTTTTTCGAGATCGATGTTCTCAATGATATTTGAAGGCATAATTGAGCCCCCAAAATGAATCTCCTCAATGATACCTTTCCAACAAGCTATCATATGCCTAAAACGAAGATCGTACACAAAAGTTACGACCCTAGGAAGTTGATGTACTAACTTACCCAAACGAGGCCCACATGACTTTTGGCGCTTCATCTCCTAGGGTTAGGTTTTTGGATGTCTAGGACTTTTGGCATTCCTGTTTATTGTAAAAAGGCCTTCAGAGGCTCATTGTAATCATCTTCTTGTGAAAGCGAGTAGCCGTCACATCTCTTCTTAGAGATAAGTTGCCACCATTCTAGCGAGTCTTTCACTCTGTATTTTTACAGTCTCTGTACATTTATTTCATTAATAGAAATCGTGTATTACTGTATCTCTATGTTTATGGTTGTATCTCTGACATATTCCTGTTATATTATTTTTTTTAATATACGCGATATAGCTGTGCATTTCTTTATTATATCTCTGCTCTCATTTCGTGCCGAAAATAAATCCGGATCAGTGGTATCAGAGCAGGCTGCTCTTGATTGTTTTTTCAGTGCATGTCCCCGACGAGGTCTGAGTATAGCAAGTTGGGTCTCAATCTTGTCTCTCTTGAAGACAATCACTCTCGCACACCCAAGAAACCCTCAATGGCGGAAGAAAAGAAAAACGATGGAGCAAACGATCTTATCAATCTCTTGCTTGAGCAAGCTCTCACGCGACAAAGGGACGAAATGATGGAGAATTTTGCCCACATCCTTCAATGCCTACCGATAGCATCGGGCGCATCTTCATCAAGCGGCCACTTTGGAGGCACCTCACCTTTCAAGGTACAAGTTAATTTTGATATTCCTGTATTTGAAGGACAGATAGATGCAGAAGCCCTAGAAAAATGGTTAACTCTGCTAGAAGGTTATTTCTCTGTTCA